>JANHMN010000001.1:164094123-164132836 GCA_030674055.1 Rhabdomys pumilio
TGCTGCCCCTGCTGCCCCTGCTGCCCCTGCTGCCCCTGCTGCCCCTGTTCTGCTGCTCCTCTTCCTGCTGCTGCTGCTGTTCCTGCTGCTCCTTCTGCTGCTCCTGCTGCTGCTCCTGCTGCTCCTCCTGCTTCTCCTGCTGTTTCTGCTGCTGTTCCTGCTGTTTCTGCTGCTGTTCCTGCTGTTTCTGCTGCTGCTCCTGCTGTTTCTGCTGCTGTTCCTGCTGTTTCTGCTGCTGTTCCTGCTGTTTCTGCTGTTTCTGCTGTTCTAGTTGCTCCTCCTGCTGCTCCTCCTCCTGCTGCTGCTGCTGGTGGTTGCTGTAGTTGAGGTTTATCAAGTGGTTGTGCACAAAGAGACAAGAATAAGAAATTGGATATCCCGATGGCTAAGATCAAACTTGCCCTAAGAAGCTAGATGCTTCTAATCAGCAGGAAGCAGTCCAACAGTATTGAGGCCTTCTTTCTTTCTAGCCATCTTTCTCTCTTTTAGCATTTGGGGGTTTGGAAGGGTGGAATGTGGGGAAGGGTAGAAGGAAAAGGAGCCCATAAAGTAGCTAAAAGTCTGACTACAGAAAAAGTCATTAAGACACTGGCATTGCAAAGATGTTTTGAGCAAGGTTATGGGAATTACAGCAAAAAGAAGCAAAGCGATGTGGGCTTATGTCTGTGGCAGAGCACCTACCTAGCATGTGCAAGGCCTTAGGATTGGTTCTGATTTTGCTTCACAAAAAGGACAACTAGATACCTGGAATCATATCAAATTAAAAGGCTTCCCGTGAAGAGCAAAGCAAATGATCAACAGAGTAAAAAGACAAGTTATGACATGGGAGAAAATATCTGCAAACTACATCTGATATTGATACACAGAATATAGAAGAAATTCTAAAAATTCAATTAAAAAAAAGAAAAAAACAAATAATCCTGTTTGAAAATGGACACATCCTGGGCCCATTAACAGTCAATCAGGGATGAGGGATGGCCCGAGGAAACTCTTTTCCAATTGAACTGTTGATTATTGACAGGAATCTAATGATGGGCAATCCACAGTGCATGCAATCATTGATGGAGTCCATCAGGTTCCAATGGTTAGGTGCAATCTCATCACTACAAACATGCCTCTGGTTTCCATATATGGTTCACAAAGCAAAACAGAGTCATGAATGTAGGAATAGGGTTGGTAGGTAGCAGGGGTTGATAGGGGTGGAGCAGGGTAAAATCAGGTAGGGAAGAGAGTAGACATTACATATATGTATGTAATTGTCTATCAACAAACATAACTTAAAAATAGGCAAAGAGACTGGATAGATATTTCTGCAAATAATATATACATTTGGACATCGGGTATATGAAATGTTCAACACCAGTAATGATACAGGAAATGCAAATGTAAGCTGAAATGAGGAATCACTGTAATTTAGTGCAAACGACACCATCAGAAATAGAAACACTACTGCAGCAAGGATGCGAAGTAGTGTTACCATTATGGAAAACAATGTACAGAGTTCTCAAGAGATTGAGATAAGAACTACTGTATGATTTGGCAATGCAGATACTGGGTTTACAAAGCCAAAAGAAAGAAAACCCAACATTCCCAGCAATATTCACAAGAGCTAAAAGATAAATCTCTCTCTCTCTCTCAATCTCTCTGCCTCTCTCTGTCTCTCTCTCTGTGTCTCTATCTATCTCTATCTCTCTTTCAAGCTTGCGCGCGCGCGCACGCGCGCGCGCACACACACACACACAAACACACACACACACATCAAGGAAAAATACGAACTCCTATAGCAACATGGCTGGAACTAGAGACTGTTATGATAAATGAAATGAGCCAGACATGGAAAAAATCACATCATCTGAGGTGTTCATGTTAATTGGCAGCTTAGAGAATCTAGATCACCTGAAAGATGGTTGTGTAAGCATGCCTGTCAGGGATTGCCTTGGTGAAGGTAATTGAGGTGGATAGACTCACGCTCTGTGCATTGTCCCAATCCCTGACTGGGATCCAAGATATATTGCCTTCTTCTGACTTCAGAATGTGACCAGATGCTGTAAGCTGCCTCAACTCTGGCTTGCCCATCACAGTAGACTGAAATCTGGAACTGGGATCTATAATAAACCCTCTCTGCTCTCAGTTGCTTTTGTCAGAATATTTTTCTGACAATCTGAGCTGAAGAATATAAACAAGTTGATCTCATAGATGCTGAGAGTTGACTGGTGGCTCGCAGAGGTGGGAGGACCAAATGGGGTAAGCAATGGTTTTAAATCAAACAAATGAAGTGTGCCTCAGTGTCCTTGGTGATTATCACTGTGTCTTTCAGAGATTAAAGCAGACATGGATTTAAGGCTGATGTTGTGTTCCTGTCTCTCTGTGCTACAGTCCTTGGGCATCAGTGATGTAAGGATTCCCAGGGATGAATGAGAAATAGGTATTTACCAAGGTAAGCAAAGGTCTCTTTGAGAAGGATTCAGGACCCCAAGGACTTCATAGAGGCCCTCAGACTTGGCTGTATTTCCCCGTCAGTGACTATTATATTTTCTCGGTCTATTTCTTTCTACCAAATATTTCCATATGGTTTTAACTTTTTAGTTTGTATGAAAAATGCAAGATATGTTTGTTTAACAATACACCAAACACTCTTGGTGTACTGGCTGGTGTACAGGTCACAGGGAAAGGAGAAAGCCAGGCAAGAAAGGGAGAAAGAAAGAAAGAAGCTTTACAATCCTTCCAGACTGACAGAAAAGCTGGGTCCCATTGCTTTAAAGGCATCCGAAACCTTCCCAGAATTGTCATGGGAGTGAGGGAATTTGAAGCTTCTTCTGGGTGATTTCATTTTGGACACTTTCCAACAGGGAAACAAAATCATCATTTTTGCTTCCTGAGGTCACTGCTGACTGAAGAAGCCAGAGGAGAGCCTTTGGAAGAGCAAATCCCTCTCTCTTAGAAGGTTTTTTTTTTTTTTTTTTTTCTTCTCACACTCAGATGCTGCATCTGTCATTTCACAAACTCTGGGGGAAATCAAATAAGACAGCCACTCAGTTCACTCTAATTATCTCATCAGGGTGCTCAGAAAGTGACTGAAGGGGATCACTGGTCTACAGCAGGGAGTTCCAACACAAGCAGAGCTGTTCTGCTTAGCAGCTTCTGGCAGCCTTGCCACCCATACCAAGAGTAACCTGGTCAATTCAGGACAGATGGAAGGCTCTGCTGATCTAGGGGCAGGGCACAGCCTCCTTCCCATGGCTTCTTTTATAAAATCATTCATAAACCATGGACACATTGAGAGCACAAAAATGAGAGACCACCAACATAAATATAGTAAATGGGTGGTTGATGCTGCCTCTCATGCAAAGTGTTAAGAAACCTAAAATTATGTAGAAATGTCAAATTCTTCAAAGGCCTTTAATTTAAACCTCCATTTCTATCCCCTCTTTCTTTGGATATTTGGCCTAAAACTCATGATCCTTATTCCTCAGTCTCCCAAGTGCTGGCATTACAGGTTCGATCTACAGTACTCAGATTCATCTACCCTGACACTTTTTCTTAATTCACCCATAGTTTCCTTGTACAATCTCAGGGTGCTGCAGTAGCATTGTTTTCTGAGTGGAATTTGGGACTAAAAAGAGGTCATGGGGTTTAAAGAGCTCATGGTAGAGGTACATGGTGAGATTTGGAAGGAGGAAAGAGAAGGAAGCATGTTATTCAGGACATTTATTTTCAAAAGCTCTTGGAAGCCTCTGCATCCAATCAAGGAACTGGCAAGAAAATAAGATGTCATGTGACTGAAGGACCCAGGCAGGACTTACAAGATCATCTCAATGCCAGGAAGAAAGGTCCAGAAGGAGTCATTAAATATCAAAAGTACTGATGAGGTGGAACCCAAGCCAGGAGACCTAAAGAAGCTTCAACCAAAGTAAAGAGTTTTTCTGGAGGAGAAGAGAATTCAAAACAAAGGAGAATAGACAATCTACGGGCAAGTGCTGATTGACAGAGGCTAAGAGCTCACTGGCCCTCAGCAAGATCATAGGAACCTGCAGAACTTGGGAAAGTTCTAGCGAGAAACGAGAAGGATTCAGACTGATGGAAAACTTTCATGTAAGTGAGGTGACCTAATCTCACCAAGAATAAAATATCATCCTAAGACTGGGGACTCAGTAGTAGAGTATTTACCTTAAAAGTGTGGGGCTCCTAACTTAATTCACAGCAACACACACACACACACACACACACACACACACACACACACACACACACACAGAGTGTTATCCTGAGGAACAGGAACCTAAGCAGTTAAATGGTAGTGGATGTATTTGTTTTTATAGCTCAAAATTTTGGCCTGAAAAATTAGAATGTTCTGCACATTACTAAATAACAGAGATTTCAGGTAGAGGTGAGCTGCCCAGGTACTCTGACATCACTGAGCAAAACCTCTGGATTGTACTCAGCCTGACACCAAATTTTGTTTATTTTACAGCACTGGCTTCTCCGCTGGTTAGAAAGCACAGTCAGCATCTTACAGAAGCCTGTACACTACAAGTGCTAGAGGAATGTGTGCTAATGAATGGTGAGTGGCTCACAGCATCTCTGAAAGTTGAATTATTTGTACACATGTGTCTAAACCCCTTTAACTCTTTAATGACCCTGGGTACTTGTGGAAGGGAGGTAGAGTTGAGAGTGGGATTTGAAAGGATCAGAGAAGCTGATCGGGATGTAGACACGAAGCCAGAAGCCCAGTGGTATACTGAATGAGGACTTAATGCTACAATGTTTTGTTCAACTAGTGCTTTCCAAAAAAAGCCATGACAATTTAAAATGTGAAAAGAGTGCCTACCGTTTTCTCTTCTTGGCAGTCTCCAGCATATGTAGCTATTAGAACACATCTCTTGGCCCAAGTAAACTTGGGAACTATAGTGATGTGTATGTTAGGACTAAGTTACACAAATACACCCCTCACACACACACACATTTGCACACACAAAAGAAAGTGAATTTCACTTTAACACATATGTACACATTCTCTTCTTCAGTTTTCTCTCTCTAGTGTAAACAAACAAAACACACAAAGCCAATTATAATTTTTCGTGGCTCCCTTATAAAAGCAGTTAGTGCTTAAAAGGAAACTGCATAAAACGAGGAAAATACTCAGCAAGCCACAAACCAAGAATGAACAGACACGATGGCGTTAATGAATGGAATGACATTCACTTACAGGTAAGGACTCCCTAATTTTAGAGCTAAAGTTTTCGAGCCTAAAATGCCCAGTGCATACACAGACACAGAACATAACTTTTATATGAAGCTCTAGAATGAGGGATGTTTGTTGAAAAGCAACAGGAAGGACTGGAGAAGTGGCCGAGCAGTTAAGAGCACTTGTTGATCTTGCAGAGGACCCAGCTTTGGTTTCCTGCATCCACGTGGTGGGGCTCAACCATCTGGAAGCCCAATCCTAAGGGATCTGATGCCTTCTCTGACCTTGAACCCTAAGTACAAACACAAACGCAGGAAAATACTTCTAGATAAAATAACTATAACGTGACTTAAAAGAGCCACAAGAAAATGTTTGAATACAGGTTTTCTGGACAGCATGGAGCCATTATTGAATGAGGGACCAGTGGGTCTCTTAGTAGTCACATAGTTAACTATTCCATAATGAAGACAATGAACTGAACTAGATGGAATGAGAAAGTTCTGATAAGAGGCTGATAAAATGACTGCAGGAGATATGACAGTGGGGAGCACTACTGCTGGCTACAGTGTTCTCCAGCGAAAACCTGCCAGGTGCTCCCCAGATGGCACCTGTTTGTTAGGCAACTGAACACTTTGGGCATTTGTTCATTGGTGGTATAAGAATATCTTTTTAATAATGCGTACCATAAGCTTTAAGAATTATTAGATCCCAGTGGATACATTATATAAAAACTAATCATACTTAAAAGAAAATCATTCACTTTTCCTTTACCTCAAATGAGGTAGCATCCTAGATTTCACCCTCAAGCTGATGTTTTAGAGTCTGAGTCCAGTCTCTGCCTTGTTTTCTTCTCTTTGAGACCTTGACTGCTGCTGCACATGGTCAGCTGGAGGCTGCATGAACACAAGGTTTATTACATGGCTTTGTGGATTAAGGGTCCCCACACCCTCCTGTGATGTACACTCAGGAACTGGCAGAGCCAGAAGCATTTGAACTCTATCCTGGAGACTCGGAGCTGGTTACTGGAGCCTTTAGTCTTCCATGTGGATGCTTGCTATAACTCCCTGTTTGGCATCTGAATTCCTAAAAGAACCATTTCAAAAGTTCTCATTCCAGAAGGGGAACATTTGAAGAGAATGAGGCCAGACATTGATAGAACGGTCTCTGCCATATTCCAACCACTGATTATCAATAAAGACTAAATGATGCATATGTGCGAAAACCTTGGTTCATAACACACCGTCGTCATTCAGCATCTGCTGATGCTGATACCATGTCAGACACTACTCTCACTAGGATCACAAGAGCTAGTATCAGGACATCTAGGTTGCACAGCATCCAGCACACCCTGGAACCATTGGAAGAGAATCTTTAAAGGCATAAAACTGAGACCCAAAGAAGAACACAGCCTCCTAATGTTACATAGTTCATGGTAGAGTTGAAACCTAGATGCCAACAGTGGTGTCGTTAGGAGGAGCAGGCAACTTTCTTCCTCTCCCTGGGACTTCAGTTCCTCCATCCATGAAATGGGGTAAGCAGGTCAGTTCTCAAGTCATTTCAGAAATCCAGTGAGCTGCTGTGTGCATAGTACTTGTGAAAGGGAGGGTGTGCTTTGCAGCTGGAAACTGGCCCACAGTCTTATGTTCCTCTCTGTCCATGCTCTGTGTGAACTGGGAGTTGTCTGAGCATATCTGATCTGAATCTATGTTATTCTGGGTTTGAGTCCACTTTATATTTTGTGTAGTGTTTCCTCCCTCCCCTAAGATAGGCATTTACCAGCAATTAGAGACAAAGTAAACCTTGCTGCATTCAACACTCCTGCCAACTTTGCAGCGCCAGTTCTTTATTTAAAGGTTACATGCTGTGCAATGTACCTAAGGTGCCCAAGATCTGTAGTTCCTTTGAAGAGTAGCTTCTCTGGTTGCTTCTGTAAGCCTGAAGTCAGCGGTCCCCATGGCCTTAAGCACCTTACACAGTAACAGCCCCTATGTTGTAAAAACAATACAGCCAGAATTGAGTTTTGCGTCTGTGTTACCATTCCCCTAGAGCTATCTTCCACCTAAAGATCAAAACTACACTCTTTCATTTTACTAATGCTAACCCAGCTTTGATCACTGTAACTAATGACAACTGTATTTGTTCTTATCTTATTCTCCAGGTTTTTCTCTGATACAGTTCATAATGACTGCTAACATCCTGTGTAATTTAGTAATTTATCATTGCTTTTAATCTCCCTTCCAAACTTGTCTCAAGCTTCATTAAGTCAAGGTTATTTACTCTGCGTTGTCTGCTGATTTGAGTTCCAATTGCTTAGAAAAGCATCTAGAAGATTATGCCTGCTTTTTAATAAACATCTGCTGTTAAATGGGCAATTTTTAGAGTTAAACTAAAACAAACAGACACAAAACCAAAAATGCTACCTCTAAGGCTTTGATGACTTCCAGTCCCATCACAGCACTGGCTTCCACACAAAGCCTTCAGAGTGGCTTCTCCAGCAATTCTTGGTTTTCTCCTTCCCTCTTTCTCTTCCCCTCAACTTTAATATATAACTACACACACACACACACACACTATAGATAGGTAGATAGATAGATAGATAGATAGATAGATAGATAGATAGATAGATAGACAGATAGAGGGAAGAGAGAAGTGAGAGAGGAGAGATGGGGAGAGAGAGAAAGAGAGAGGCACATATATATACATATTTATTACATATTATATATAATATAATATAACATATTTCCCTAGGGATGTCTCAAAGACAAATGAAATTCAAGTGAAGTGTAGATTTGTCATGAGCCCCATTTACCTTTGTAGATTAGTAAATTATTTCTACCTCTTTTAACTTCTAGATGAATGAGAGTCAGACTACAGTTTGTTTATTAAGCTTTAGCAAAACTACTGGGGGCATTACCCCTAGTCTATTTTTCTAATGCTAGTCTGTCTACTTCCCTAGCTGTGCTCCCCAAATAGTTGCTGTTTATGGCTCTTCTGGGCTATTTTTGTCCCAGTAGCCTGTCCTCAGGGTTCACTTCTCCTGACCATGTGCTCCTGGAATATCACCTCTCATAATGGTCTCCTCCTATCTCTCTCTTCTTCCTCCTTCCTCCTTTCTTCTTCCTCATGGTCCCTACCTGCAACCCTCAGCCATTTAACTGAAACTCTGTCTACTTTGATTCTCCCCAGTAATTGGCTATAGCCACTTTTATTTAACCAATAGCAACCAATAGCTTTGGGATCAAGGATTACATAATTTCACTTGGTATATATGAGGATTTGCTCCTCAGGTTAACCATTTCTTGGAAGCCAGTATTTAGCATTTTAATCCACAGTAGCATCAGACCAGTCCCTAACACACCTTCTTTTCTCATGTGCCCTAGCTCAGTGGATAACATTCATTGAATCCTGCAATTCATTGAGTCCAATTGTTAATCAAACTGAATCTCAGGACAGTTAAGATTAGTAGTAAGCACAGAAACAATATAACATCATTTTTAGTCAAAATTCAGGCCAATATTTTTGATTACTTGTGGTGATACAGGCGATGCAAGAGAATTGGTCTATGAAATGATAGTTTTAGTGATAGACCACCATATTCCCTTTCAGATAAGAAAGAAGTGGTAGCTGTAAGAAATTCCGGGTATGAGGGCCTGGGTTTATTGTTGAAGTAGAAGCTGGTAAAGTCGAGTTCTTAAGGTAGCGCAGATAAACGAGCTGAAAATGTAAGAACATTTGAAGTTTACATTCTAGAAGTGGTGACAGGATCTAGGATGTACACATGAGACTGAGCAGCAGGGTGTTTATGGGAAAGAGGAAAATTGAAAAGAAGAAGTAAAATTGTTAATTGGCTTGGAACACTGACTGTACTATCTAAAAGAAGGGATGCAGAGCCAGGCAGATACATCGGTGCTGGAGGTAGTGGTTGTGATTCTATCCTGCTTTGCCAGGGCTCTGAGAAGTGACTAGAAGGCAGTGGGCCAACTGCTATTTGCAAGTAAACTTGATAAATTTTGAATGTCTCAATCTACTCACTCTTGGGATCCTTTGATCTGATAGAGCACTAGAAACCATTCATATCTCTACACATCCTCTGCTAATGTCTTGCTCCATATTCATATAATTTCAGGACCGGGGAGATAGCTGAGCGGGTAAGGATACTAACTGACAGCCCTGATTACCTGAATTTGAGATCAACCCATGGGTCCTCATGGTGGAAGGAAACAGCTGGTTCCTGAAATTTCTCCTCTTACCTCCTCAGGTGCATGCAGTATACATGTAGTATGTCTCCACCAAGCACATAAAATAAATAAATCAGTGTGTGTGTGTGTGTGTGTGTGTGTGTGTGTGTGTGTGTGTGTGGTTGCCATTAGAACCCAAAAGATGACATTGGGTACCTTGGAACTCTACTCATTGACAGATATGAGTTGACATGTGGGTACTGGAAATTGAACTCTAGCATCCTGCGGTAACAGCAAGTGATTATAATTGATGATTCGTCTCTCTAGTTATAAGGACAATGTCTTTTAGAGTCTTGTGCCATTCTAGGGGGTGTCCCATTTCTGTTCCTCTGATATTGTGGCCATATATCAGCTTAGCTATTTCCTTTAAATACAAGTGCATTCATTCAATCATCCTGACCACAAAGTGCCCCAGGGTGTGACTATCTACTTTCTGAACACCAGTGGGAGTGTTCATAGTAGGTACATCAATGAAGTCTGATTACTAAGAAGAGTCTTTCTGAGGAACAGCTAGGAAATATTTTCACACATTGTCAAGAAAAACGTAAGATAAGACTTCTTGTCAGGGAAGAGAAAGATACCTCGAATACCATCCCACCATAGGACATCAGTCTCAGCAGGACTAAGCTTATCATCTTCCACTGAGGCCTGACAAAGCAGTCCAGCTAGTGGAAGGGGATCCAAAGGCAGATAATAGAGTGAGATACAGCTTCTGCTCCAGATGTTAGAGTACTCACATGAAGATGAAACAGCCAATCTGCTACAAATGTGTAGGAGGCCTAGGTACAATCCCTGTGTGCTTTGCTTGTTGATTTAGTATCCGTGAGACTGCATGGCTCAGGTTAGTTGGCACGGCAGGACTTCTTGTAGAGTCCTTGACTCCTCTGGATCACTCAATCCTTCTCCCATTCCTCCCCAAGTCTCCCTGAGTTCAAGGCTGCTCCCTATTTTCTCTTCAATCAGGTTTAGTGTTTTTGTTTTTACTTTGAGGTCTTTGATTCACCTTGAGTTTTGTTGAGGTGAATCTATTTTCATTTTTCTGCATGCAGATATCCAGTTATACCAGCACCATTTGTTGAAGATGCTTTCATTTTTCCATTGTACGGTTTTGAATTCTTTGTCAAAAATTAAATGTCTGTAGATGTGTGGGTTTATTTTTGAGTCTTTGATTTTATTCCATTGATGATCAACTTGTCTAGTTTTATGCCAATATCAGGCATATATATTTTTTAATACTATTGCTCTGACTTTAGCTTAAAACCTGTGATGGTGACAGAATTTCTGTTATGATACAGGATTGTTTTAGCTCTCCTGTTTTGTTTTTAGTTGTTGTTTTGTTTGGTTTTTGTTCTGTATTTTTTGCTTTGTTTTGTTTTGGCTTTTGTATGTTTCTTTTTTTGCTTTTGTTTTGTTTCTCCATATGAAGTTGAGAATTGCTCTTTCAGGGTCTGTAAAGAACTGTGTTGCAAATTTGATGGAAATTGCATTGACTCTGAATTGATTTTGGTAAGATGGCCATTTTTAATATGTTATTTCTACCAATCCATTAACATGAGAAATCTTTGCATCTTCTGATATCTTCTTAAATGTTTTTCTTCAGAGACTTAAAAGTTCTTGTTATACAGGTCACTTTTTTACTTGGTTAGAGTTATAACAATACATTTTATATTATCTGGGGTTACTGTAAAGGGTGTTGTTTTCCTAATTTTTTCTTAGTCTTTTTATCATTTTTATAAATGAGGTCTACTTTTTTTTTTTTTTTTTGCTAATTTTAAATTCAGCACTGTGCTGAAGGTGTTTATTAGTCATACAGGTTCTCTGGGAGAACTCTTGTGGTCACATATGTATACAATCATATCATCTGAGAACAGCAATACTTTGACTTTTTCCTTCCCAATTTGTTTCTCTTTGATTTCCTATAGTTGTCTTAGTTCTCTAGCTAGAACTTAAAACACTATTGAATAGATACAGAGAAAATGGGAAACCTTGCCTTGTGCATGATTTTAATAGAATTGTTTAAATTTCTCTCTATTTAATTTGATGTTGGTATTTGCTTGCTATATATTGCTTTTACTATGTTTAGACATGTGCCTTGAATTCCTGATCTCTCCAAGACTTTAAACATGAAGAAGTGCTAAATTTTGTTGAAGGTTTTTTTAGAGTCTAATGAGATAATCATGTATTTTTTTTTCAGTTTGTTTATATGGTGGATTATTACATTGATAGATTTTCATATGTTGAACCACCCCTGCATCCCTGGGATGAAGCCACGCCTCTTGGACTCAGTTTGCAAATATTTTATTTAGTATATTTGCATCAATGTTCATAAAGGAAATTGGTCTGAAATTCCCTTCCTTTGTTAATTCTTTGTGTGGTTTAGGTATTATGGTGACTGTGGCTTCATAGAATGACTTCAACAGTGTTCCTTCTGGCTCTATTTTGGGAAATAGTTTGATATGACCAGCTTCTTAGTTCAAATTTGTCTTTGAACTCACTAGTGCCAAGTTAGGACAATCTGTACAGCAGCAACAAGAGAAAAAGCTTAGGAAGAGAAAACTTGCTAAAAGTGAAGGACGTTTACAAAGTTGGATCTTTTATTCTGAGTAATTTAAGGTGCAGCATACTTGAAAGTATTGGTTATAAAGCCACATGTTATTTGTTCAGAACTAATGAAAAATAGCAAACAAATCCCTCTGAAGTATTCCTTTCGGGTAAGCCTTCATCTAGCAGAACACAGAGGACATGGATTTTAGCTCTTTAGATCTTGATTCTGTCCCCTGAAGAGGATAGAAAATTGGTCTACAAACTACTTCCTATAACAGGCCGAGGAGAGAGCAATCTGCATTGCTTTGAAGACTGCTTGGACTCATTCATCACCATGTCAGCAGTGTGCTCCCTCTGAGTTAACAGCACTTAGCAATTTGTTTTAATATCAATTGAGATTGCCTGGCAAGGAGATGAGAAGTCAAGGGGAGAGCAAATATGACTTTGGTGGCAGAGATGAGGACTCCAGGGATACTGGAGGACTGTAATTGTCCTCCAACGTTTCTTTCTTTCCTCCTCTTGCACACAGTCTCCTAGTGAGCCTGTCTCACTTAAGCTGGGCTGGCTCCCCATTTGCTCCAGGTTCTCTCATGAACACAGTATCCTAGCATTGTCTTGTGAGTGCTCTCTGCTTTTTTCAGCTTGCTCCTTACCAAGGTGGATATTAGAAGTTCTTTATGATGTTTTCGTGTTGAAATGTTTTTGTGTAGAAAAATAACAGTGGATGTTTGCCTTTTTTTTTCTTTTCTGTCATCTGTCTCTGTCCCTCTTACCCTGTCTCATTATTATCCCTGTGTTCTCCTTCTACACCTGTTACCGGAAACTTCCATACCTCAGTTGTCATTGTAGTAACCTAAAAGTGGAATTTCTAGCCTCTCAACTCCAGTTTTTAATGAGGACTCCATCATGTAAGATGAGCACAGCAAGCATACTTGTTTCAGATTTGGATACAGAGGGGGCGTCACAGAGGGCAGACTACTGTCCCTTCTGCTGAGTCCTTGACACCCTTCACTGGGGAAAAGCCTGCAAACAGCAATGTACTATTTAGCATGAGAGATTATGGGAAAGAAAGGCAAAGGCCCCTGCCTTGGATGCACTATGGGCAGGCTTACAGGACTGGTTCTATGGCCTTCTAAAGTGCCTACATTCTAAATTTGATGTACTGGGCTTTTGTTCATGTTTAAGCATTTACTTGGATTAATATTCCACATCTTATGTTCATTAGGGGTACATGCATGTCTATGTATTTTCATGGTGTCAGTGTGTGGTGTCAGTCAATAAATGCACTTGTGCATATGTGAGCCTGCATATGGAAGCCAAAGGTCAACATTAGGTATCTTTCTCAATCTCTCTTTACCTTATGTTTTGACACAGGGTCTCTTAATGAACATGCTGACTGGCCAATGAGTTTCAGGCATCTGCTTCTACTTCCCTTGTGAAGTTACTGACACCTACAAGTGTGGTTGGGATTTATGTGGGTGCTAGAAATCTGTATTAGTAAATTTTCTGCTGCTATGTTAAGATACCATGAACAGGAGAAACTTAAACTTTAGTTTAGCTTATGTTTCCAGAAGAACAGAGTCTTCATGATGGGAAGCCATGGCATAGTATGCATGGTGGCAGTAGGAACAAGAAACTGGCTGCTTGTATTTGACCTCCATACAGGAAGCAGACAGAGCAGGGAACATAGTGAGTGATGGTATCAAGCTCTGAACCCAGTGACATCACATTTAGCCAACCCCCCATCTTTGCCAAGGCAACCGCCATACATTCCCAGAATCCACCTGGCTACCTTCTACTTTACCTGGGATAAGCTATGTCACCACTCATATAAAACAGGCAGAACCCCCTGACCTTGTTCTCTTCTTCCATCTTCTTCCTTTACTTCTCCCTCCCCCCATCTTTGCCCTATCTCCTGAATAAAACCCACTTAGAACACACTTTGGTCTGGTGTGGTCTGTTCTAAGGCACATGTAGACTCATTTCAGTGAGATTATAATACTATAACACTCAAAGTCCATTCCCAGTAACACACTTGCTCCAACAACGCCATATCTCCTAAGTATTTCACTCTCTTCCCTGACAGAGCACCACCAAATGGAGATCAAGTGTTCAAACATGTTAGGGATGTTTTTCAGTCACAGCATTCCAGAATTTGAACTCTGGTTTTCACGCTAGTAGGGTAGACATTATATTGACTGAGATATTGCACCAATTCCTCTCCATCTTTAATATTTACCAGATGGTTCCTCTTCTTTTTTAAATTGGATATTTTCTTTATTCATATTTCAAATGTAATCCCCCTTCCTGGCTCCTCCCTGGAACCCCCTACCCCATCCCCTTTCCTCTGCTTCTATGAGGGTTTTCCCCTGCCCACCTATCCACTCCTGTCTCCCTGCCCTCAAATTCCCCTACACTGGGGAATTAAGCCTTCACAGGACCAAGGGCGTCTCCCCTCACTGATACCCAACAAGGCCATCCTCTGTTACATATGCAGCTGGAGCCATGGGTCCCTCCATGTGTACTCCTTGGTTGGTGGTTTAGTCCCTGGGAGTTCTGGGGGGTCTGGTTGGTTGATATTATTGTTCTTCCTATGAGGATGCAAACCCCTTCAGCTCCTTCAGTTCTTTCCCTAACTCCTCCATTGGGGACCCCATTGAGGAACCCTTGCTCAGTCCAGTGGTTGGATGAGAGCATCTGCCTCTGTATTTGTTAGGCTCTGGCAGAGCCTCTCAGGAGACATCTATATCAAGCAACTGTCAGCATGCACTTCTTGGCATCCACAATAGTGTCTGGGCTTGATGACTGTATATGGGATGGATCCCTAGGTGGGACAGTCTTTGGATGACTTCAGTTTCTGCTCCACACTTTGTCTACATACTTGATCCTGTGAGTATTTTGTTCCCCTTAATAAGAAACATGTAAGCACTCATATTTTGGTCTTCCTTCTTCTTGAGCTTCATATGGTCTGTGAATTGTATCTTGGGTATTTTGAGCTTTTGGGCTAATATCTTCTTATCAGTGAGTGCATACCATGTGTGTTCTTTTGTGACTGGGTTAAGAATCCTATTTGCCTAAGAATTTCATGAATTCATTGTTTTTAGGGGCAGGGTGGTGCAGTGTGAGTGGCAAGCCAATAAATCTACCCGATAGCAGATTTAATTTGCAATCCCTAAGTGTGGGATGACTGTTTAACCATGCCATTGTTTTGGTAAAGGGCCTCGCTTTTTGAAGTATTTTCTCATTGATTTCTTATTCCTTCCCACTTTATACTTTCTGCCAATTCTCACAATCCTACTTCCATTATTTTATACACTGTTTTGATAACTCACCTAAAAAGTAAGTCAGTCAGGTCCTTGTGAAAAAACAGTTTATTGTGGGCCAGATCTAAGATATCCATGTCATCTAGGTCCCCACAAAGCCAGCTGACCATGGAGCAGATGTAGCATATTAATCTTAATTCTCTATGCAAAATTAGCTAACACATAACATACTCATCTAACAATAGGTCTCTGCACAAAGCCATCTCTCCATGTGTCTAGATATAATATTCTCATTTTAACAATGGATTTCATCTTATGCAAACTTGTGATTCTAATGGAGGTAGTTATGGTCCAGAGGAAGGGAGATGGTGGCTTTCTGGTCAGTTTGTGCCCCTGTATTGGTTACTTTTTTATTGTGATTAAACACCATAACCAAGGCATCTTACAGAAGAAAGGCATTTTGGGCTTATGGTTCTAGAGATGTAGAGTCTACGATGTTGGAGGGATGGCATGGTGGCTAGAGCAGCAGCTGATAGCCCACACTGTGGACTGCAAACAGGAGCCAGGGAGAGAAAACTCAAATGAGTGTCTAAACTTCTAAGCCCATCTCTATCAGCATAAATCCTGTAACAAAACCACATCTCTTACAGTTAATCAAATAGTGTCACCAACTGGCAACCAAATACTCACATGCCAGACACTATAGGGGGCATTTATGATTCAAATGACAACAGTAATGGGTGATTCTTAAACACACTTGGTTGTGGTCTGGGTGGCATGTTAATAGTAGCGGATTAACCCAAACTTCTTCTTATTCCTCTGTCCCTTAGTTATATTCTTTACTCAAGCACTTGTACCAGGCACTAATTTAACCACCCAATCTCAGAGCCATCTCTTTCTGCCACGAACTTAACAAAGCACCCCATTAATACTGTGGCACAGTAATTGCTGTTTCCCCTACAGTACTGCAATAATAATTTTTAAAACCAGTCTTTCTCTTAAAGGTTTCAGATTTCTCAGTCTCCTTTCTCTGAGTTTTGGATTAAAGCAAGCACTTTAATCCACATGTTTGTTTTGTAGTGGGCTCTTTGAACTCACAAAAAAAAAAAAAAAAAAAAAGCCAGCCAGATCTGTGTCAGTGACTGCAGGGTAGTGTAGAAGAAAGCTATTGCTGCCACTGACAGGTGGTATTTGCTCTGGGCAGAAGAACAAGTAACAGGTTTGTTAATGAACCTCTGAAATCTGTAGCTTCCACACATCAGCCTCTGTGAAAGATCTGCTTGCGTTAGTCTAAACAAATCTCAGACTGCTTTTTCTTTTTTGGGAATGTTTTCTCTGTTGTTATCATTGAGACAGAGTGTGGAGGTAGAATGAATAGACATTCTTTTGCAATGGAGAACATCATCTCTTTTCTTCCTGGCCTGAAATATTCTTAATAATTAAGGAGAATATGCTTTGTACTCATTACCAGAACCATGTGGGTGATGCCTCAGAGGAAAGACTTTGGGTTTAGACCATGCATTTGGGATTTCAGGATGACCCTTGAGCATCCCAAGGCCTCCTAATAGCCCACTGAAGGAAAGCTAGCACTCCTCTAGTAGCTGTGACTTCTGTCTCTGTCTTGACTCTAAAACAGTGTCTGTGGACCAGTCTCTACCTCAATCATTCTGCCATGTTCAAAGCTACTGCTGAGGCTGGTCTCACCAGCATGACTGAAGCTGCTGGTTTATCCTTGTAAGCAAGATGTCTATTTCACATTCTTGCATGGATTTCTATGAAGATACGCAGTAGCTGGTGCCTTCTGTTCTAGAAGTCTAACCTCAAGGCTCTAAAAAAAAAGGACATAGTTTCTCAGGCTACAACTGATGTTAGTGTAAGATATTCAAAACTATAGGAAAGGCTTTCAAGCTGATCAGTGCAGACAGACATGGAGGACACTTTGGCTAATGAAGGACTCTTTGGTGAGACTGTGCAGGAACAGGAAACATTCAGTTGCTTCCCTGAACAAAAAAGGTAAATCATACCAGTGGAATTTCTAATATAGAGATGGGGAAGCTCTTAGGCTGTTCATGAAAATATATATGCTTCATTTAAATAATGCTATGAAAAAATGAGTAATAGTTGAATATCATTTGATAATAAGAATTCCTCAGTGAGAAACCAAGGAGCCTAATATTATTTTATAAAAGTAACTGAGGGCTTGGGATAAAGAGAGAGAGAGAGAGAGAGAGGCCTGTACAGAGAGACAGAAAGACAGAGAGACAGACAAGCAGAGAGAGAGAGACAAAGAGACAAAGAGACAGAGAGAGTGAGAAGATGAATTTTAAATTGCCTGGCATCTCTAACATTACTTAGAGCCTTTCCCTGAGAAGCATCTTAGTATTTTAAAGCAAAGTGTCATAAATTTGGATCTTGTTGCATGTTATAGTCCCAGTAGAGCCTGGGTCAATATGCAGTTTTGCATGATCTATGAGGAAAAACTTGATTTTCTAATTGAGTAAATCACACACTGAGATTCTTGAGGCAATGTTTTCATTTCAATCTGACTTTTAAACACTTGATATGCATGAACTATACTGTCTTTGCCTATAGACAGCTTCAGCAATGCAAGGTAATTATAAAACATGTATCCATGTAGGTTCTAACTACTGGAAATACCATCATTCCAGGCAAAAGTTCATCAGAATGGAAAGCTTTATAATGTTCTTTGCACTTATGCCAAGTTTGGCGCTACAGTTTTAAGTGGAAAAAAAATCCTGTTATTTTATGGGGAAGCCTTTGCTAAAGGGCTAAGTAGATTTTATCTTATTGCTTGTACACATGCCTGCCATCTAAATGCTTTTTTCAGTTACCTCTGACTGCCATAATCCTCAGCTGAGCTTTGGGTTCAGTGCAATAAATATCATATCCTAAAATAAAGTTTTCCCCAACTAAATGAAAAAGAGGGTTGAGGTGGTTTGAGTGAAAAATATCTCCATAGTGGTTTGAGAGACAAATATCTTCCATAATCTTGGGTATTCAATCAATTCTTTGACACTGTTTGGGGAGGTTTATGTAAAGCTTATTAGTCTTAATTTGGATATAAAATTCTAAAATCCTTTGCCAGAATAATGAAACCAGCTTCTCATTTTATCTCTTTGGGACAACAGGTCAGTGACCAGAAAGTTGCTAAGAACTGTTTAAAATGGTTGCTCTCAATGAATTATGGTACAACATGAAAATAACTGGTACTAATAAGTATAGTTGCTGACTAATAACAGCTGGCAACGGTAAACATGTATTTAATAAACAGTTAATCTACAAATACTGAGTACCCACAGTATCCTCCAGTAAAGGGGAATCTCACAGTGATATTATGAAGAGATGAAGAAGGGAGATGATTCTTCCTGCTGACTCATGTGGTATACATTATTGTCACTTTTATACCCAGGAAAATATTTTAATTAACATTCCTATTTTATAAAACAGTGTGTGTGATAAAATTTTTAACTTCCTTGATGGTGTGTGTGTGTGTGTGTGTTAATCATTGTAAGAACTGTATGCAGAGGAGGCATTTTTCTTTTGTTTTCTCTAAAGAACACACATCATTAAATGTGTGACTATGTTCCCTAGGAAGGTACAGGTCCTCAGCTTTGCTGGGCTGTAGGGGCATCAGCATCCCTAGTGATGCTGTCTGAGTGTCTGTGTCCATGCTGATGCATGGGAGGAACACTGGAACACCTTAGTCATATATCCCAATTCTTACCCACTCCACTTTCGTGCTCACCAACACAACCATTATTTTCATTATTCAGTAATGATCATTTAATAAATAGTTTTCATAGAAACAGTGAAAAGAGCATTGAGTGAGCCATGTAGGAAAATTGGAAATTTAGGCCACATTCTCCAATTAACTGCTAGGGGTGTGATGGTATCATAAAAGAGAAAAGATTACCTTGGCAGGTTTCTGAATTATGACTTTGTTTATTTCCTGTCCATCTAGATAGTTTTAAAGATTATCCTTGTTAATTCTGCGATTCTTTTTGCTTGTAGCCTTTTAGATAGCCTAATCACAATTCTTAGTGGTCCCTTGGTACATAAAACTAAGGCAGGTTGGAATTATTAAAAAAAGATTTACTGGTCACAACTTTGCCAAGTATAAAACTGGCAAAAGTTCCCAATAGTTCATTGTTTTGAGGATGGCAGGGAAGATCTATTATAAGAAAACAAAACAAAACAAAACAAAACAAAACAAAACAAAACAAAACCCCAAAACCAAAAACCAAAAACCAAAAACCAAAAACCAAAAACCAAAAACCAAAAACCAAAAACCAAAAAACAAAAAAATACAGGCCAGGCCAGGTCCTGCATCAACTCAGCAAGAATGAGCTTGGGAAGAAGAAGATCAATCTCCACAAAGTCAACTACATGTGGCACCTTTGAAATGTATTTAAATTGGCCCATTAATTGTGCTCATGATGAGTTTTTGGATTTACATGGCTAACATTTTTTTTTTTTTTTGATTGTCTGGTGTTTTAACAAGAGGGATTGCTGACCTGGGAAAAGGTTGTAAGTGAGGCAATTCTTAGGACGCTACCATGTTCTTACTCTGTTATTGACTAGTTTTTACAGCATAGGGGATTACCAGGTAGTTTTGAAGCTGGATGAGCTTCCAGGTCAATTCTCAGACCAGAGTCTGTTTTGAGAACTTAAATTTAGGAGAGAAGAAAACCTCGTTTCCCTTTGACAACCTATGGTGATGTTCCATCACTGCAGACCATAGACCAGGCAACTGCATCATGAGGCTAATTATTGTGTACTTGCCTGTTGGGAGCCGACTCCTAGCAGAAAGCGGCTATCTTCTTTGCAGCCATCTCGAGCCATATACCCTGACAAAAGACTTGTTTTCAACAGCCCACAACAGCTGAGCACACTCTGATAAACATCTTGTTTATTCCACATATCTTGTTTTGATGTTTAGTGCCCCCAGCTGCAAGGCTCACATAATATCCACTCCTACAAGGCACATGGCAAAGCATATAAATACCCTGGATTTCCTTTTAGTAAATGAGACTTGAGACTTGATCAGACCCTCTGTCTTGTTTCCATTCTTCATGTCTCTTGCCCCTCCATCCACACTCTCTCTCTCTTGCTAGACCCTGTTATCTGATCCCCTCGAACCAGAGCACTTAGCCCCAAGCGTGGGGCAGTGTGGGCCTCAACACTTGCCTAGTCATTAAGAACCTGGTTATATTGTTTCAGTATTTATTGGAAGAATCAAGGAGGGAAGAGTTGAAATTAACAAGTGTGATAACATAAAACCCTTAGCAAAGTGACGAATGTTCATTTGTTCCCTTTGAACTTCCATGCGTTTTTGTCCATTCAGATGTGCAAGCAGCAATATCTGGCCAGGCTTTGTGATGCCGGCAGGCACTCTGAGTTGTGTAATGCTTCCTAAGGCTCAGAAAGTCAAACTAATTTCTTCCTCTATGATTTATCCCATATCATCTGGGTTGCTTCTATTTCCGGTAAGGCAGGCACTTGGATGGAACAAGGCTAGTGCTCGGGATGAGATGTAAGTCTATTTGGGGATAGAAAATGAAATCATATAAAATAAGGAGAGCACGAGGCAGGATTCATTAGTTATCAGATGAGTCCCAGGGAGCAGTGTTAGATTAAGCCTTAAGGAACAGAAAGAGCCTACTCACAGGACAAGACTCCTGTTTGCTGCCAGAGTACCTGCAAACAGTCTGCCATGTACAAGAAGCTAGAAAAAAGTGAACTAAAATTACAGATGGTATAAGCTCTCATCTAGTAATAATGTTTCCTAGAAGCTATCATTGGAGACACCAGATACTCACAAGGACAAGGCACAAGGTGTTAATTATAGTAGTGTGTGTAGTTGGTACACTGCTGGAATCAACCCATTTTTTTTTAAGACAGTGGCTGTAGGTAAAGTCAAATTGACTCAAGACACCCCAAGAACAAGTTCTCAGCACAAAAGTTAATTGATTCACTTCAGAGGAACAGAGGGCAGGTATAAGAGACAAAGACAGAAAATAGAAGAAGAGGGAGGAAACAAAGATGATGGGGAAAAGGGGTCAAGGGAGAGGGGTTAGGGATATTTGTACTGGAGGACATAGTTCTGCCTCTGGAAGGAGAGGAGATAGAGGTGGCCCAAAGGCAAATGGCAGTTTATAGAGGTAAAATGGGAATCTCTGTAGTAGTTTAATTTTAATTGAGCATGTTAATTAGGTGAGCCAAAGAGGGCTTTTGATTGCTGGACTTCAATATTTTGATAGCTGGACCTTGGAAGTTTGCCTCAGAAGGAGGAAGTAGCCAAATAAAGGAATAGACCATGGTAGCTAGCTTCAAAAATGTAGTCTAATGTTTCTTAGCAAGGCAGAGGGGATTGGGGAGAAGGGCAAGGTCTGTTTAGCTAGAGTCCCTTCAGTAGCCATATAGATCAACTACAGAATCCTATTCACACATGAAAAACCATCCGCTCTACAGTAGAAGCAGTGAAAGGCAGTCAAGACTTTTGTTTATGTCAAATAAACAAAATCACACCAAAGTCAGTTCAGGCTGTATGCACTTATACTTGAAGATACAGAAAACAGAAAATTGTCCCATTAAAGTGCTGCTGGCAGACACTGTGAGGTGTGTTGTTACAGAGACCTAATCCAGTTGGATTAGAAAAGTGTTTAAATCAGACATCAGCTTTAGCTGAATATGTTCTTATAAAACTGACATAATTAAGTTTTATCAAACAGTATTTCCATAAAGAATACAGCTCAGGTGTAGAGTGTGTGTGCTTTGTTTGGGAAGCTCCTGGGCCAGGATTCTTCCCTTCCTCTGCCTCACCCTTCTGTCTGGCTCTCCAAGGTTCCATCTGAAATTAAAATGAGTAAAGATTAGATCAGTGAATACAAGTACTTTTGATTTTCTGTTTGTTTGTTTGTTTGTTTGTTTGTTTGTTTTTTCCAGATCCAGTGTTACCATGTAGCCTAGGCTGGCTCCAACCTCATCATATAGCTCAGGATAGATTTGAGCTCACACCTCTCCTACTGCCTTAATCTCCTACATGCCGATCTGACAGACTGTACCTCCATGTCTGGCTACAACAAATACTTTCCTCACTGTGCTCCAACTTTGATTTTAACTGTTTCTACCAGAGATTTCTGATGTGATCTAATGGAGTCTTTAGGTCATGTGTAGAAAGAATATGAGAATATTTGAGCATAAATGATGTAAGTCTTCTGTTTCATTTCAATGACCCAGATGTTTATACAGCTTCTTGTAAATCACTCCTGCTAATGGCTTCCACATCTTCCCCGTAACTCCCCTCCAGCTCGCTGTTTCCCCAATTCCATTCTCTTAACCTACTCTCAACTAGACTGAATCATCTGAAGTGCCGATACCTTTTTACACTTCATTGCTTTGCCAAAACCCCCAGAAAATACCTCTGTGCTCTGACTACTGAGTATTCACCAGTGCTTCTTGGGGTAGAATTTTCTGGTGTGCTTCTAGGTGAGGGTTTTCTGGAGTGTTTGGGGGAGTGTTTCTGGAGTGCTTTCCCTCTGGTACTGTGAATTGCTATCTCATCTCATCTCATTACACTGACAGTGATGGCTACACATACTCAATCTCCTGATCTTATATTGTATGCTTGTTACCCTTGTGTGGCTCAGATAGTATGTGTAACCATTTAATTTTAAATGTTTTTTTTAAATTAAGATATGATTATATCATCTTTTATCTACTATCTCTGTTCACTCCAATCCCTCTTATGTATTCCTCCCATGCTCCCTCTGGAATTTACCTCCTTTTTTTGGTTGTTATTGTTACACATATATACATATATGCTCTTAAAGACATAACTAGAACCTGATCATTAGCTTTATCATCACTTGTATACATATGATTTCATATCTGACCACTTAATTGGGAGCTAATCCTTGGTGAGGAGTATTCCCTATGTCTCTTTCTTTCAGCATCCTTCAGTTGCTTTGCTATTTCTCCCTTCCATATGACATTTCTATTGGTGCTGTGCTTGTCAAGTTAATCCCTTGTCTTTCAGCAAAGAAACTTCTCACTCTTACCATCAGAGGCTATTACATAAAACGATAACAGGTCAAAATGCAGAGAACAAGTTAACCATGGCATGCTCAGCCCAGCGGATGCGTCTTTCATACAACTCCTGTACCTAAGGACCAGGGAACACCTCAGCAGAGGGCTCAGAAGGATTGTAAGATTCAGAGGACCGAAAATCTGCAGTGAGATTGTGTTTCCTAGAAATGAATGACAGGGGAGCTTCAACTATGATATCTCAAGAGTATGGCTGCCCAAATAAGACCTGAACAAGCTTTCTCTTGCTTGTTTCGTGTGTGTGTGTGTGTGTGTGTGTGTGTCTTTCAGTGTCTGTGTCTGTGTCTCTGTGTGTGCACATGTGCACACATGCTTGTTCATATGTGTGAATGTTGATGTATGTTTGTGTATAGTTATATATACACATGTCCATGCATGTGTATGGAGGACTGAGAACAACAGTGATGTCACTTCTTGGGTAGTGTTCTTTTACGTCTGAGACAGGGTCTCTCACTGGTTAAAACTCGCAAACTAGGCTAGGCTGGCCTGTCAATTTTGTGTTTAAAAACCTGTACATTTGTATCTCTCTCTCTCTCTCTCTCTCTCTCTCTCTCTCTCTCAAATTTCAGTTGTTTTTCTTTGTTCACCATGCCTTTCTGGATTAAGCTCAGGTTGGCAAGCGTGGCAAACGTGTGGTCAAGGACTTTTACCAGCTCAGCTCTGTTGCCCACCCAGTGCCTGTCTTTTTCACATGGGTTCTGCTTATTCTACTTAGGCCCTTACACTTACATTTTCATGATGGAGCCATCTTTATAGTTCTCTTAGTTCTTGAAGAGTCAGCAAACAAGGAAGTAAACAGTTCCATGACTTTGTTTCTCCACCGTTTCCCTCCTGGTCACTAGCCCGTGAGTCTGTTTTACTGTGTACACTCAGCAAATGTGCTGAGGAAGACCTTCATTACTGAATGTTTCTGCCTTGTGTGCTCTGCGCATGTACAGCTTGGCTGGTGGGGAATCCTACTTTATTCAAAGTAGCTGAGTGCAGTAGCTGTAGGATTTCACAAGGTGGGGGAAACTTGGGTTCCGGTTCAACTTCACAGAACAAATTCTTCCCACCTTTTATTCTCATTTAGATATAAACTGGTCAAAGAGCCAGCTGGTTACATTTTATTTTCTTTATACTGGGCCTGGGAGTAGGACAGTGGCAGTGTTCAAGGAACTCCAAGTTTTATATAGACTAAATCAACACCAAAAATGTAACTTACTCAGTTCCTTATTGAGTGTGGACAATGGGCAAACGTGAAACTGTGCTCTGCCAAGTGAGTCCCCTCCAGCTGCTCATTAAGACACATTCCAGGTTTTCTCTCCTACCAGAGTGATCCCCAAACCTGTTCTACACAGAATGTTTTCAGTCCTCACTCCAACCTAACACCCATGCTTCTTCTGCCAGTCTGTGAAAGCATGGCACTTTGTACAGTGTGTGGTTGGAGCTCTGAGATGAGGACCAAAGTACTAAGTCCAGATTGCTGATGTTCAAGCACATGTTGTGTGCTCTTGAGAGAATCCATCCATCTCTGTATCTTTTTATTCTCTGCAAAGCAGGTACATTAATAAGCTCCTTAGTTTCTGTAAATTCACAAAAGAAAGCATCCTGCATGACATGTGATGACCTAATCATCAATGCATGTTTTAATGATGGTTAGGCACTCATCATTAATGATATTTATTTAAGCTCACTTCAGCACTACCAACACCTATAATAATTTTTCCATCTTTATTTGACCCCTGGGACAACTCCATGAAAGCTTTGTTCTTGTGTGTCGTGCTTGCCAGTATGTTTCAAGTGACCAGCACACTGTTGCTGATGGTTTTAGAGTTTTCACCATTGTAGCTGTGTTAGACATCCATCCACTAACCATCTACTTCATTTTGCCACTGCTGGTTAGACTATGAGAACAGCTGCTTATTTTTGCTAAATACTCGGTATGATAACTGAGAATGTACAGATGTTTAGCCTTCTACATTGAACAGTTGAAGAAAAAAATGAATGATACACATGCATGTGCATGCACATGTGAGTGCACACATACACACACAGAGACACAGACAAACACACACACCATGCCATTCTTTTAAATGAAAGTGTCCTTGATGGTAGAGGTTACAGCTCACATTTGTATCCATGGAGTCTAATAGATGTCTGGTAAACACTCTGGATTTATTCTGTTAATTGAGAGAAGGGATTTGTGAGTTAATTACCAAATTGCCATGAGTTGAGTTTATCTCTGCTAGCCCTTCTATTTTTTTCATCTGACTTGGCTTATTTCTAGCCTCTATTGTGTAATCTGGCACAAAACTCTATCAACAGGAAACAGGAGAGCTTAACTCAACAGGAACTGAATTATTCCCACTAAGATGTCCAGCATCTTTCCAAGTTCCTCTTTGGCCCCCACAACTGCATCTGGGCAGGTGAAAGAAGCAAATTGCATTGTGCCCCAACCTTCTCATAGTCCCAAATTTGGCTACTACATGGAAAATGATCTTGAGAAGCAACTGGGAAGAAGATATTTCACAGCAGAGGGTGCTGGGAAGACGGAAAGAGGACTGCTTGGTAAAGGTGATACTATGGTGAGCTAATAGTAGAGATACACATGTGTTGAGCCAGGCTGACTCAACCGTCCTACTTCTTCCAAAAGATGTCTTTTTGCTTGGTCATAGAGGAGAGAAAACATGGCCAAGTCTGAGGCTGGACTAAGACCATCACTTTTCTTAAGGCAGGGACATGCCCCTCTGATTGTTTTAGACATGGCCTTGTTCTGTCTGTCTTGTCAATGACTAGGACCTGTCTGGGCATTCCCAGTCAGAGACCGTAGAGGATCAGCCACTGGGACTGGTTGCCATGCACAAGATGAAAGAAAAGGAGACCCTACTCACCAGAAGGTTTCAGCAATCTGCACACATTACCCTGATCCAAGAGAATCGCTGTACTCCTTCACATTATCCTTCTGTGTGGTCACCTTAGCTCTCATTGCTTAGATCATGAAATAATTAGAAGCAGTTCCAAACCTGTGCAATGTGTTCAGCCCTCTTGTTTAGCAAAGGGAAAAATGGACATTTAGATTTTATGAATTAGTTATTTTTTTATTTATTTTTGAGACAGGGTCTTATACAATCCAGGTTAAAATTGTATAAAATAGGTTGAAATTGCTGTGTTTTATGGATTTTTTTTTAACTCTGAAGGATCCTTTTTCTCTGAAGTATTCTAAGCATGGACCATCCACACAGCTGAACCTTTAGTTCTTGAGACAGTGACTTCCCAAGGATACACAGCTGGAGGCAGGTGTTGGACTCTACTGAATTCTTCAAAGCTTAGGTCTTTCTCCAGTGTCATATGGTAGGCTTCCTTCAACTATCCCCAACTCACTTGAATTAAATAACAATGTTATAGATGTAATTTACATATACCAAGTGGACTCCATAAAATGCTTGTTAGTTGCCAACTCAGAAAAGTGGCTCCAGAATAGAGAAGCCAATGAGACAAGTTCCTCCAGAAACTGTACCTACTGAAAAAGTGAACCTTGCTTAAAGTGTTACCTTCATAAGTACCTTAAAACAACAACAAAAAATTATCTGATTTGGAATTATCAACTAGTATTCTAATGATGCTTTTAGAAGGTTATTTTGAGGGTAAAACATTTGTCGATCACTGGGAAGTCTTTTTAATTAGGTGGCCATTCAGTAGCCAAGAGCTATGCTTCCATTTATTCTGTTCTATCAAAAATGGCCACTCCCTTCTCCAGGTGTGACTCATCCCACTGAAGTGATAAACATTATGGAAAGAGCTGCCCAGTAGAAAAACACAAAAGGTCATTCTTCTCTGGTCAACACTGGAGGCCACTATAACAGAGTCCCCTATGACAGAATATGAAGTAAAGTACTTTGAAGTTACATTTGAGATACAGTGTGTGCCTGATAATTACTGTGACAGCCAGATTGAGAATGCTTAAATAATTTATTCTGCAGTGGGATGTCTAAAGGCCATTTGGTCAGCAGGAGCCTGTTTGGCATGTGGTGTGCCTTTTCACCCTTTTGATGGTCAGATGCCACGATTGGAACTGTGCACGCCTGCTGTTCCCGAACAATTTAGCCTTTTACACTGCCCTGTCATTGGCAGGAATACTTGTCCAGCCATCCAAACCTATCTATTCATTACCGTGTCAGAGTGCCTATAAATGTTAGATTGCTTTGGAGAAGCAACTGTCTAATTTATACATCAGAAATATATATTTGAAAAACCTTCCCCATAGTTCTTCTGCAAGAATTTGGATAAATGTCATTGTGTTCAGAGGATTTACCAACATGAGCAAGCTTCAGTGACTTGAATTATCCAGTGATTGAAACACCTTGTAGAAATCACTATGCAAGTTGAACTAGAAGCCATTATAAAAATGTCCATGAATACCCTTTCCCAAAATCCAAACATGCTTCTATACTTGTAGCATCCTGGCCAACTTATTTTGGAATCGGCTGCTGTGACTTCTGTAGTTCCAAGCACAATCCCTCTCCTGCCTGGGAGAGTCCCAGGAAGTTTTTGTTTGTTTGTTTGTTTGTTTGTTTGTTTTTGTTTGGCTCAAAATAAAAGTTAACAGAAGGTAATACTGAGGTTGAACCAAAGCTAAATAGTATTTGTAACCAAGTGCATGCCGTCTTTCAGAATTTTGTCATAATGAAAATGTAGACTATTCCGAGATTACAAAGTATGGAGGGTTTACATAAATCTTCAATATTGGAGCATGTTTGCCTGCCCTCATTTTTTATTAATTTATTTCCTGCCTTTAATGGTCCATAGGATCTGTTATCAACAGAAATATTCCCCTTAATTGTGTTCAATTGCCATGGATAAAAAGGAAGCTTTCATCTTCAACATGGATATCTTTATTGCACTTAGTGTGTGTGTGCGTGTGTGTGTGTGTGTGTGTGTGTGTGTGTGTGTGTGTGTGTGTGCACATCCATGCACATGCATGAGTGTGTGAAAGGATGTGTGCCACAGTTCATGTGTGGAAGTAAAGGGCAACCCATTAGAACTGGTTCTCTCCTTCCATAGTGTGGGACACGGGGATTAAACTCAGGTCATTAGTCTTGGTGGCAAGCAGTCTTACCCACAGAACTATGCCAGCCTCTGAGCTCATTTGTTTTTAGTTCCACTGAAGTAAAATGTTGGTTCTAACATTGCTCAGTTCCTAAGTGTATAGCTTGATGAATTTTCATAAAACAAATGATAAGAAATCCTCTGATATGTAAGGAAAAACAAACCAAAGACACTCAGTGCTAATCACTTGCGTCTTTGCACTGCTGAATCTCAGACAGTAACCACAGCCTCTACCTCTACAACCACAGATCATATTCACTTTCAACTTTTAAAAATATAAATAGAATTATAAAATGTGCCCTCTTTTGTCTGTTTTAACTTATTCAAAATTTTATGTGACATTTGTTTCCACTGATTAGGTTATTTTCATTGTTGAAAGTGTTAAAAACACAATTAATTTATTCATCCTATTCTTGCTAGACACCTGAGTCATTTTGGATTTTCTAAAATTATTATTTCTTGTGGCCACAAGAAACAGCACTACTAGGATATTCTGGTACATGTGTCTGGTAGCGCTATGCCTTCCAAACTGGAACATCCTCTTCTAAAGCGAAATATTCTTAAGACTAGAGAAATAAATGAAACTCATAGATCTTAGGAGGCTCCTGAAAGTTACAAGATTCACAAGCCTCCTCTCCAACATTAAATAAGCAGTAACAATTGCTAGGAAGAAGAGAATCTCAAACCAGCCAAGTTTCCTGAAAGCTAGACAGTCAATGCTTGGGATCCAGCTTTCCTGAGTTTTCCCCTTTGCTGGGGAGGGCGTTTTGGTGATTCAGCTGCCTTTGAAATCACCCATGCTCCAGAAAGTAACCCCTCATCCATATTTCTGTGAGTTTGCCCAATAAATTCAGTGGTCTTCTAACTGTCTCCTCTTTGAGTTCCTTTCTGAGAAGTGCACATTTATTAGTGAACATGTAATTAAGTTCTATGTGTGTATTTATGTGTACACATGAGCTAATGACTTACATCATGACTCAACTTAGGCAACAGGAAGGTTGTCTTCATGATTGTTAATGAGATTGAGCATCTCTTTGTGTGCTTATGGGCTGTGGATCTTCTGGGGGGAACTATTAAGCATTTTCTTTGCAAATCTTTTCTTATCAATTGTCAGACTTTCTCTTTTTTATTTCAAAGATATCCCTTCTCTATATGAACCCTCTCTTGGATATTTAACTTTAAATATGTTCTCCTTCCTTAAAGGGTTGGATTCTCACATTCTTAATGATGTCTTTAATGAAAGGAAGTTCTGTGCTTTAATATTTAATTCATAATGATTTCTGTTGAGTTATGGATTTTCACAGGCTCATTAAATGGATTTGCTTCCCCCATTGTCTTGAAACCCCATCTAGGTCCACTCTCCCTTGAACCTCATCATATGGGGTTTCCAGCTGTCTAGTAGTGCTTTTTGAATAGTGGTTAATGAGATTTCTAAGAAGTTAAAAGAAATATCCATCCAGGTATCAACTGAGATTGTACTTAACGATGTACCAATTTAGAGACACCAGAATTCTTTAGATCATCCTTTTAATCACGAGCGTGGGGTTGTGTAATCTAGCTTTATTTTTTCTTTTAAATATTGTTAGCACTGACTTGGATTCATTTATTTTGCAGGGTTTGCAAAAACACATGGATGTTCTTGAATATTTGTAGAATATACTGTCCTCAAGTTGCATGGGTAGATGCATCTGTGGTTATCAATGTTAGTTTACAAGAAGAAGTGTAATCTGAAGGCTTGAGAAGGTGGACTCTTCACATAGAATGGCTTCACCTTCATTTGTGCAGAGCCAGGGTTACTGATCTGGCTCCTACTTATTACTGACTTAGTTTTGAAGACCTGCTATATAATACAGTCAGATGGATTCAAGGGTTTCAATTTATTCTTGGTATGAAGCAAATCATGACTTTAAAAACAAAACAAAGCAACTGTTCCTAGAGGCATTGCAGATGTGGCTGCCGTGTTACATGTACATCCGTAGGTGACAGAAAGAAGAGACACTATGTGTACCACTAGTGTTCTGACACTTGGACATCTGAATGATGAGTAGCCTAACATTCCCTGGAAGAAAGTGAGACTGAGATGACCACCAGACCAATGCTAGTGTCGTGAGGAGCAGACAGGGAACTAGCCTGAGATGACCACCAGACCACTGCCAGTGCCATGAGGACTGAACAGGGAACTAGCCTGTGATGATCACAAGTCTGACACCTCACAGGGCTGCTGAGTGCAGACCACAAACCATGTTTGAGATGACCCCTCCTGGGTGCCAAAATGCACTTAGCAGGGCATTGCACTCCTAAGGCCACTTCTAAGATGACCTCAGACATTCAGAGATTGTGGGCACCATTAAGAGAAGCGAGTAAGTGGTGGAGAAATGATGAGAGAGAGACAGAGAGAGAGAGAGAGAGAGAGAGACAGAGAGAGAGACAGAGAGAGAGACAGAGAGAGAGACAGAGAGAGAGACAGAGAGAGAGACAGAGAGAGAGACAGAGAGAGAGACAGAGAGAGACACACACACACACAGAGAGAAACAGAAGATCATTGGCACAACGAAGAGAGGTGGAACCAGACCTTGAGGGTAGTGAGGAACGGCCTAATGGCAGCTGGAAGTCATGGTAGGTTCCTGGAATTTGCTGCCACCTTGGCCCATGTGTGGGTCTGTGGCCTTGAAACAACAGTGCTGTTATCTCTAAAGGCCAGGTGGATATCTCTGGTCTGTGCTGCTTGGGCAGAAGGGTAGAGCTGACTCTAGTTGCAGAAGTTTCCAGTTCCTGGTGAGCAGGCCCTGAAAACATAAGAGACAGTGGGCTAACCAGCTCAGATACCTCTCAGGCGCAGATTCAGAGCTTTGATGTGGCCCACTCCAACATCTACACCATGGATGAACTGCTGACGTGCTTGTTCTGCAGATCCCAAACTACAGGATCTCCACGACACAGGAAAACAACAACTGGATATACTAGAGGAGTCCCAGTGAGGTTCCAGTACTGATTGAGTAGCAGAAGCTGGAGGCCTCAATTACAATGAACACAATACCTCATCGCAATGAACATTTGGAAGTAAAGAAGTGTGGACAAAAGGGTGGACTGACACTTTGGGACACTGACACACTACAGATTCCACAATGAGGTTTTTTTCCTCTGTTGTGGGGCAGGTTGGGTGGTTGAAAGGGTGGATGGTGGGTATGAGGGAAAAGAGAAATGACTGAGATTGGGGTACATTGTATGAACTCCAATATGAACTAATAAAAAGTTAAAAACAAAAAAAGCAAATCAAAACAAACAAAAACCTAAAATTGGCGTTACACAGTAACTTTCCCTCATCTTCTTCTGTTTGGTATGTTCAAGTCTCCATCTTAGAATCAACACATTATTTCAATTTTTTGGTATCTGAAAATGTAAATAGTTCTTCATTAGCCTCTAAAGGAAAAAATTTAAACATGTGAGAATTAATATCATAAATTATTGTCTAGTGATGATTTTGCAGCAGTGTTTTAAAAGGCCATTGTCTTTCAGGTGCTGTCATAGCTGTTGGAAATTCAACTAGAACCTTAACTAAGCTAATGGGTCTCTGTGGTTTCTTTGTAAGGATCTACTTTTTCTTTCAGGGTAGACTTGCTAGGTATATGAATTTTAAACAATTTAAAAGTTATAGCAAAATGTCCTCTGTAAGTATCTGAAGACATTTGGATGTTATCTCTACAGAAACTGCTACTGTCCCTCACCATGTCTCAGGTTCAGAGATCCTGGCCCCACTACCCTGCTTGTTAGATATATCCTATGCTGCTAGCCATGCTTCTGCTCACCATTGCTCAGTCTGGGTCTAAAACGAGCATGAGCAAAGGCAGAAGGCATTCATTCAAGGGAGGCTCATCTCTGACCCCTTCCCTGATTTCTTTTTTCAGCATCTTTGCTCCATGAATCCTGATGGTCCTATTTGCTCCCAAATGCCTCCAAGCTTTCTCTTCCCATATTTAGATGTATATTATTATTCTCTGTGAGAGTCATCTACGATTGCAAACTAAATCATCACGGCCAGGAGCACAGGTCCCATGATCCTTTCAACTAAAAAATTCAATTCACTGAACATTTATTAAACCATAAAATTATACAGCTTAATTATCTTCAGCATAATCAATGCTGCCAAGATCTTTCTACTTACACAGCACTGTATCATCCTCCCAGAAAGTTAACAGGAGTAGGGAAAGCTCACTTCTTCAAACCAGACCTTGAATTTATTCATTCAAAGAGATTTCCATATAAGGGAACTAAACCAGATGGTAGCTGAGTAATACATATCACCACTTTTCTCCTACAGTAAACCTTATACCGCTAGGATTGGTTCACAAATCACAAGGAATTTAGGGTTAGGAAAAAGAGAATGAAGCTATGACTTCAATTTCAGGAGCATCTAGACTTACGGCTGCTGTCATGGCAGGAGAGCTACAACAGACTTGCCTGGCAGAAGGACAATATGCTGAGCACAGTAAATATTTCAAATGCTGCAGAAAGTACTGAAAATAATACAGTGTTCCTGAGCTTTCCCCAATATCAATGCAAGAATATTAATATTTTGCTATTTTTAGTGTAAGCATCTGCTGAAGAAAATCCAACATGGAGGAAAGACACATCTGCCCTGCATGTGTGTGTCAAAGCATGCAGAAAAGTGGGAGGAGCCCCGTTTCGACATGAATGGCCCTCATGGATTTGCTATTGTTCCTGAAGCTTTTATTTTGAGATGGAGCTTTTGCTGTCTTGGTATATAGTCCAGGCTGTACTTGAATTTATAGTCTGCCCCGCATCTCTACCTCTCAATTGCTGGTATTACAGGTATGTGCCTCTGTACTCTGCATTTCTCCTGCAAACAGCAACAGGGGAAGTTGGCTACCCATGGACTCCAGTGGCTCCTGACCTATGAATTCTGTGCTTTATAAGTAAAATTAGAAGTCTTTGAAGTGAACAAGTTGTCAGGTTGCATTGTTATGCATGTCTCTATTGGCTTCCATCTCACCACCTGTTGGGATTATATTTAAATGTAAATTTGTCATAACTTAGAATATTCTCAGAGAAGAGACTGGATGAAAGATTACCTGGATAAGGTTGGCCTATCTTTGGAAAATTGTCTTGACTTTTATTTTTAAGATTTTTTTTTTATTTATGTGAGTATACTGTAGCTGTCTTTAGTCACACACCAGAAGAATTCATCAGATCCCATTACAGAGATGGTTGTGAGCTACCATGAGGTTGCTGGGAATTGCACTCAGGACCTCTGGAAGACCAGTCAGTGCTCTTATCCACTGAGCCTTTTCTCAACAGGGGAGAAAAAAAAAACAGCTTATCTGTGAGCAACCCAATTTCAGGGTTTGTCCTGGGTATTTTGATTGTGTCAAATTGTCACAGTATAACGTCATCTGAAAGGAAGGAATCTCAATTGCAAAAATGCATCCATAAAATCTGGTTTTAGGGCATTTTCTTAATTAGTAATTGATGGGAGAGGGCCCAGACCATTTTGAGTGGTGCCTTCCCTGGGGTTAAGGGTCATGGGTTCTATAAGAAAGCTGGTTATATTCATAGCAGCCTTATTTATAATAGCCAGAAGCTGGAAAGAACCCAGATGTCCTTCAACAGAGGAATGGATACAAAAAATGTGGTACATTTACACAATGGAATATTACTCAGCTATTAAAAATAATGAATTTAAGAAATTCTTAGGTAAATGGATGGAACTAGAAAATATCACCCTGAGTGAGGTAACCCAATCACAAAAGAACACATATGGCATTTACTCACTGATAAGCGGATATTAGCCAAAAAGTTTGAAACAACAAAGATTCAACTAACAGACCACATGAAGCTCATGAAGAAGGAAGAATAAGTGTGGATGCCTAGGTCTTATTTAGAAGGAGTAACAAAATACCCAAGGGAGCAAATATGGAGACAAAGTGTGGGACAGAAACTGAAGGAGAGGTTGTCTGGAGACCATTCCACTTGGGTATTAATCCCATGTGCAGTCACCAAAAATAGATGTCAAATATAGATGTCAGGAAGTGCATGCTGACAGCAACCTGATATGGCTGTCTCCTCAGAGGTCCCCCAGAGTCTGACATACCCAGAGGTAGATACTCACAGCTAACCATTGGTCTAATCAAGGGTTCCCAATGGAGAAGTTAGAAGACTGAAGGAGCTGAAAGGGTTGGTGGCCTTATGAGGAGAGCAACAATACCAACCAACCAAAGCTCCCCAGGGTCTAAACCACCAGCCTAGGAGCACATAGGGAGGGACCCATGATTCCAGCTGTATATGTAGGGGAGGATGGCCTTGTTGGGCACAGGTGGGAGAGGAGATCTTTGGTCCCATGAAGGCTGAACACTGTGTCGGGGTGGAATCTGAGGGTGGGGAGGTGGGAGTGGGGGGTAGGTGGGGGTACACCCTCACAGAAGCAGGAGGAGGGGGGATGGGATAAGGGGTTCCTGGGTGGTGGGGGGGATGGGGTAAGGGGATAAAATTTGAAATGTAAATATTATATCCAACAAAAAAAGAAAAAAAAAGAAAAATTGTTAGAACCGACATCTTTAATAAAATGTCAGCCCTCTTAAAAAATTATCTTGATACTAAAATTTGTTCTGAGAATTGTATATTGCAGAATATACAGCCTTGGTGTATCTACTCATCAAGCAAGCTGAGCAGACCTGCTCAAACCTCTGATGTGCTGGAATTCCTTCTGGATGCAGTGAAGACACAGCGTCAGAGGCTTATCAATTTACTCTTACCCCTACCCCTCTTCTAATATCTCAATGCCAGTAATCAGCTTGAAGAAGTTAATGAAGAGTCAGCGCCCCTATTCCCTGGGCTTGGGGACTAAGGTGGTTAATATTGAGCTGTCTTTCTAGGGAAAAGTAGTGGTTTTGTTGGAACAGGGGGGATTAGCTAGGATTTATTGCATAGCCATAACCTATTGCTAGAAATCTGTATAATTATTATCAATATGAAGTTATAATTTCTTAAATGGTACAAAATTTACTTTGATTTCAAATTTAAGGTTTTCATTGGTATGAGCTTCTTATTGATTTAAAAGTGAGATGAATATTTATATTCTCATAGGCATTGTGCCTGTATAACACATTTAGGAATACAAGGCTTAGACCCAGTCCTTCTTTAACTTTTTTAACTGATTTGAGATGGTTAGCCTGTAAGTTAAGGGACTATAGCAAATTCATGGTTCTGAGTTTATTGTTAGGGTGTTTTCTATATTTTATTTAGAAATAGCTGAAAGGAGTTAACAGACAGCAGTCCAGATTACCTTACATGGATAGTTGGTTTTCAAAACATCAGAAGTCCACAGAATTGATGTTACAAACATTTCTGTATTAATGTTCATTTTGATTAGAGACCTGTCTGCTCCTGACAGCTTCCTGTCTTGGATTCTAAGAAGAAATTGAGCATCTCTGGAGTTACTCCAGTTGTGGTGAGACAGCCACTAGGCAAGAATTGCCTCTTTCCATCTACAGACAAATTACTGTCCAGAAAAGGACACATTTGCAGAATAGTCAACTGAGTATATCTGCCTAGACAGAGTAATCAGCCGTTAATAATTATGCATCACTAAGGTCTGTGAGATGATCCTGGGCCAGAAGGCTGAAGATCAGATGCTCCAACGTTTTGTAGTATAGGGACTGTCCAGGTGTTCAGCAGTATCTATAAATTGGCTAAGATTTAGAAGCCATGCTTTGTGCTTCTCATAATTTCAGTTAACTCAGTCATTCTGGATCTCTGATGGGATTGAAAACTTATCGTCTCATAGCCAATCCAGGCTATTTACTTTGAGAGAAAAGATCTGAGTGGATGTTTTTCAACTGACATTAGTTCTAAAGCCAAGAAAAAAGCCAGGTTCAGAACTAAGTGTTTTAGTTAGGAGAGATGACAGAGGTTCTGGTTAGTCAACAAAATGATGGACTAGGTATTAGAACTATCTTGTACCTCACTAGTACAAATTGGTATAATTATGTTCTAATTGTATTTTGAGAGAAATGATTTAGTTTAACAGTAAGGGTGGTATGTAGGAGGAGCTAAGGTGGGAGAAGTACAGAGAGGAAGAGAAGGAATAAGGAGAGGAGGAGAAGAAGGACAGGAGAAGCTAGGTGATGAGAGAGAGAAAGAGAGAGAAAGAGAAGGGGAACATGGAGGTAAATGTTCACATGTCTTCACCAGTCAAAGATAGTTAATATATCTAGGTTGGTTATTGGGTTACACTTCTGATTGAACATTACCAAACTTATAAAGCCTTTGATTAACATTAAAAAATTGTATAAAAGCAAAAAGTAAAAGGGGGCATGGGATAGGAGTTTTCTAGAGAGGGGAAATGGGGAAAGGGAATGGCATCTGAAATGTAAATGAAATATCTAATAAAAATAAATTAAAAAAAGAAAGAGAAGGAAATTTGAAAAAAGAATTTATGAATATTTCAGAAGTTGTTACAAAAATATCTTCTTTTGTTTAAACACTCAGAGTTCTATTCAGAATTACATATTATAATTGAGTAGATTAGATCAGGGAGAGGAAAGATCTGGAGATCTGATGTAAAAGAATCTGAAGAATAATAAAAAAGAGCATTTTTGTTGTTAAAAAAAAAGTAATGAAAGCTGGTTAAGCACACCAGGATGAACAACCCAATAAGTAACACTCCTCCATGACCTCTGCATCAGCTCTTGCCTCAAAGTTCCTGCTATGCCTGGTTTCCTATTCTGTCTTCCTTCAGTGATGGGCTATATTGTGGAAATAGAAGCCAACTAAGCTGTTTCCTCCCTAACTTGCTTTTGTTTTTGCTGTTTCATCACAGGAATAGAAATTCTAAGACAAGTTGGTACTAGGAGTGGGGTATTATTTTGACAGAACTTACTGTTTGGGGATTTGGGGAGAATTGTATAAGACTTCGGAACTTTAGTCTTGAGAATCCATTGTTTATAGCTTGGTGAGCTATTCTCTACAAACTTGGGTGGTAATGTTGAGAGCACCGTACATGCAGTATAAGAAGAAATGTGGATGCATCGCACTGCGAGAGTGAGTGTTTCAGAGACTGGTGGCTGATGTGGATGCCTGGGGTATGCCTCTTTCCCTGTAGAATCACTGACCTTTGTATCCTCAACATCAAAATGTTGAAAGGGCTTGGAATGCTCTCTAAAAACCCCAGTTGTCCTGACCTCCTGCCTGGCCCATGCTTTAGATGGTAGTTGTTGCTTACTGTGAGAAGTGTCTCTTCCTGAAGCTCTCAAGTGCCCAGAGAAAGCATTTTGATCTATGGCCCATGAGTATTTTTATTACTAATTTGTTCTCTGGCAATTTCACATTCATGTATAAGACATTTTGGTCACACTCTTCTCCCCTCCCTACTCTACTTCCTCCTAACAAGACTCAAACTTTCATGTCTTTTGTTTTGTTTCTGATTTTGCTTTCTGACCTATCCAGATTTACAAGGCCTTCCCACACAGTCATGGGAATGAAGGTAGCGACTGGACCATGAGTAACTGACTAACAGCTATGTTACTGAAGACAGTGATTTCTTCTCCTCCAGAAACCCTTCACTGTCTTTATCTCTCTGAAGAAGAAAGGAATCTTACGAATTCTTTCCTCATCTATGGCTGAATATTTACTGGTATAGTATTTTGTAGGTTCTATGCAAGCAACTATTACCTGTTATAAGTTCTTGAATGTCATGGCTATGCTATATTCCTATCCTGATTAATTTTATTGTCATTCTGACCCACTTGAGAAGAAGGGACTTCAAGTGGTGAATGGTTTTTGTCAGATTGGTTTATAGATATATCTATGAGGCATTTTCCTGATTGTTAATTGATCTAGAAAGCCGAGTTCAATGTGGCACTATCCCTAGGCAGGTATTCTAAGCTATACAAGAATGCTAGCTGAGCATGAGTTGAAGGGCAAGCCAGGAAGCAATGTTCCTCTATGTTTTCTGCTTCTATTCCTACCATGATTTCCTGCCATGATATGCTTCAGTGATGAATTGTGACCTCAAAGTGCAAAACAAAATAAACTTTTTCCTCCTCAAATATTCCTTTTAAATATTCCTTTTAAATAGAATTTCTCTCAACAGCATAAACAAACTATAGCACACCCAAGGTAGTATTTCATAGTTCTTCATTGTCATTTGGCTCTAACAATCTTCCCATCCCCTCTTCTGTAACTGTTCCCTGAGCTTTGGGGTGGTGGTGGTGGTGGTGGTGGTGGTGGTGGTGGTGGTGGTGGTGGTGGTG
>JANHMN010000001.1:164141403-164157772 GCA_030674055.1 Rhabdomys pumilio
TCCCTCCCCTCCCCCTCCTCCTCCTCCTCCTCCTCTTCTTCTTCTCCTCCCCTCCCCCTCCTCCTCCCCTCCTCCTCCTCTTCCTCTGTTTCCTTCTCTTTCTTCTTCTTCTCTTCCTCCTCCTCCTTTTCATTTTTGAGTCGTTCACCGTTCAAGTGATTCTGTGTAAAATGTTGACTTTCCAGCAAGTTACTAGGATGAAGACTCACTTTCTTTATGATTTCTCCATTGTACTGTTGTGACCATTTTGCCAACAGAATATAAAAAGGTAAATTGGTTCACTGGTTCCGTGTGTGTGTGTGTGTGTGTGTGTGTGTGTGTGTGTGTGTGTGTTATTCATGTGTGCAGATACACTCACACACACACACATGCTTGTGGATATCAGAGGTCAACACAAGTGAATTTCTCAATCACTCTCCACCTTATTTCTTGAGGCAGACTACACACAGACAAAATAGAATTTTGTGTAGGTTCTGGAGATCTAGACTTAAGCTTTTGTCCTATTTACCTTAGTTGTCAACTTACCACAGTATAGACGCACCTGAGTAACTCTGGAGATATTGGCCAGATCACATTGGCTTCCCCATTGACTTGATTGATAATTGAGGCAGGAGAGCCATTCTACTCTGGGTGGCATGGTCCCTAGGCATTTGGTCCTGAATTGTAAGAAAGCCAGTTAAGTACAAGTTTGGGAGCAAATATCTATTTGGATCAACAAACAGCATCTCTCTACGGATCTTTTCCCCTGCCTTGAGTTCCTGGCCTGATATCCCTCAGTGACTGATTATGACCTTGAGACCTTGAAGTGTAAACCAAATAAACTCTTTTTTCTACAGGTTGCTTTGGTGAACTTGTTTGATTGGGGGCAGGAAGAAAACTAGAACAATCCCCAAGCTTGTGCATTAAGCATTTATCCAGCAAGCCTTCTCCTAAGCTCAGATTGTCAGCCTGAACCTGATAATTTTTTCAGTCCTTTGTAACATCTAAGGCAATATAACTTTTAGAGGAATGTCAAAGGAAAACTTCACAGTGCAGATTAAATGGTTAGCACTGCATGAGATAAGTTCAATAAAGTTCTAATATACTGGAAGCCTATGGAAAGTTACAGAGGCATGTTGTCAGTGGAGTCGAGCTTTCTGACTGCTGAGTGGTGTTTAGTTGATTACAGTTAAGACTCTTTCCTCTTCCTGAAACTTGTATTGGAGAATCAATTTCCTTACTTAGTGCATTTCATCAAATGACCTCCAGGGCCTTGAGAAAGACCCTTCTGGAGTTTGAAACCTGTATCGGGCAGAGAAGATTTATATATCAGACAGGAGAAACCGAATTAATTTATAAATCTTTTAAGTAAATGGTCTATGAAAAGGGAAGGAGGTAGAAGACAGGAACAAAATGTAACCACTAGGAAGTGTAGTCAAGCTGTGATGTATGGCCCTTGATGATAAATGAAGCTGAATTTAGTTCAACTTCACAGGTTGGCTGGGAAACACCAAAGTATTTCATATATTATTAGAATTAGCTTTTTTCTTTGCTCAAGGCTTGGTGAATAAAATATTGATTTTCATCATGAAGCAGGGTTTTATCTACAGTATATGTTGGCTGAAAAGATAGTTTTACATCTGTCAAAAGCCAGCAAGCCAAGCACAGTGATATACAAGCAGCAGTCCAGACACAGAGGCAGGAGGATCTTGAGTTCAAGACGAGTCTTGGAAACATCGTGAGATTCTGTATCACACAATAAAGGGCTAGAGATGTAGCTCAGTAGTACACTGTATTGCATGTGCAAAGCTTTAGGCATAACTCCATATGTTTCTAAGTATAGTAAAGTAATTGAATCAGTGATGGCGGTCCAAAGTCCCCTCGGTAAGTCAGAAGAAGTTAGGTAATGCTAAAGAAATAAATACAAACAAAATGCCCTTGCTTTAATATAGCAGATGTCTGTCTATGTCCTGCAAACTCTTCTGCATATCTTAATGATTATTCAAGCAACCTCTTCATTTTAATCTTTTCATGGTTATAATTTTCACTCATATATCCACTGTAATGGGAAAGAATTATGTACAAAGAATTATGTGCAACCAATTTTACAGCCTATGCTTGGAATGAAGGAAGAGGCAGGAGAGCTCATCCAGGGAAGGACAAACACTAGAAGCTGGCGAGGAGTGTCTGCTTTCTTTGTATTGCTTTTGGTAAGAACTTGGACAAAAACAAACCAGCAAGATATGAGATACTCTCCATGATCGCTGTCTTGGGTGGAGGAACCAATAGAAATGAATAGAAAAGAAAAGTGCTATGACTGAGCTCTGCTTACAGACAAAATTTGTTTACCACGTAAGTAAGTTACAGCCACAGAATGAGCTCATTCAGAGAAAGAGCTGCTTTCCTAGCATTCTTAGCCTGAGAGAGTAGCAAGCAACCTGGCATGTGTGGAATGCTGAGGACCAGGAGCAGGGTATTGGGAGAAGCATTTCTAGCCCTTTTTATCTCTTCTTCTATTGATCCCAAATGCCCTAGGTTGGCTTTTTTTTCATATCAACATGATTAACATGAAGAAAGCTGTATTCAATTCATCTCACATGTTGGCTGGGAAACATCAAAGTATTAGGATTAGGTCATAAAGTCAGCCTTGGTCTCTGTCCTATTTAGAACAAAAAAAGTTGCTAACATACAACTCTTTTACATTTCGGTGACAACTGTATATCATGGAGACATGTTTTTACCTGCCCTGCTATTAATGGGGTACAAAGATGAGCTTAGAAGTGTGTGTTCCCTGAATTAGATGACAGAGGACCCCAGGTCCTGGCACTTAGAAAACATAATTACTGGAACTGAGGGACGAGTACAAGGTGCTGTGTGCAGGAGGAAGACTGAGTTGCTGACTTTGGTGAAAGGCATAGAAATTGGATCAGAGAAGATTATGTACAGGGCCTGGGTGTTGATGGGTAGGTAGAATTTTTGACCCAGAGGCCCAAACACCATGTTAGGCTACCTACCACGTTTCACTCAAGCTCAGTACTAATATTTAATTTGCTTTAACCTCTCAAAACTAATGAAGTTAAGTACTAAAGAGGCTTCTTTCTTAGTTTTCAATGGTACGAGTCAGTTGACGCCTAGGCCCCACCCCAAACAATTGTTCAAGTTTCTGTGGGATGCACCCTCACTTCAGACTTTTCTTTGCATCCCCTATCTTCTTTATCTTCAGCAATATGTTTCTTAAATGCTGTGGTATATTTTTCTATAAGTCATCGCCAGTATCTAAGCAAGCTCTGAAAGAAAGAGCACAGTGTTTCCAAGGATCCTAAGTGGTCCCTTCTTTAGGAAACAAGAGTGAGAATCAGGGAGACAACTCTCATGTCAGTCATTGGCATTACAAGAAGGATGAGCTGGAGAGCAGGCTGCCTCTCAGAAAGGACTTAGGGTTCCTTTATTTGTGAAGACAAGGAAGACGTGTAAGAAGATAGTATCTGAGGCCCTGTGAAGAAAAAGACAGCCAGATTGAAGGGATAGTTTAGCGAGATGCCCTGAGAGGACAGCATGGATGTAAAGAATTACTTCCAAATATATGGCTTAAGTCACTGGACAAGCGAAAGCTGGCTATATACTGTTGGTGGGGGAAAGTATGGACAGTTGAAGTGGTCACACTGTTGATAGGAAGAGGTGGGGACAGATGAAGGTAGTCACACTGCGGGTGGAGAGAGGTGTGAACAGGTGAAGGATCCCATTGTTGATGGGGAGATATGGGGACAAGTTAAGTAGCATATGAGTTGTTGGTAGGAAGCATTGTAGACAGGAGGATGTCTATAGGCTATTGCTCAGGAAAGATATGGACAGTGAGGTGCAGTCAGATAGGAGGGGAGCTCACAGCTGTGTGATAGTAAGAGGCATGTTCTCTTAAATTAAAAATTTGGAACGTTTTTGTTTTTTTTCCAATTTAGTGCTCACGAAGAAAATGACAGTGAAACATTCCAGATGAAGCAGAGGTGACAGTGTTTCACAAGCTGGCATGTCAGCAGCTGAGATAAGAAGAGAAAAAAGTATAACAGGGTGAGCCTTTGCACAGCATTGGTAATGCTGCCTCACTGAACTCCCTATGGACACTGATCCCTCACAGTTGGTCTTCTGTGGCTTGAGGCTTCCTTCCAAATCCAGTTGTGTCCACAGCTGGGGATGTTGCTATGCAGCCCCAAGACTCACAGCCATGTTTTAGGAAACTTATGATGAATTGGTATAAACACAAAATGCCAATTAAGTATGTGGCTTTGGGTAAAAATTTTAAAGCTGACACACAGATATGAAAGAATACATTAAAAACTCTCAGAACTCCACTTCTCTGTTGTAAAACTGTGAGATTTGGGTGGCTTTGGGGAATATTCAGATATCCTGGAAGGCTGTGAAGTACCACTGACTGTTAGCACACCTCATTAAGAAGTGTGAGCATCCATCCATACACAGGCTGTGGATACAGGGGGACACTGTCCAAGACAAACATTTTAATAAGAACTTCAGTAAGCAGAAAGCTTTCTAAGAACTTCCACTGAGATGCCCAGAAATTCTTCAGAAGTATGAGCTTTGAGGGTTATAGAAAGAGCTAGCAGCCTTTATACCTGTGTCCACTAGACAAACTCAAGGGAGCTTTAGTAGAAGGGAAATTAAAACAATCATGCACTTATGACTCATGTTTCTAGCACTTTATTATGTTATGAGGTAGACATGTGTTCAATTATACAGAAACACAGTGTTTTTAAAAATATTACAAAAGATCATTCTGTATAGAATCCACATATTATTCATACTATACTTGTCATGCATGCAAGGGAAAAGTATATATATATATATATATATATATATATATATATATATATATATATGTGTGTGTGTGTGTGTGTGTGTACGTGTATGTATATGTATATATATATGTACATATATATATATGTATATATATGTACATATATATATATGTATATATATATATATATATATTCTGTGTCTATATGTATATGTGATAGTCAGTTTTTCAGTGCATCAATATTTTTATGTATGTATATATAATTAAGCAATCTCTTTTTTATTGTTGCTTTCCTGTTTTTCTGTAACAAAATAAAAAAAACATTATCAGTTTGACTGAGTGTTAATAAAAGAAAATAAATAGAACATTGATGAGGCACTAACCACTGCACCAAAAGTCACTTCAGGAAGAGCAGGAGTCTGTGTTCCCTGGCAGAACCCAGGCAGTCATCTTTCTGTTTCTGCCATCTCACAAACCTATTTCTAGATTCTCCTAATCAGTTTGAGGTGTTGTTGACTCTGACAAAGTAACATTCCCTGCTGGCAAAAGTCTGTAAAATGCACTAGGTCAAAATGCCTGCTGACTTTTGGAGGTCATGGGCTGCTTGCTGTACAAGTTTGGCTTTAAGTTCATACATTTTTTTTTTATTCAGATTTGAGTTTTGGGGGTTATTTTTTAGGCCAGCATTTGTAGGAGAAGCTGTTGCCATTTGTGAATGTGGTTAATTAGAATAACATTTACTTTTAAGTATCCAATATTTGGCATGCTTATCAGACCTAAAGGTTATGTTGTTCCTTCAGATAAGCTGGGCTCCAAGGATGTCTGTTGTCTCCCTAGCCTGTGCTGGCTAAATATAGGATTCTAAGGCGGATAGGAAATAACTGGCTCGGGCACTAAATCTGCTCATTATCATGAGGAAGCTCAAGGATTCCTTGGCATTATTGACACATGGATTTCCTCTGTAAGTGATTGGCTTGTTGCTCAAAACATTTCTTGGACCTCATAGGAGGTAAAAATCGTTTCCATGAGCACACTAGGAACTATACCCAGTCAAGATGGTTCATTCAAGTAGAGCCAGTCCAATTGATTTGGGCAAGGACTATTTGATTTCTGTCATGGGCTGGCATGCAGACCTAAGTTGCTGGCAGATTGTGCCAATTAGAAGAAACATTCTGCACAGACAGCCCAAGCCCCTGCACTTCTCAACAAGCTGCCCAGCCTGCCTTACTGAACTGCGCAAAGCAACTGGTCTATGCTCAGAATAACCTTGCTTTTTAAGGACTTTCTGGAGAAAAGAGCAACTAGCTGAGGCATGTTGACCATGCATCACAGAGACACGGTGTGGGATGCTCTTCATTTACTCTTCAGTATCCTCTGCTTGGAGGAAAGAAGAAACATGTGTATATGATAAAGAGAAAACAGAGAGGCATCAAGGGCAGGGCTGTCCTTCCAACTCACACTGAATTTTAAGTTATTTTCCCCTTTGAAGAACTAACCCGTGTCCACAATTTCACTCAGCAATCATAGTTCACTATGAGAGAGGAGAGAAATGTGAATAGTATTAGAGTCCTCAATCCTGTAAGCTCAGACTCATCACCTTGGTTTTGAGAGAAACCCTGTTGCTTTGATGTTTTAGCCATCTCATTTTAGAGAAAGACCCTCTGCTCTTTAACTTTTGCCTCAACCTTGGGCATAAACAAACTCACAAATTCAGCTTCCTGACTTTTGCTTCTGACTCACAGTTTCGTGAGGGCTGAGAAAAATGTGTAAAAGCCAACTGCTTACTAATAGAGAACTTGTCTGTACTCCCTTGGATAGATATTACCATTTCTGAGGCCAAAGATGCCAAGCTTTGATGCTTTTGAACACAGACACCTAGACACTTGCCCATTTGCAATTCTAGTCTGTGCTGTGGGGCACTCTCTGAAGATTGAAAATTGGAAGTTTGATAGCTGTGTTCATTCATGAAAGTTTATTCAAGTACTCTGCCCTTTAAATCTTTTAAAAATAATCCAAATCTTGGTGTATCCCCTCAATGAAATCATAAGGTGACTAGTATTAGGTGTCAAACACCAGATTGTCAGATTCACTGTGCCCTGTAAGAGCACACTCTCGTCACAACCATACACAGAGTAGGTCTGCATGCCAAGAGCTCAGTGTGCTGGGGGCACTCCAGTGAGCAGTCAGATGGACATGCTCCAGTGAGCAGTCAGATGGACGTGACAGAGGTCTGATGGTAGACCATCAGTGACTTTTAGCCATTTGCCTTTGAGGCAACAATGCATCTCAACTATACCAGAGGAATCTTCTCCAGCTTTTTTCTGGGAAGTTGTCTACAAGGTGCTGGGAGGCAGTAGATACAAACCAGTGTAGTCCTTTCCCAATGTGGGTTAAGGAAACTGGCTTAACCTAAGGCTCTTTGTAGCAGATACTCAACATTTCCTAAACCCCTAGGCCTGGTGGAAGGCCCGGGAGTTGCCTCTGATGCACATTTCAGAGTCCATGTAAGTGTTGTGGCCTAGGGATGCACAGGTACTTGGCAGCTATACAGATTTCTGGGTTCATTGTAGACATTGCTACTGATTTATTTTGCTTTAGAAAAGAAATTCTTTTCTAGCCAGAAGGCTATAATGGAAACTTTCCTCAGGTCAGCGTTTCTGGATCTCAAGTACATGTTGCTAAGTTAGTGCTATGACAGCTCAGCTGGAGGCGAAATGGAAGTCAGATCTGCAGAGATTCTCCAGTGTGCTCCTTCCCATGGGTCACCAGAAGCATACGTTTGCATTCCTGCTAGAACTCCTCTTTCTCTCTCCCACACTAGAGTGGGGATGGGAGAGAGGGAGATGGCAACAAAAAACTACTACTGTGATTTATAGTTTGTTTGCCATTTTCTGTCATCAAATGAGACCTATTTTCTTACAAAAAGAGGTAAGAACTGTATCTGCCATCACCCTTGCTACTCTGCCTTTTCCTTTGACAGCACTCACTGTGTGTCTATCTCACAGTAGGAGCAAAAAAAAACAATGAATACATTCTCTTCCTGGCATTGGTGGGAGAGGCTCTCTTAACCTCATGTACTCATTATTTAAAATGTACATTAGAATAACCTACAATTTTACAACCTTCGTCATGTGCTAGGGAAGAAGCTGGAGTTGGAGATGAGATGTGTGGCCACAGTGATGACAGAGATGGAAGGTAGACTAGAGAGGTGGCTCAGAGCACATATTGCTTTTCCAGAGGACCTAGGTTCGATTTCCAGCACTCACATGGCAGCTCATAATGGTCTGTAACTCCAGTCCTAGTGGGTCTGATGTCCTCTTCTGCCCTCCGTAGGCATCAGGCACACATGTGGTATATACACTTGCATACATACAAGAAAAATACCCAAGTACATAAAATAAAAATAATAAATAAATCTTTTTAAAAAGGAAATAAATGCCACATGCTGCTGAGAATGTGTGAAAGAGGAATCCTTATGTACTGTGGATGGAGTCGAAACTTGGGCAGTCACTCTGGAAGTCAGTCTGTGAGCTCCTCAAGAAACTAAATATAAAACTACCATTTGATCCAGCTGGCCAGGAGTTCTTGGCCAGCTTTGTAGTATCAGACATGAGGTATAATAAATTATTACATATTAATTCAGGACTAAAACGGGGATGTTCTACAGGGAGGGTTGGTTATTTATTTATTTATTTATTTATTCCTTTATTTATTTATTTTTAAGTCTCCTTCCTGACAAACATACAAACTTACCTACATCAAGCTTCTCTGTAAAACCTGTAGAAGGCACAGACAGCTCGATAATGAAACCGAGTTTCCTAAATGTCCTAGTTGTTTATTGCATTCCATGGAAAGGACAGAATAGGAGGAGGAAGAAGAAAATTTCACCTTTCTTGTTTCCACCTATCCCTGTCCCTCTGTTTCTGTTTTAACACCTATCAAATGTTTCTTTTCTCCCATTTTTTCAATCCCATTCAAAGTAGCTCCAGTGCTGTTCTGCAGCAAAACAAAGCAACCTCCCTCCAAGAGTCATTATAATCATCAAGAGTCTAATTAATCCTTCCTGCACTGTCTCAGCTCCTAGGCTTGGCTCCATTCAAACATCCTCTTTGCAGCTCTATCTGACCACCTGGCCTGACCCTATTCTACCTGGACCACATCCAATCCCAGGCCTAGCTTTGCTCACCCTGCCTGTGCACAGATCTAGTTTGGTAAATGTAACTCTCATTTGCCATCGAAGAAAATCGTTTTTTAAAGTATATAGAGATTATTAGGAAGAGACAACTTCGGGGAACAACTGACTGTGTGGTGCCCAGTCCCAGTCGGTTCATCTACCACACAAATCCTACATCTAAGGCTCAAGAAACATCTTAGAAGAGGAGGAGGAGGGAAGGTTGGAGGCGTCAGAAATCTGGAATATCTGCTGCAAGACTTTTGCATGTGAAATGGAAGAGATACCCAATGCAATCTCAACAATATGGTTGCCTGAAAAAAATCTGAAAAACATCACCATCAGGACATGCCAACACACCTGGGTGAAACCTCATGAGATCTCAGCCCAGATGAAGATCTCTATAGGAAATTACTGACTACTGAGAAAGGGAGAGTCAGACTTCCTCAGGTATGAGTCCCTATCTGGTTATCAGATACCTACTGATCATGTACACATGAGCAACACTAAATTAACTCAGACGGTTGTGTTAAATATATATGAATATATAATTATATGTAACAATAATTAAAGTGAAAAGAGAGGGGAACACAGAAGGAAGAAAAAATGATGTGAATATAGTGCTCATATATGAAATTGTCTAAAATAAATATATTTTGATTAAGCAAAAAGATGAAGATGATGATTTAAAAGAAGAATGAAAGGAAGGAGAGGGAGAAGGAAGAGGAGGAAGGGGATGAGGAGAAGCAGGAGGATGAGAAAGAGGAGGAAGAGTAGTAGGAAGAGGAAGAGGAGGTGAAAGGAGGGAGAGGATGAGAAGAAGAAGGAGGAGGAAGAAGAAGAAGAGGAGGAGGAGGAGGAGAGGAGAAAGGAGAAAGGAGAAGGAGAAGGAGAAGGAGAAGGAGAAGGAGAAGGAGAAGGAGAAGGAGAAGAGAAGGAGAAGGAGAAAAGGAAGGAGGAGGAGGAGGAGGAGGAGGAGGAGGAGGAGGAGAAGGAGGAAGGAGGAAGGAGGAAGGAGGAGGAGGAGGAGGAGAAGGAGAAGAAGGAAGGAGGAGGAGGAGGAGAAGGAGGAGGAGGAGGAGGAGGAGAAGAAGAAGGAGAAGGAGGAGGAGGAGGAGAAGGAGAAAAGTATAGCCATCAAGACTTTAAGTTTATCATCTGTAGGAAAATAGTAGAGACCCAGCCTGACATTTCTGAATATTTGTTGATCTCCAGTTTAGATTTCAGAAGCTACCACAAATGGCTGGGTATGCCATTGAGACATTCTTCCCCCTGTGCTTAGCACTCTTACCTAAGCCACAGAGACTTGAGACCATCATCATGTCTGTACTACTAATAAATTCCTAATGTGATCTGAGAGTTTTAAAGTAAGAATTTGCCACATATTTAGAGAAAAAATATTCTAAGTATTGATCCATTTTGAACTTAAGAACAAACTAACAAAAAGACAGAGTAAAAAATCAAAAAAATTTAGACATTTCAATTTTCCTATTCATGTTCCATTTGAAATAGCCAAAGGGCTCTAAATTACATTTTTCAGAAATAAATGTCTGGATAGAGCCATATAATATAATATATTTCACTGCCAGGTAACTTCTTGTTCTTCATTATTAATCCATGAAAAGAATGTGAAGCATAATTGGAAACCTATCACATCAGATTTTGCTCTTCTCAATTATTAACAGAAGCATGGCAGAGTGCTAGAGCAGATTCGCCTGAACACAGGCATGCATACCTTTTCAAACTATCCAGGGTTACTGAAAGCGAGCCTGTGGCTGCTGTTTTCTTTTGGCTTTCAGGGTCGTTGTGGACCAAACAAATCCTTCAGTAAGGATTTCTGATGCCAGTCTGTAGGCTAAGAACTGTTGACATATTTTAGCAGCTCTACATTTATCATGGTGCTGGGGTCAAGGTCAGCTCAGAGTGTGATACATAGTGGAAGCCATCCCCTGTAACAGATCTCCTTCAGATATAGTTTCTGGGCATTCTGGAAATGGACAAATACAGGTTATGTTCTCTTTCAACATTCATATATCTTATTGTCTGAGAAGAATGTATTCTAATGAATGCATTCATGGGGAGGCTTTTGTTTCTAGGACTGAACAAAAAGTAGATATTATCTGTTGAATCAAAAATTTAGTTGGAGATTTTTCACTGATTATTGAAGGGAAGGTATTATTGTTTACCCTGGAAATACAACCAAACCCCTTAGAGATCAGAGAGACCCCTGTTACACACTCAGGAAAGTACAGTTCTGAAAAGCCATGACTGAAAGCCAGGTCACAAGACACTAAAGGCTGTGTTCCTATGACCACTGATCAACAATGGCCTGAAGGAGAAGAAAGTCTTTGTGGAATGAATAGTAAAACCACTGGAACTCATGCCAAGAGGTGGTATTCCAGCCCCTGTGCAGATGGATGTGCAGCCATTCCTTGGGAGATGGTAGACCCAGCATTGAAAATCACAGCACAGAGGCAGCTGCTATATCTGTTGAAATGCCATTTTGGAAACAAACATTTGGAGGAGAATTTAAGCATAATGATTTTTATTCTCCTTCCCCACACTAGTCTCTGTATCTCCATCATCTAACTTAGGGCTTGACCAGGCTGTGTGCTCTTTTACTCAAATATTTCTTGTATAAAAATAAAACTAGCTGTTCAACTTTAGAGACATACTCATTCAATCTCTAGTTTAAACCCACACAACTATGGACACTTGATCTTTAACAAAGAAGAAAATTGAAAAATCTACTAGAACCGTGTTTGCAATATTCTTGTGGCAACAAGACGGAAAGGACAAATCCTGGTGGAACCTGAAGCTGAGCCCAAAGTCTCATCAACACACGGACCTCCGAGGACTATGGCTGTCAGTCCTCATCTCTACCCTACAGGATCTTGGCCACATCTGGCAACCTCTGCAGGTATGTGCATTTCTGACTCATCCCTGCTAATGAATAATGTGAGTTTGGTCCTTGGAGAATGTTGGTTGGCAAGAAGGGATGTGTCTCACTAACAGCTGTGTATTGCAGGGCCATTACTGAGTGCTTAGACAGATCAATGGTTCTCAGACTCCATCATGTAACAGCGTAAACTACAGACTGGTGAGACACAGGTGGCCAGATCCAGCAGATTTATTAGCTGGAGTTCTTCCCAGAGTCTGTGTGTCTGATCCTGACCCTGGCTGTTGCTGCTGCTGGTCCTTGTCTTGAATATATGTTTTATTTTCAAACAAAGAAAAACAAGTTTGTTTGTTTTTTTTTTTTCTGAAAATTTGTATAAGGCACTACCAATATCTACTTTCCAATAAGTACGTGGAGGTTCAGGTCATATGTAGACATACCTCTGGTTATATATTTTTTTCAGAATGTTCTGTATTGCAGTGACCACAACCAACTTGAGGACTTTTGAAGATGAATTTTCGCTGTCACCAATTCCTGTCATGTCAGAAAAACGAGGCTCATTCTACCTGCAGCAGAAGCTTTTATACACCTGCTTGTCTCTGTGCTTTCTGCAGATGGCTGGAATCACCTCTGACTCACACTTTGAAATCTATAGAAAGTGAACATGTTGAATTAAAAAACAGACTGGTAGTCATTTAGTTTTTTGTTTTTCTGGTCTTTCCCCACTATGTGCGATTCTTTTTTTCCCTCTTATGTTCTGCTTCTTGTGTTTTTAATGATCACTTTGAAGCTTTATCCCTATCCTCTGTCATTCTTCAAACATATGGAGCATGCTTTTAGATCTTTACTAACTCAGCTTTGATAAAGGGAGGCAGGAGGAAGGACCCCAGGCACTAAAGAAACAAAGCCAGAAGTGGCCTGGGCTTCTAGCCCAGAATCATTAATACTGCTTTGTCACCCTGAAAGGGTTGTAAACTTTCTCATCATACTCAGCAAAGAGTTTGAGAAGAGAGCAGAGAAGCACAGAATCTATTGATTAACTCTTTCATTTAACCTGAGATCTTAGTAAGGCAGATATGTGTGTGGCCCGCACAAGGGACAGACTTATCCTGGCTGCTGATGTACTTTTAAGGTAGCAGACATTTTTGTAACTGTTTTCAATCAATGATATTCCAAGTAAAAGTATCCTTGTTCTAGAATGTACCAAGAACAAGATGCAAAAGTGCTTTAAAGGAATCAAAGGCTGGAGGCTGTTATTCATTGAGTGCCTACCTTGCATGGGGTTCTACATAAGTCATGGCACTGTCATCCATCAAAGTAACTTTGATTTCTATTTAATTATAAAAGTGTATGTTTGTATAAGAAAACCCATTATTTAAACATTAAATTTTATGAAGAAAAAAAGATTTGGGTTTTGATTATTTCCCTTGACAAATGTTTTAGAACACAAAATTGTTCCTATAAATTGGTAACTCAACCTATTGCATTTCCATCTTTGTGTACAGGTCCTGAGTTATTTGAATAAGGAGTGGGACTTGGCAGACAATTGAAATTCTAAAACAAATCCTAGAATGAGTTTCTGATGCTTAATAACTTAGATTATATTAAAGCCCGTTTTTGTTTGTTTGTTTGTTTGTTTTCTCAGGCTTTTAGATATGCCTACTAGTACATCTAGGAAGGCAAAGTGTAATTTGAATCAAATCTAAGAAATCACTTAATGGGGTGCTGGCTGCCAGGGGAGAACAGAGGCATGACACCATCCCTTGAGTTTTCTCCCTGCACTGGTCTTCCAGCTCTTGCTGCAGAGGCGTAGTGTCTATTTTTGCACTGTGCACTAACATTTCAGGACATCGTCAGCTCCATTTTACTCATGTTAGAAAAAAGGCTCAGGCTGTCCACACACTTTTCCTCACAGTCTTTTTTTGAAAACAGAACAAGATGTATTAGGGCACTCATTTCCAGAGAGAAAATTTCTTCACATATAAGTTGAATGGCCTTGACTCTTACAAAAAGGGTCCAAAGTAAGATCTTAGGGATTGGAAGATGGCAGGTGATTGGTTTGTTTCCTTTTGCACTGTGAAGCATTCCTTGAGGAACTGGCAAAAGGAATCTAACCAGGGACTAGCTCCTCCCAACCTCTTCATGTGACATCAGGTTCAACACTTTCCAAAGATGAAAATGGCAGTAGGTGCTAACTAAGGGGACAGATGTAACTGGTGGCCTTTCTATCTCCAAATTTGAGTTAGTCAAATTACCTGAAATCACACTTACACATGCATGTACACCCTATCCCTTTCTTGGAAAAGCCACATACCCTTCCTTTACTTTTTCCCTTCTTTATTAACAAAACTCTGGAAGGAAATGCAATGATTCTTTGACAGTCTAGCACAAGCTCTCAGCTTTTGGTCCTTAGAGGTGTTTGTGCTATGATCAACTAAAGATAAATAGTACAAATTGTCCCAAAGAGGGGCAATCAGATCTGCTAGGACACAAAAAGTTGCAAGTGCCTATGCACATACATTCATAAAAAGTAAATGTTAAGAGATCTCTCAAAGGTCTTCATTGTCCTGTATAGGTACAGGCTTCGTTTAATTTAGGAGAGTCTTACTCTCCTAATTTAGGAGATAGTAATTGTAGTCTATATAGAGTTTGTTGAAACCTTTTCCTGCCTTTTATTCTGGAGTCTCAGCATTACTAGCTATCTCTACCTAACAGCTTCAGTCTTTATTTAGATAAATGATGGTGCTTAGCAGTATATTTGATTTTTTTACATGTTGCTGCTTTCATAAAAATGTTCTTCACCATAGATCTGGTTTCAGAAACAATAGCATTAATATGGTATCATAATACTTGGGAAGATAAGTGTCTACCACCAGGAGTATATACAGAGAAAAAAAAGGTTCTGTCTTAGCCCATTCCAGGAATGCCAGGGTAGAGCATGAATCTGTGTCCTTACCTATCTGCGTCAATGTCCTTTATTATGGGAAGAGCTGTTATTTTGGGGAGGAGCTGTTCTGTAGAATTCCTGTTTCTCAGATGTGCCATTTCTGGACATTGCCTTTCTTCATATGGAGAGCTTGAGTCCATGCTTCAGATGGCGTTAGACATTGGTTGCATGGAGGCATTAAAACTTCCATTTTAAATTCTAAATTCATTCTCAACTTCCAGTTGGACTTACTTCAGGAAAATGACTTCATCAAAGCGATGGAGCACATCTTTGTCATGCCTTTCACTTTCCTGGCTTTCTGAGTTGTGCGTCTGCTAACTTTCTATGTTTAGTAGTAATTAGCTCTTTTCATAGAAGACTTTGTTGTCCTATTTTCTGGTCTCCTAAAGATATTCTTATTACTTCCAAGCCCAGAGAATATGCCTGTGCTGTGCTACACACAGGTCAGCTGACCGAGAGATAGAGATATCACCTTAGGCTCTGTCCTGGTTCCACTGTGCCCTTACACAGAGAAAGGGGAAGCAAAGTAACAAGAGATGGCATTGAGAGAAAGGTGAACATCCACCATTATTGCCTTTGAATATGGTAGATAGGGCCACCAGACAAATGTGCATGGTCCCATGACTGTCCATTGAGCCTTCAGGGTAGCTGAGCACAGACGGCCTCATGGTATTCCTCTTGAACTGGAGAGCAAGGCAGACCTTGTGGGCAGTTACTAGAGCTTGTAGAGAGAGACACTGAGTTTCTCTTCACTTTTATTACATAATACTATGTTGATTTTAGACCTCAAAACTGTAAGGTGACACTGTGTGTCTTTTTATACCACTGAGCATATGAGAGCTTGTTATAAAGACAATAGGAAACTCATAGCGTTATGTAGACCCCTTAGGACGATTTCCAGCAATCTTCTTCCCAAGTTGTCATATCTACACGATATGATAGGTTCCTCTTCACAACCCCATTATGTTAGAGTTAACTTTTTTTTATTTATACCCTAGCTAATAAAATGGCCAAATGAGAAATACAAGACAGTAGAGTATCAGGAAGCACAAGTCCCATCACAGAGCAAGGAAAAAGCTTATAATCTATACGTGTGTGTGCGTGTGTGTGTGTGTGTGTGTGTGTGTGTGTGTGTGTGTGTGTGTCCCCGCATACACATCCATAATCACACACAAAATTTTATCAATTTCAATTGGGTAGGAAGAATTTGTAAAAATGGCATGAAACAATTTCTTTTAAAAGTTTATAATTTTAAAAAACGCAGCAAGGGAAAATTCACTCTGTTGCCAATCAACCTAAACAGAAGGGCAACAGGCTGTGAAAAGCCTGCTGTTCTAGGAATCAGCTCTAGTAATGAGCTGAGGACTGAAAAAAGAAAAGCCTTGTGCAAGCAGTAATCAGATGGTGGGACAGCCCATCTCTGTCTATCAACTTCAGATTTACTGATGGAGCACCCAAAGGAAGCATAAAACCCTCTTATTTGATAAATACAACACCCTGGAGAGATTTGTGGTCAAACATGTGTGTGTGTGTGTGTGTGTGTGTGTGTGTGTGTGTGTGTGTGTG
>JANHMN010000001.1:164160481-164212859 GCA_030674055.1 Rhabdomys pumilio
TGTGTGTGTGTGTGTGTGTGTGTGTGTGTGTGTGTGTGTGTGTGTGTATGTGTGTGTTTCAGTGTATGTATATGCATCATGTGTGTGCCGGAGTCTCCCACAGGGGCTGGAGGAGGGTGTCTAACACCCTGCAATTGTGAATTACTTTTAATTGTGAGCTTTGATTTAGTTGTTGAGTATCTGGACCATCTGTAAGAGCAGTAAGTGCTGTTAACTGATGAGTTATATCTCTAGTCCGTGTGTGTGTGTGTGTGTGTGTGTGTGTGTGTGTGTGTGTGTGTGTGTGTTTATTTGTTAGTTTTTCATCTTAACCATTCAGACTGCAGTGGGATAAAGTCCCAAAGTAGTTTTAATTTATATTTCCATGATGACTGAAGTTATGCTGAATATACTTTTAAGTATTTCTTGGCCATTTGTATTTCTTCATTTGAGAACTTCTTAACTCCTTGTACCAACTTTTAATGAGACTGTTTATTGGCCTTTACTTTGTTAGTTAGTTAGTTAGTTAGTTAGTTAGTTAGTTAGTTTGTTTTTGAGTTTTCTTTTTTCAAGATACCAACCCTTTTCAAGATATTCAGCTGATGACAACTTCCCCATTCTATAGCTGCCACTCAGGTTATGGTGTCATTTTTTTAAAAATAGAAACATTTTACTCTCATTCTTCCTGTTATTATTATTGTCAGCCTCAATGTGTTTACTTGCCACTAGAGTCCTGTCCATAAGTTCATCTCTTGCACTTATGCATTGCAGTGTATTTCCTACTTTGTCTTTTATCAGACTCTGTCTATTAGTTATTTTGTTGAGTTACTTGATCCATTTCAACTTGAGTTTTATGCATGGTGAGTAATGAGAAACTAGTTTCATTCTTCTATACCAGCTATCCAGTTTCTCTACAACAATTTGTTGAAGGTTCTGTCTTTTATCTAATGTGCATATTTGTTGTCTTCAAAATATCAGGTGGCTGTAGGAGCATAGGCTTGTACATTTATTCTCAATTATGCTCCATTCGTCAGGGTGTATGTTTTTATGTCAATGCCATACTTTTTAATTACTATAGCTTTGTAGTATAATTTGATATCTGAGATGATGATGCACCCAGTAGCATTTTCACTCTTCAGAATTGTTCACTATTCTGAGTCTTGTGTTTCTAAATGTCCATTGCTTTTGATAGGTTTGCCATTTTTTAAAATATTAATCTTCCCAATCCACAAGCATGGGAGGTCTTCTCATCTTTGTGTGTTTTCTATAATTTCTTTCTTTCCATGATTTAAAGTTTTCATTGTACAAGTCTTTTTTTTTTTGGTTAAATTTATTCCAAGATGTCGTTTGAGGCTATAGTAAATGGAATTTCCCCCTAATATTATTCTTGGTATGTTTACTGTTAATATATAGGGAGGCTACTAGTTATTTGTATTAATTGTGTATTCTAGTTTACTGTATGTGTTTATCAGTTGTAGAAGTTTTCTGGTGAAGTCTTTAGTGTATTTTATGTACAAAATCATGCTATCTTCAAATAAAAATACTTGGACTTTTTCATTTCCTATTTGCATCCCCATGGTGTTAGCAGTCTGTCAAAACTCCACTCCACAGTTACCTGGCGACAACCAGGTAGGCCTGACCTACTATAAAAGGGGGCTGCTTGCTCTTTTCTCCCTCTCTTTTTTCTCTCTATTGCTTTCTTGGGCCCTTGCTCCCTTGCTCTTCCCTTCCTTCCCTCTCTCCCCATTCTCTTATCTTCTGTCTCCATGAGCTCATGGTCAGTCTCTACTCCCTCTACTCTCTCTCTCTCTCTCTCTCTCTCTCTCTCTCTCTCTCTCTCTGCCTTTCTCTGCCTCTATTACCCTCTTAACTTTCCCCCCCAATCCCTGAATAAACTCTATTCTATAATATATCATCTTGTGTGGCTTGTCCTCAGGGGGAAGGGATGCCTTGGCATGGGCCTGCAGAGGTACCTGCTTTCCCCATACCTCACGATACCTCCATAGAACATATTCTTTCTCTCTTTATCTTTTTATAAACATATCACATGGTCTCCTTCATTTTTCTTATTATTCAAGCTAAGACTTCAAGCTATATATTGATCACGATTGGGGAGAGAGGATATCTTTGTTTTGCTTCTGAGTTTAGTGGAAATGCTTTGAGGGTTTTGTTCCATATAATGTTGTTGACTGGGGGCTTGTTATATATTTCCTTTATTTTTGTTGAGATATATAATTCTTTGATTCTTGTTTTTGTTGTTGTTGGATTTTTATTTGGTTTTGATAGCTGGATCTCATAAAAAGAATTCAGAAGTATTTCTTCTTTTTCTATTTTACAGAATAATTGCTGTTAGTTCCTTGAAAGACTACTAGAATTCTATATAGAGTTCGTCTGTCTCTGGTGTTTTTGTAGTTGAGGGATTTAAAAATTACTGTTTCTAGCTCATTGGCTATTATATGTCTGTTTAGTTAATTTACTTCATTTTGATTTAGCTTTGATAAATCATCTGCATCTAGAAAACAGGGGCTCTAAGAGATGGTGGGACTTTCTGAAGATGTCTCAGCAGCTTTTCCTGAAGTGAGTTTTTCTGCCTATGCTTGAGCTAGATTCGAGCAATGATAACATCTCTAGGCCATGTATGGAGCTTTTGACAAGAAGGAATTGGACTTCTTTCTTCTTTGTGAAGTGTCAGGTCCTATCTCAGTGTGCCCTTTCAGTATGATTTCTGCAGAGTAATGGTCAGGTGGTCTGGCTGCCTAATATCAGATCAATAGACTCATTTCATTCCTATTATTGTTTCTGTCCCCGACAATGCAGCCTGTTTCCAGTTGAAGTGACCTTTGGGTTTTCAGCTTCTTATAAATACCACACTCTTTACTGCCTCACGCCAGCATCTGACCATGCTCAGGGAGCAGATGAAGAGGAAGTTGACGACTTGGGTAGTGTGCTCGTCTGTCCCTAAATTGAGCACCTGAGCATCTTAGTCCCTTTATCCTGACTCTAGCTGTCTTTGTCTTAACCCCTTTGTAATCTAGCAAAAACCCAGCCATTAATCCATTTGAGCAGAAGGAATATGTAAGTTCTTTCTATTCATGACCTGACTGCAAGGTTATCAAGTTTATTCTGTTTGCACACCTCTAGTATCCACATTTAGATCAGTTTCCTCCATCCTCTTTCCTTGCTTTGAACCCATTCACATTCCCCTGAGTCTAACTTCAGTTAAAGACAATGTCCCTGCAGTTTAGGCCACATGCTCAGAGGAACCTTCATTATTTCTATTTAAGCCACTTTGTTTACATTCCTGGGAAGCACTTTGAGAAGTTTCAAGCTCTTTCACCCCTGTAATTTTGGCTCAGTTTGTCAGAGTTCGGAACTGAATGTGTGAAGGTGAATCTACTTCCTTCTGTTGTTCTTTTTGTTTTTCTAACAATACACATCCTGCCTCTTTGTATAAATGTCCATCTACTATGGGAGTTAAACTTTTCTTCTTATCTACCCCCACACTTCATTATTCCCTTAGGTTTTAGTTTTCCATCTCCATTATTCTTTTTCATTTTTTTGTTCTTGATTTTCACAAAATGTAGACACCAGCCCCCTCATCCCCATCTCTTTCTCCATGTTGTCCTGAGTTCTAATCCAAATGGAAGATCTCTGGAAGGAATAAAGAGACAGTTAGATGCTTTCATATGTGACTCTTTTCTGCTCCAGTTGTGTAAATTCTGTTTTAAAACGCTCTCCATCAGTTTCTACAAAGACAAGCCTCCTTGCGTTTAACTCGAAAACTATGTTTTTTTGAGTTATGATCCTATCCCTTTTATTCTTTTTTATGTGAACTAGTGTGTTTGTAGTAGACATATGGACACAGGGCACAGTGTCTACCCAAGTACAAGGCACATGTAGGTTTATTTTCCTAAGGAATATATAGCTTTCATTTTACATTTTTATGTGTTTTGTTACACAGCACATTTATGTCCTTGACTTCACTACCCAGTGCTAAGAACCAGGTGTATCCTTTTGCACCTACAGGCTGAAAACTGTTTAGTTTTTTTTTTTCCTAAGAAAAAGCTGATCACAGCCAGTCAGAATCTGAGACTTGGTCACACTCCTGTAATACGTGTGACTAATAGGGTAAAGGTGACATGGGACACTGACAAGGACTTTACAGGGAAATCTACTAGAGAGAGACTAAATAGAAAAGAGAACTGATTCCATTAAGAGCACTTTACTCTCTACGAACCTGAGCTTTAGAACACCTGCTAGGAAAGTGCTTTCTAACAATCAGTGGACCAGAGCTAGCAAAGGCAACAATTGCTGGAAAATTTTTCACCATCTGTGTAAATTAGAATTGTAAAATATTAGCTCTGAAAGACAAGGAGTTGCTATGGTATGAACCAGTGATCCTGGAAGACAACCCTCTCTCCTAGCAAAAGGGTAGTCAGAAAAAAAATGACAACAACCAAACATGGAGCAGGCGCTGTTGTGAAGTGTGTCTAGGTCCTGCTAAAACCTGTTGGGGACTCTGAGGCAGGAGACTATTTTCAGCTTTGCTAAAGGATTAGTATAAGCTGATGTAGTGAAGCTTCCATTAGAAGTAATGCTGTCTATGATTCCTATTGGCACACAAAGCAATGTGTTACACATGATTCCACCTTCAAATAGTTCACACTTTCCCATGTCTGCTAACCTGCTTTACCGCACTGGGAGTTGTACCAGCTCCATACAGAAGCAAAGCGGTTTCCTTTGGTCAAATGAAAAGAAATTGATTCTCAAAGAGGTCTTGCAACTCCCTGGTGCTCATACTTGGCAGCAGCCAGTATTTTCCTTACAGATCTAGGTGAGCTCAGATTCCTCATCCACTCCGTGGTTTCCTTCTTTGGATACAAAGTTACTGTCCTTTAGTTTTAGTCCTGGAAAATTTACAAATCTGTATGATTGATGCCATAAAAAGATATAGTACTTCTTATGGCCAGCATTTGAAGACTTAGGTTGAGTGCTTAATGGTTAAGAGTGCCTGTTTCTCTTTCAGAGGCCTCAAATTTCATTGCCAGCAACATCTTGTGGGTCATGACTGCATGTAAGACCTGCTTCAGGGATGTGATGCTCTCTTATGCCCACCTGGGTACATGAACTTACATGATACACACACACACACACCTTAAAAAACCTTAACTTGATAAAATGTTATTGAATGTTCTACTTTATTCTGTTGTAAAAAGATCATCTAAACACTAACAGATGTCAAGTGTTGCCTTTGTAGAATTAACAGAATGTGGAATCCAGCATGAGAGTCACCCTAGTACATGGTGATACTGTATTTTGATATCGTTCCTTTTTTGCTGTATTCAGTTTGTTGGGTATTTTAAGAGCACAGCACAACTACCATTTGGCCTGCCACTGTGGGAAACTGTGTGGGCTGCCACTGTGGGTTGTCATCTCCCTACATTGCTCAGATTCAAGAAATTTATGAACAACACACTAAGCAAGGGGAGATTTTATGCTCATAACTGTTTTTTGTTTTGTTTTAATTTTGTTTGTTTGTTTGTTTGTTTTTGCTAACATCCAAATTGTATCCTTTTAAGGCACTTAGGCACCAGCGTCATGATCATTTTAACTCGGACACAGTGACTTTCCCTACCTCTCTGGAGACTATGACTGTCTCACCGTTTTATTTTCTTTAGTAGCATCTGCCTAGAGACTGTTAGACTAGACAGCACTTTGTGACAGGCTTAGAGAACAGCACTAACTTAGAAAGTTTGGAGGAAAACATTCTGTTCCTTTGCTGGCTCATCGATCTTTGTTGGCAGCCTTTATAGCAACAGTTCTTTTTCTCAACTGTTAAAAAACAACACAGAACCACTTTGTTCCACTTTGACCCAGGTCTATCAAAATGCTAGTTAACATGAGAATTCTTACCTTAATCACTCTGCCCTAAAGACAGATCAAATGTTGTAATAGATCATGCATGTGACTCAGAACACACAGACACTTGATGAGCTAGCAAATCTGTCTCCTGTGCCCTCTATCTCTTCTTCCCATGTCTAGTTTTTTGCTCAGTAGTTTTCTCTGGCCTCATGTCCATCTACCCAGAGCTTATGTGTGTCTGCAAATGCCTTCTCTCCCAGTGAAAATCTCATCTGGAAATACTAAAAATCATCCTTAATTATACAAAGAATTCTTTTCCTGAGAAATGCTTTAACAAGGTGAGGAAGGTTGTTACACTCACTGGAAGTGTCTGACCAAGGCTTCTTATCAATGTGTGGATTATTAAGGGGATATTTTAGAAACCACTAATGAGCCACTGGTGAGATTGTTTAAGAAAAGATCGAGCCTCCATATTTTAATGTAGGAAGTGTCTGTAACCCTGTAAGCAGGACTTCAAGCATTAAACAAATACATCAAACTTCCTTGATTCCTTAAGTGTAAAAATCAGCCTGAAAGGGTTTTGTATATGAAAAATGTCTAACACTGTTCAAACATTAGTTAGAAATATAATAGATAAAAAAGAAAGAATCACAAATTAATGCTATAGATAAGAAACTATATATAGATAGATAGATATTTATGAAATTACTAAGGAGAGACTGGTGAGACAATTTAGGTACATACATACATACATACAAACAGAGAGAGAGAGAGAGAGAGAGAGAGAGAGAAGAGAGGGAGAGAGAGGGGGTGAAAAGCTGCCTAGAGAAAACTGAGAGAAGCAGCTGGAGAAGCTGTCAATCAACAAGGTAAGAGGAAGGTATGAATGTAAACAAGAGTTGTCTGCTAGGAGCAATCTACACATCAGTACATGTCATGGGGCAATGCACCAGCTCTGCCTCAAACAATGCAGGATACCTACGTGGCTTGCTTTCTCTTTGGTTGTTATAGCTAAATGAAAAGTCAGGTTAAAGAGCCTGACTATTACTCCTTCTGGAAGCCAATGTAGTTGCCCATGCCAGACATTAAAAATATGTCTACCAAACAACTTACCAAGGTGTACTTCTTGGCATTACAAAATTCTGTTTTCATGCAGATGCCAAGTACATAAAACTCTCAAAATGCCCCAGGCAATCCAAATGCCACTTTTGAATGTTTCTATCTCTACTGAGTTTTGTTTTCCTTTTCCCATTATGTTTCTCTAATGGGAACAAAAATGTGTTGAAGAAAGGTGAAAAGAGTGGTTTTTGAGATCTGAAGCTATAACAGAAACAGAAACACACCTAATTTAAAAAATTTGCTATACTTGTCACTTGGGTTAGTGAGCCATTTCAGGTTCATTTCTCTGCTTCCTGGTTGCCTTTGTAGACATGAGTTCTCAGCATGCCTCTCCCTCTCCAGCCATTGTGTCCTCTGTTTGCTGCCATGCTTTCCTACCATGACATCTTCTTATCCCTCTGGAGCCATAAGTCAAATAAGTCCTCCCTTCTATGAGATGTGTCCCTCATGGTTTTATTACAGCCACAGAAAAGTCACTGATACTGTCATCTAGAGTTGAGGGAAGGGAGTTCAGCACTGTCTTCCCCATCCTCAGCACTTAGATAAACAGCCCTAGTGAAATGAGGGATGCATTCAGGATGGCATGTCTCCAATAGGCTTAAAACAGCACACATTTAGAATACAACAGAATAGAGTAAATTCTATGTGTTCATAGTTTGGACACTTCTAAACAACCTCAAGTATTCTCATCTGGCTGTGTCCAGCTGGTTGTGAGCAAATATTTACCCATCTGCATCAGGTTACACAATTCTGTTTGGAGACTTGTGTGATATCTGGCAAGAACAAATTGAGAGTGGCAGAAAATAGAGCCAGCTGCCATTTTAATTTCTGAAAGCCAAGCATGGGAAGTCACCAAGTTCACGGGCACCACATGGTGGGTGACACTGGGCAAAACAAATAATTTCTGAACATTTTTAGTTTTTAATCTTCCCCTGCAGCAAGAGCCAAGCACATCCCACAGCACACATGGAGTGAGTTAATGTTGGATGGCCCTGGGGCTCTAGTGGGTTTTCTGAGTTTTCTGATAGCCAGCAGGCTTTAGCTTAGAACACAGACTGCTAACAATATCTGCAGTTCCAAAGTAACCAAGACCTCCAGCTGACAAAGCAAGGAACAGCCAGGGCCCACAGCCACAGAACTGACAGAAATATAAAGTATATGAAGGGGTAGATTGTGGGCTTCAATATGAACTGTTGCCAACTTTTAGGGAACTTGCCTTGGGAGCCATCAGATCTGACATCAAGCATCACTTCCAGAGCCCACAAACTCAGATTCTAACTTGTCATCAGATGTTTGGATCCCTTTTCACCCCATACATTCACATTCACTGGCATATATCGGAATCTTATATGCTCCACCCCACAGTCTCTGGCCTGACACCAGCAGGAGTCTTGTGGATCTTGCCCATTGATTTCTCTCCACACAGGGACTTAGAAGGCTAGGAATTCACATTCTAACTTGTTCTGTACTTTATGCCTTTGTATACAACATAAACTTTTTCTTTTGGCCTGAGATAGATAATGGGTTTTGTAGAACAACAACAGCAATGAAAACCTTTTGCGAAAGCTGAAATAATATAACTTTGAATTAGGGATGGATATGAGTAACATTGTTCTGATGCAATGAAAGAGAGAGATTCTTACATGTTAGGGATTTCAGAGTCCTACCGTTTTGTTGTTTTTCACTTCATTTTTGTGGATATGTCTGTGTGTGACTGTTCCATGCAAGTCCCTGTCAGGGGAGACCAGAAGAAGAGGGAAGACATTCCCTGGAGCAGGAGTTATAGGTGGTTGTGAGCTATCAGATATTGGTGCTGAGTACCAGACTCTGGTCCTCTGCAAGAATAATAAGCAAGCACTCTTAATTCCCAAGCCAACTCTTCAGGACCAGAGTTCCAATTTTAAAAGATACATTTTCTAGAAAAGTTTTTTTTATTAAGATAAATGTCCAATACTGGTACTTTAATTAAAGTAGCAGTTGAATTCTGATATTACAGTATACTAGCAGTGACAAGGCCCCGGGTTTGTTTTGGAATGTCTCACTTACACACGGGCATTCTATTTTGCTTTACTGATTCTATTTTAACAGTTGACTAATAGAAATGTTCCTCCAAGAAAATTTAAAAGTGATTGAAACATTCTGGTATTAAATTTTTGGTGAAAATAAAAAGAATGCAATGTAGAAAAAAAAAAAAGAAATTTCCCCTTAGGATAATGAATGCAACAGTAAGGTAAGAGAACGGTCACAGGAATAAAATGGTTTTTTTTTTCTTTTTTCTTTTGCCTGCTAAAGGTGAGCTAGGATTAAGGAATATAGTGTTCTTTAATTAAAAATTAAAATCTGTAGAACATAAAAGCGGAGAAGGTAACCTGTGTGCTGAAACTGTAGATCTGGGAAGAAGGCTGGGTAGATGTAAGCACGGGGACATTTCTTTGGAAATGGTAGATGTCTAATTAAAGGTGGCTCTAAAACAAAAGGTTACTTTATCAATCAATGAACTGTTAACCAAGAACTTCTGGAAGTCTGGACTTTAGTCATGACTAGCATTCTGAGTAAAAGTTATTATATGTGGGCATTCAGTGCAGGGGGAGAGGTGGATAGTTTTGGGGAAGTGGAACAGTTTGGGGTTGGTAGAGAAAGCTACTGCTTTCACACTGGAAACAGGACTCATTCCAAGATTCTAAATGTGGTAAACAAATACACACTTCCTGATTCTTCATACTGGTGACTCTGTGAACAGATGGATACAAACCTAGGCAAAGGTAAGTCCCGTACTCAAACCTAAGACCTCTGTTGAAACATAAGTCTTTTGAATAAAAAAGAAAAAAAGAAGAGAAAAAAGAAAAGAGAAAGAAAGAAAGAAAGAAAAAAAACTGTTTTGATTCCAGCTAAACTGAAGTATTCTCTGCTTAGTTTGTGTTGTTGTTGTTGTTGTTGTTGTTGTGTTGTTGTTGTTGTTGTTGTGGCTGTTGTGAGATAGCATCTGTTTATATACCCACACTGATCCTGACTCAGCTTCTGCAGTGCTGGGAAAGCTTATGCCATCGTGTCAGAATACCAGTGACACATTTTCCTCAGAATACCATAGGACACATGACTTTATTTTGTACTATTAAAATTTCAAAGTAGAAAATGTTGAGTTACATGTGAATATCTGAACAACTTCCAGATTTTGATTTGTCTTAGCTTTATTAAATGGAACTACAGCCCTTCCAGAAACATATACACCATGGGCACTAAGCATTAGCAGCATTTCAAAGCGCCAAGACTATTATAGTGTTTTTCTATTTTTCTGTTGTAAAATTATCTGAGGCTGTGGGATCATTAAGTGGTAGACTGTGAATGGGGCTTAAATTCTTTCTAAATACCATAAAACATTAAACATTTTCTTACTTTATCTCCTTCTTCTTCTCCCCCACCTCTCTCTCATCTATCAACAATCATCTGTCTGTCTTCCCTGTCTGTCATGGTATGAATCTGAAACACCCTCCAAAGACTTATGTTTTAGTGGTGGTGGTCTTCCATGGTAATCTGTTTGACTATAAAGAGGTGGGGACTAGCTGGTAGAAGCTAGTTACCAGTTCAGGGTTGTCCAGTCCCTGTTCCCTGCCTTTCTCTGCCTCTTGGTTATCTCTGTTGTGATGAGAGTCTGCTCTATGTGTTCACCATGACATTGTTCATCATGGTGACACTGCCTGTGAAACTGTGAACCAAAATGAGTCTTCCTTCTTAAAACTCTGCGAGGCATTGTATCAAAGTGATACCAAAAAATAGGAAAGCCCACATCAAACAGATGCAACTGTTATCACTAAACCTGGTAATATCACTCATGGACCCTTAGAACTGGTTTGTAAAAGGAAGTTGGAAAAATGAAGAGACAAGAGGCTGGAAAAGTTGAGAAGTCAGTAAGCACCGATCAATAGGTGACTCTCTGGGAGTTGAGAAGACCAGAAAGTTAAACAAACAAACAAGAAAGATGCTTCGGGGGACCTGGGGGTGAGGATCTGGAGGCCACTTGTGTTACATTCTGACTAAGAACTATTTGTGGTTCGCATGGCCTGAAGATTTGACTGAGGCTGAATTCAAAGGCATGGTTTGACTTTGCAGAGGAACTTTCAGCAAAGTATAGCATGCATGCCATGGCTATTGCTGACTCGGTTTGGTTCATGGTGAGAAGCAAAAGCATGAAGAATGAAAAAAATATGTAGTTTGGTAAGGACAGGTAGTGCTGAAAGTGGTGAGCAAATCAGGTATAGTTCTTAAAGAAATTAAAATAAAGACAGCAGAAATGTACTTAGAAACCCACGGAGGAGTACAATATGTAGGTGGTTCTGATTCTCTCGAAGGATACCCAAGAGGATGGTGCATGAAGCTGTAAGTGTGAACTGTAAGCCATTCTGGAGATTCTAGTGTGCAGAGAGGCCAGGGATGTGGGACATCTACTGAGAAAACCTGCAGGCGAGGAGTGGAGTGGGTTCAGGAGTCCACATGAGTTGCAAATGGTGGGAACATTGGCACTGTACTGCCCAACCCAACTGTATGTCATGAGTCATATGGCTCAGGTGCCAGATGCATTAATTCGGTTTTCTATTGCTTGGAAGAAACACTATGACCGTGACAACTCTTACAATGAAGAACATTTCATTGGAGCTGGCTTACAGTTCAGAGGTTTAGTCCATTATCATCATGGTGGGAAGCATGGCAGCACATAGGCAGACATGGTGCTGGAGATGGAACCCAGAGTTGTGTATCCAAATCAGCAGGCAGCAGGAAAGAGGGTGAGCCACTGGATCTGTTTCGAGCTTCTGAAACCTCAAAGACCTCCCATAGTGAAATACATCCTTCAACAAAGCCACATGTCCTAATCCATTTAAATAATGCTACTCCCTATGAGCCTATGGGAGCCATTTTATTCAACTCACCACACCAGACATGAAACTCTGACTTAATGTCCCCACTGGTTCTTGGTATTGCTTTGGTCCAGTCTTTTCTTGCTATCCTTCCTTTTGGAATGAGGATATTTACTCTGTTCTATTTCATATGAGAAGAATTTGCCTTGTATTTAATTTTACAAGGGCTAATAGTTAATACGACCCCGAGTCTCAGTAGAGATTGGTGGATTTAGACAGCAATATTGGAATTGTTGAGGCTATGGAAACTTATGAAGTTGAACGAAATATACCATGCATCACTTGACTCTAATTCTGAGCTATCTATTACAGGCTCCTGTTTTGAATGTCTATCCTCGACTCTTGGTCCTATTTTGGCAGTCTGTGCATCTCTAGGGAGTGGTCTTCATGGATGAAAGTAGGTCAGTGTAGGGGATGAGGGCTCTTGCTATTAGGTTTCCTATTCTGCTGAGATCAGTGGAGGCTTGGGAACCTCTACAACACCCTTCTGAGTCCCCTGCCTTGATTACACCATGAGCTCAAATAAATCTTCCCGCCTTTTAGTTAGTTCTATAAGGTATGATGATCATAGCAACAACAACAACAACAACAACAACAACAACAACCCCAGCTAATTACTCATCTACTTTCTGTTGTATCATCTGTATATTCCTACCTGCCAAGTAAGTTTAGCTTGGGTGAAAATAATTAAAAACATTTAGAAGCACTCATTCAGAACATGAATCAATGAAAGACATTGCAAAAATTACATTTTTCAAAGTAACCTCGAACATAGATGGTTTTGTCCAACTATCGTATTTTCAAAAGATACATTTTGAAAAATGTAATTAGTATCAAAGAATAAAAATATTTAAAGACACTTAATAAATATAGGGTAATAGATTTTCAGAATCTGTCAATTGCACAAATAACCATCAAGAAAATGCCAAAGTGTTTTGTGGTGTTTTTCAGCCAAAGTAAAGTCTTCTGTACTTCCTTAAGTGGTACTGTGTGCGCATGTCTGTGGGGGGGGGGGAGGGGTGTGGGTGTGTGGGTTTGTGTGTGCTTTGTTAATTGGAAAATAAGATTTGATTTAGAAATTTCATTTACTAAATTATTAGTAAGTTAAAATGTTTACATGGATGATTATTTATTGACTTTGGGGGAATTATGATTTTTTTATTCATTGTTTATTTCTGATCTCTAAAGAATGGTTGTCTTCTTTGCATGACTTTAAATAATAAAGAACAATACAATATGTCAAAGAATATGTGTGAATATTCTTGTAAAATACAAGACTGCATTTAAATTCCTCTGTAAATAATGAGTGACTTCAGTTTTCTATATTGCATTGTATTTGAACGTAGCATGAAGTTTCACTGGCAAGGAAGGACTCACTGAATTTATTTCTATAAATTGCATGAAATATGGTGGTCTTTTTTCTCTAAAGTTAAAAATAAATTATAACACATATGAAGAAATTTTAAATCCCTGAATACTACTTTTAGATCATGCTGAAACCCTCGACTTTCAAAACAAGGAGCTAATTCTTTGCTACTTATTTTCCTAAATAAGTTATGGTTTTTGTTGGTCAAATTATTTTATTTCATAGAGGTTTATATATAACATTATATAGCTCTGTCTAATTTAATCATTCATTTATATGAAGTAATTTCTATTATATTTTTAATTTCTCCATCTTTTTTCTTTAATAATTTCTCTTCTTTTAAATGGGATTCGGTGGCAATTAGCTTTCTCAATAAGATTCATGAATGTTACAGTCTTTGAATTTGATGTAGCTTAACTTTCCTTTCACGGATATCTTAGGGCATAGTAATGCTCTTAGGTCTCATTGTAATTTCTTTTGAACATTGTAAACATGGTAATACAGCTTTATTTCCTTCAACTACGACAGTAAATCCTGTCCATGAACTGATTTTTCTGAATAATTTCTTCATTCTTTCAACCAGCACATTCAGCAGTCCCAGGTCGGTGTTGATGGTGGTTTTATTTCAGACACAGTAAACACCTCCATTAGATGCTTAAATTTTTTCTTTAATGTCAATGTTTCTTTCAGTTCTACACAGTTATATGCATTTCCAGTTTTGCTCCTTGTATCCTGTTTTTTAAACATCGTTATTTGTCTGTTTTTCAAGCCTTTGTTGCATGTCTTCTAATTATTGAAATTCTGATACTTCAGATTACATTTCCAGTTGTTTGCTCAACAATGAAGATAGACCTTCACTGCTTTTCTGGTAGGTATTTGTTCCCTCCTGTGTAGTATCAGATGGAGTCTCACTGAATTTTCAATGTCTCTCTCCCTTTTTCATCCAGTTATCTTTCTCCCTTTGGGTGTTTCTTTTCTGTGTCTCTCCATCTGCATCTGTCTCCCTCTTCTTGCTTGCCCCTCTCTTCTCTTTGTATGTTTCTTCCTGTCTTTCTCAATATTTTCCTCTCTTTCTCTTCTCCCAGTTCTGTTTTTCTCTGTTTATTTCTTCTCTTTCTCCATCTGGTTGTTAGACTGTCTTTCTCTTTTCTGTCTGTCTCCATTTGTCTGTTTTTATTCTCATTCTCTCTCCCCATCTTTCCTTTGTTGTCTTTTTCTTCTTTCCTCTTTTTCTTTTGTTTTTTTCTGACTTTCCCTTTTGCTCTTGCTCTCGTTTATGTCTCAACTCTCTGGTGCATGAGATGGTGGCAGGGTGCAGTCCAACCCACACATTCCCGGGTAATACTTAGTGTTAGTTGAAGAAGGTCTCACTGCCCCTTAGTGTACAGGATGAGGGCAGGCTTATCTGGATCTAGCCTCCTCTCAAAAATGTTGCTTTATCTGAAGGCCCAGTATGTTCACATTGGGCATTTCAAAGGCTGCTGTATTTTCATGAGCCTGATTGATTCACGGCAGTGGGTTCCCTGATGCTCTGTTGTCCCTCCCAGTCACAATGCTTTATTCACTAAGACTAAGGATGAAAAAAAGGATTGTGTGTTTCATTTTCACCTCTGTCTGCTCTGCCACGTGGTTGAGAGTTGTGTTTCCTTGGAGATATCCTTCATGCCTAGGGTTCTGAAGTCATGCTCTGCTATGTGAAGGACAGGGCTTGGCTGCATGGCCTTTTAGGACCAAAGCTCATTTGCGGAAGTTTACCACAAAGTTGTGTTAAGTTCTGGGTTCAAGCCTCATTGTAATTTATTTTTGCTATAATTGAGATAATTTGTGCTCAATTTTATAATGGGATCAAGTATATTTTTGTTTTCTAGGAATTACTTTGTATTGTTTAATATTGAGGTTCCTTATATGTTTTGCTCTAGATAATTTGTTCTATCCTTTAAAAGAACAGAACAAATTATTACCTTAATATAATTGCACTCAACTCCTTTTCCTTAACCTAACTCATCTGGTTGTATCATTTCTATAATTTAAAAATAATGAAAATGCTCTTAAAAATGAAGAGAAAATTCCCTTCTTCTAATCTCCAGTTATTATTGGAGGATTAGCTATGGGATAATCCATTGTTCCAGTTAATAGAAATTTAGACTAAAATTAATTTATGATTATAGCTCAAATGTGAAAAATAAAAATGAATTAAATCCTAAGGACTTACTGAACCTTGTTTAAAGGTTATAGAAACTCACTGTAAATGTTACTGAGAATTATTCTCTACAAAGAATGGAAAAGCTATTATATGCTGGCATCAAAGAGGGGAAATCATATTAAATTAAGAATTTTTTATTAATATGTAGATTAAAATAGTTAGAAGTTCATGGCAAAAAAAAATCTAAGGTAGTTTCTCACTGGGGATTATTTCTTGGGAAATCATTTCCTGATACAAAGGTGTACATACATGCATAAAAGGCTGTCATAAAACTGGTTCCTCCATCATGCTTGTGGTGGCTGCAGCAACTCTGACCACTGCTAATGAGGTCGTACAAAGCCTGGAAGACAAACTTTAACTTTGTGTGGAAACCATCATGGTTGCTAATACTATTTTTGACAATGTCAAAATGGCACAAAAGACTTTCTTTGATTGCAACATCTAGGGCCAAAGACCATTTCTTCCCCTCCATGTTGCTTGGCTACTTCCTGTGCAGTCATGATAAGTTAGCTGGGCCTTTAATGCTACTCCAATTTCCACAGCTTTCTCTGGAAACAGGGACTTAAACTTTTCATGAAGGTCATATCAGACTAAAGAGCAGGTGAGCAGATGTTCTTGGAGGAGAAGGAGTTAGAAGTACTTTATGCTGCTTGTACTTTAATGTATGCTGTAAAGTGAAACTACATCTGTTTCTAAACAGACCGTCAAACTGCAAAACAATTAAAGGTTAGAAGGATGAAATTAGCAACCAGAGATGCGGTAGAAACATTTAGACCCTGGAACTTCACAAGGCTTCAACAAGGCCAAAGATGGCTGCATCCCTGAGCTGCTCCCCTGCTGGTATGTATGGTTTGAATATGAAATGCTTCCACCTGCTAGGATCATATATTAAAAGTTTTGTCCTCAGACAGCAGAGATATTTTGGGAAGTGGTAGAGACTTGGAGAAATAGGATCTGTTTGGAGGACACTGGGGCGGGGGGGGGGGTGTGCCTTTGAAAGATGAACTTGGTCACTCTCCCTTTCCTCTTCTACTTCCTGTGGGACATGCAGGTGAGCAAGTTCCCATGCTACTTCTCTCTACTGCCAGGACCTGCTGCTCAAAAGGATGCAGCAAATCAACACAGGGCTGAACCTTCAGAAACTGTGACCTGGAATTAATTCTTCCTTAAGTATTTTGCTTTCATCCATGCAAAACTGCAAAAGTAACTAATAAAATTAGTCACACACATGGGGGTGGGGGGATATTTCTTCCTTCTTAATTCTTCAGTAATAGCTCGTGAGTTGGTCTCATTTGCTGAAAGTACCTGCACAGGTAACAACAAACATTTTAAATGCTGACTTTAGTCACGGTACATGGCAAGATGATTTTTATTAAAAACCAACACGGAAAGTTCTGCACTGCATAGACATATTAGAGTCTAAGCAAGAGACCAGGAAGTAGATGGAGAAAGAGGTTAAGACTGCTCAGAGGGAATGGATGACTAGAGAAGAAGAAAGAGGAAGTAGTGAGTCCTGGTCAACCTCCCCCTCACCCCCCCCAAAAAAGACATCAAGATGAGCATGACTTAGAGAGGAGAGTGAGCCAAGAGAACTAGAAAACTTGATGAACTGTTAAAAACACAATGAGTATATATCAGCATCCATTCTTCAGTGCCAAAGCCTCAAATTCAGCACTAACTAACTGAATACTGAAAACCCTTGTGATTAGAATACCACCAAACCGTTCTAGAAGCAACTATACTGTAGAGGGTAAGAAGTATGCCGTCTGGCTATTGGGTCCTGGGTTTAGTTTGAACAGAGTAACTGAAATCCCTTTGCTGCATGACCCTCCCACTTCATTATGGAAGAAATGTACAGACTCCACACTTATTTTTTTCAGTCAGCATCACAAGTTAAAAGTTATGTGGAGCCATCAGCCCAGGAAGAAACATGAATTTATCCCATAAGGGTATATACACATGCACGTGTTAAATTCAGCTACCTGGTAAACCCTGATGGCAGCCCAGACAGCAAAGATGTCTTTAAGTCCATCATATTTACTGTCTATGCCTATTTTGATCTGGAGAAGTCAACAAAAAATGATCAACATATACCCAAGATGATGTTAAATCATAATAGTTTCTAGTGTGAGCTTGTGTCTCTGATGTTCTGGAACATTTTAATTAAAATTGATCAGAAAAATAAAACTACATAGACACCTCAGTGAAACAGTGACTTAGACTCAGCTTGTCTTCCACCACCTAGAATATTTTTAAAGAAAGTATCTCTTTAAGTTTAGCTTTAATTAGCATACAAAATAAAGATTATTATGTCATTTTCACACTTGCACACTCATGCACACACACATATATACATTCTTAGTTATATCTGCTTACTCATAATAAATATATTATTTGATGGGCTGGTCAGATGGTTGCTCAGCAGTTAGAAGCCCACATTGCTCTTACTGAGGACCTGAGCTCAGCTCCCAGCCTCTGTCCTCAGCAGCTCACAGCCAATAGTAACTGCAGCTCCAGGGAATCCCACACCCTCTTCTGGTTTCTGTGGGCAACTGTACTTACATTCACAAGTCCTCATGTAGACAACAGGCATATACATAATTACAAATAAAAATAAATGTTTTAAAAATCATATTATTTGAGTAATTACATGTACATTTAGAGCTTTTAGGATATCAATATGAGTCTGTTTATCCATGACATCTGACTTGGAACTGTCAGAGAACTCAGTGGTGATGTTTTTGGTAGACAGAGTGACATGGTCATTATATGGTCAAGGTACCCATAAATTTCTATAACATAGACCTACCTACCTGTAAGGAATCTTAAAATCATGTGGCATACAGATACTTAGGATAATCAATGCTTTTAATGAAAGAGATTCACAAAACAAAAACAAAACAAAAAACCCCAAAACTATATTTAGCATCCATCTAGATTAAACTTTAACAAACAGAACAATAAATTCAAACTCCTTGCATGTTTGGAAAAATCCACAGTGCTTCACTTCCTTTTTGAGTTTTCTCTTTAAGTGCAGTGAAAGAAGTCATAGGATCTTCAGAAAGTTCATAGAGGTTCCAGAGCAGGTAGAGGCAGGAAGGGAATGGCTCCAATGCTGCCATTCTCAATTCCGAGATCCCCAGGCTTTGAGCTCACTCTACTTCACCATTCTTGTGCCTGTCTGGTACAAGGTCCCACATGCCCTACAACGCCTCCATTTTGCTTTTTTTTTTCTTTTTTTTTTCTTTGTCTTGTTTGTTTTTTTTAAAGGAAAGGTGTCATTGTAGTAATTGTTTTGTATGTTATTTACAGTTAAAATTTTGGATATGGTAGGATATAGGCATCAAAACAAAACACAGCAGAAACCAGAGGGTTAGTAAGGGGTAGTAGCTAGAGACCATTGAATCAATTTAATTGCTCAGTAGATTGAAAGACAGTTGTTTTGATATTTGTTTGTTTGATTTTTAGTAATGCCATTGTCAAATAACTAAATGATTCTTTACTTTTGGTCCTAAGTGTCTCCCATAGACCAAGTAACAGAGATTTAATCTCTGGCATGGTACAGCCTAAAGGGTTTCTGGTAACCAGGGGTGGGGGAATGTTCTCTTCTCTTTGGTTCCTGGACATGAGTGAAGCAGGTTCTGCTCAACTGCACACTACCTCCATGTGTCATGAGCACCCACCAGGACCATTTAAACAATGGGCTGACCTAAAGGAGGGCTGTGACTACCTCTATGTGTCATCAGCACCCACCAGGACCATTTAAACAATGGGCTCAGCTAAAGGAGGGCTGTCTGTCAGCTAAACAGACTGTCTCCTTATACACTCAAGAATTCAAACATTTATTTCAGTAACAAAGAGCAAACTAACATAAAGTATTACCAGTTTTTTAAAAGGATAAATGTTAAATTATTTAAAACATCTGTTTTTTATGTTTCAAAAGGAAAAGATTATGTATTATTATAAAATTATGACATTTGAATTTGTTTATTATCTATCTATCATTTATCTATCTATTTATCATCTATCATCTATTGAGTTATCTATATATTTTCAAAATAAGAGGAAATATAGTGTTTGCACCACATACTAACAGTGGTAATTTCAAGGTAATATAAATACAAATTACTTTCACATTAATTTTGTTTTTATATACTGTACTTTGTATATAGCAAGCATACACTATGTCTATAAAAGGAACAAAATGACTTTTAAACATTGTGCTTATTTTATTAATTTATGTAGAATCAGTCAACTACTTTAAGCATCTCTGGATAATAAAGTGAGAATAAAGAGAAAACACTTTATAGTATGTTCTGTTCCTCGTATCTTTCATGAAGGCGAGTTGTGGCAATTTATAAGCAAGTAGAGCAAATACATAAAATTGTATAAGTAATATAAATGTTGAATAATGCACAAGAAGTAAATTTAGAACAACGAGATATCAAGTTTGATAAACTGTTATTTTTCAGTACTCTGTGAATGATGTTTGATCTATGATCTATGACCTGTAAGTGGAGCTGGCTAGTCTCATCAGACAGAAAAGCATCTATGACAAAATGGACCCCTACACTGGGATATCCTTCTCCTGTACTGGTCACTGAGCCAACTGTTAACCAAACCAGTTAAGCCATATGTGATGTAACCAAGCATGGCATCAGTCCTATGGACAGCAAACAGCTCACTACAGCAATAAGAAGGAAAACATTTTTCTCATGTCCATGGCTTTCAAACAATGGCTTTTGTACTGACCCTTAAGCAGCTCCATGTAATTGTCAGCCCAAGTGTGTTCAAAAAGTTTTCTTCATTCTCACAAAATGTTGAAAGAGCACAAAGTCTTTGATCAATCAGGACATTGGCATAAGGAGTTTAAAGGAAGCTTATGTAAAGCAGACCCAGCACATGGTACCAATTTTCAGTGCCCCTCAGGGGAAGAAGCTACAAACAGAAACTCTAGCCAAGGCTTCTCTTCCTTGGCCCTGGCTTGGTTAAGCAAGACTCTTTGAGTGGATTACCAAATAGTTCTCATGTCCCCACACTTCATCTTGAGGATAGCTTGATGAAATAAACCTTTGCGGAAAAAGGAACCGAGAAAGGAGATGCCTAATGATATTGTGCTTAGATTCTGATGCCTGAAACTGGGTTTCTTCCAACGGACAGATGAAATCCCCTCAGGGATTTCTATGGAGCATGTGCTGGATTTCAGAGGGCTTTTCCTCTCTGATTGCTCTCAGCATTATTAAGTTTTCAGTCAAAATAACATGATCATTTTGAAGTCAGTGTTTTCGTAACATCTGACATTTTTTCCATTTTATGATATGTTTGTTTTAAGAAATAGAAAGTTAATAAATACTAGTGATCAATTCCCTGTCTCTAGATGATTGCCTTTTAATAGTTTTGTTTAAATTTGTATGTTTCTGTTTAGTATACATGAGATACTATTTTCATGCATTCAGATCAAATTTTAACTACTGCTTTATACCTGGAATTTCTCACTTTTGAACCTCTAAATATTTAGAGCATACTATGAAATACTCTGACAGAAAAAAATTCTATGAAGTGTTTATTGTCCTTTTAGGGTCCCTGATCTATAAATACATGAGGGGGAAGTTGTCTAGATGCTGTGAACATATAGTTGCTAAGAACACCCACGTTCTAACTTCAGTCATTTCAGAATTAAGTAGGAAAGGGCCGGGCTGGGCAAACAGACACAGCCATGTTTCCATGACAAGAAAGATCCAAGCCATATTCCTAAAAGATCAAGGAACCACAGAGCCATGTAATAAGGACGATCAGCAGCTATGAGGAGACATCATCTGATCTCAGAATGTTTCTTACCTCATGGAATGGAGGACAATTTCAAAGGAGTTCCTCCTACTGACTGCCTGGAACAGGACCTGCCATACTACAGTACCCTCCCTCAAGTCATCCCTGCTCTCGATACTGTGAGCACACGATACCACAAAGAAAATTTGACTCTGGTGTCATGTTTGAAGTGTCTGTCCATTTCAACTTAGAGCCCAGTGGATTCAGTAGTTCTTATGGCATTAAGACTAAGGTAGTAGTCCACAGACACCTAGGGGTCAGGCCGTCTTCTCTCCATTAACCTTGTAACATGTTTCTTTCCAGCTTCAATGTTTTCTTTGATGATCTAAGCTACAAACATGATGAGAATATTTAATTACCTCCATAAAATTGGTCTTTGGTTCCCCATGCTGGCTCACTTGCCTTTGGAGTCACTTACAATGTGCCTTTTAAACCAATGACACTTCCTTCCTTCTGTTATTGTCCCCAGTCTGTTAATATGTGTTCATCTTATTTTAGTCTCTGTGGCCCTGGAACAAGTGCTTATTAATCACAGACCATTTAAGAGCTGATGTGCCTGCTCTGACTAAGAGAGGTGGAAACACCAGGCGCCAAGTGCACACAGGTTCTTTTTATCTTCATTAAAAGCTGCTTTGCACATGTGATTTCTTTCTTGCACTGTTATGTGGCGGTATTAAAATTAGCTTTGACTAGGTTGGGGTAATTATAGGCACAACTAAAGCTTCGTTAGAGTCTTGTTTTAGAAGCTCTTCTCAGCTGCAGATGACAAGCTAATACACTGGGACCTGCTTCTCACTATTGGAACTCCACAGATGGTTAGAATCAAATCCAGACATGGAGAAACCACGAACTCTTCACTAACATGGGGGACTAAGTGCACTGGCACAAACATTTGAGGAAGGTCTCTGGATGTGAATCCTACCTTCCTTTTACCTTCCTGAAGGCCATGATGTACCTGAGGACATGCTGACTTATGATCCAATCTAAAGTGCTGCTACCATATAGCACAGTGCATGGTGCTGCGTTAGGGGATCTTCTGGTCTTATTTCCTGGAAATAATGATACAAGTCTGACTGTGACAATGAAAGGAATTCTCTAATGGATTGTTTAATGAAGACTCCTTAAATCACACGACTGCATTTCCTTAGCTTGTGGTTTCCTCATGAAACCCATAAAATATTGATTTTCTTTGGAACAAACATGATGGATGTTTAGTGAGGATCCTGGAAATTAGACACTATGTAAATCATAAATGGATCTATCAGTCAACTTCCAGGTCACACAAGGGTGCACATACCTGTGTGTATAGACCACAGTGTTTGGAGCTACTGCACACTTATTTATACTGAAGCATATTAGCATGGTAGTAAGAAGCATAGGGAGAGCAAGCTAAAGACTTGTATAATCCTATAGTATGAATCTTTGTGTTGTTACAACTTCATACTAAAGGAAAACAGATCTTTTGCTCCAAGCTATGTGTTCTGTTTTACAGAAGATGTCCAGAGAGAAGTGATTGGCCCCAGGAAGCATAAGGTTAGTGTGTGAGCTGGAAAGTAATTTCATTTTTTTTTCATCTCTGGTCCAATGTGTTATCTATTTCATTACACTGATTAAAATCCAAAGGCAATCACTCAACATAGACTCCTGTGAAAATGACCTTGCTTTTGAACAATTCCTGTTCAAAACACACTAAGAATGCTTTTCTACATAGATAGATATGAAAATTTATTTTAAATGTTGTCTAGATAGAAAGGAAGAGCCAGAATAGCTAGAGGAAAAGCAAGGGCTGCTCTGCTGGCACAGTCCCCCAAACCAATAAGCACCACTAAGAAAGACAGTGCTCAGGTCAGAGCCCTTGAGGCAGGACAGGACGAATGGTAGATGAAGCTGAATTTGATTGGCTTCTGTGAGTGTAGTACCCTTGGAGTCTTGAGGATGTCAAATCCCCAGAGCTGGGATTCCAAGGGTTTGTGAGCCACCCTAGATGGGTTCTACCAATCAAATTTGACTTGTTGATAGAACAGCAAGCGTTAACCACTTAGCCCTTTCTCCCAGTGCCAAATCTGTCATTATTAATGTGATCGGCTTCTTCATATTCATCTTAATAGAAATTAATGCTAATGTACAAAGTCAAAAGTAAGCAGAGGCTAGGGAATATTTATCAGCATTATTCGAGGATGATTTAGAAACATCCCAATCATCATCACCCCTTTGGCATAGCTGAAGAACTGTCTGTCCTGAAAGGCAATTTGAAAAACTCAACAAAATCCAATATACTAGTCCCAGTGACTCCACTATCAAAAAACATACAGCTTATATAAAAGCAAAGATGGCTTCACTCTGGCATATGAGTTGATGTCTAGACCTGTTTATCCATTACACGTCTTCTCCCAATTTGGCAGGATGCAGTACGATGAAGACCCCACTGAGACAGCAACACTACCTGAAAAACTTTGCCAACATAGACTTGGTCTCCAGAACATTAAAAAAGCAGGAAGTGGCTTTCAATAAAATTCTGAATCATTGCAACACGTTTTCTTCTCATATCTTATCAAATCCCAGGCACCTGCCCATGGAATTGGCAGCAGAGAAATGGTCTGTGCTGCCAATTGCAGGTTTTTTACCATCTTGCCAACTTGCTTTGTCTCCACACCCTGACAAGCTATAGCTATTGGCAGGAGAGTGAATATCTGAAAATGATTACAGTATGCAGGGATTTTTTTGTTTCATAATATTTAATTAAGTAACAGAAATACTACTTCAGCAACAAAGATAGACTGAATTTCTAATTTGTAATACATCACTCACTATCATTGAAGCCTTTTGGTGAGCAGATTCTCAGAGAAAGAAATAGAATGGTGTCTTCATTAACCATTTCAAACAATGGGAACCATCTAACAACATATTAATGATTCTGTATGAGCTGCTTGCTGCCCTGGATGAAGGGCTGGGAACAAAGAAGTGAGATTGGTACACCACGAACACAGAGAGAGAACCAGTTAACCCAGAGCTTCAGAAAGAAAGAAGTAACTTTTAGTTAGATCAAAATAGCCTCCAGAAAGCAATTCTCTTCCAACTCAGACTTTCTTTGAAGTAAAAAACCTCTCTGCCTGTCTGATTATTTCTAGAATCAGAGCTACTTACTTCCTAGAGCAGCTGGACTAGTTGTCCTGTTCAGGGTGAGGGACTATTGCCTGCAAGAGGTGTGAAAACCTGATTCCAAATCCACAATTCTGTTTGCAATGAACTTCAAAGGGATGAAAGGGTATGAGGAAGTGCGGTAGAGGGTGGGAAATACCAGAAGCCCACAGAGTGATGGACTGATTGTTACACAAGCAAAGCATCAAAGAAAAGGGCCATTTGAGAACAAGATTGTCAGTGCAAATTTACTGTAGGTACTGGATTCAGCAACACAGGTTTAAACCTGTGTGTCACCTTCTTTGAACAGATCCATCCACCACAGCGTTTCCTTCTATCTCCATCCCTCTCAGTGACCCAAATTGACTTCCATTTTCATGCTGTATGTGTGTATATAAAATCTGGAACCTACATATAAGAAAAAGCATCTTACATTTGACTTTATGGGTCTGATTTATTTAACTAACCTTGGTGCTCTCTGGTTATATCCATTTTCCTGAAAATGGCACAATTTCATTCTTCCCTAGGGCTAAATAAAAGTTTATTGTTTATATATTGGCTTTTCTTTATACATCTGTTCATGGACATCTAGGCTGATTCTGTAACTTGGCTGCTGTGAATAATGTGGCCATAAACATGGGTGTGTAGGAAGCTTTGTCTGTCAGGTATATACCTAGAAGTAGCACAGCTGGGTCATCTGGTAGCTTCAGGTTTGGGTTAATAGACTATCTATGGTGTGAGTTTTTATAGTGGCTGCATAAGATCACATTTCCACTGTGATGGGTAATATTAGTTAGTATTGCCTAGGAGACAATATGCCTCTGAGCGTATTTGTGAGAAGTTGTCTTGATTAGGTTAGTTGAGGTGAGAGATACAGCCGAAAAGTGTGTGGCTTTGTTCTCTGGGCTCTGTTCTAAGACTGCATAAGAAAGGGAAAGACAGTTGAGTATAAACATGCATCTCTCTGCTCCTGGGCTGTGGATGTGATTCCTCAGCCTGTCTTAAGCTTATACACTCAGGACTCTCCCACCATGACAGCCGACTAGGCTCCCACACTGCAGCCCAAAGAAACTTGTCTTTGTCCTTGAAGCTGCATTTTGTCACACAGCCTTGAGGAAGGAAACTAAGCACAGCCTCTCCAGCATTTGTTATTTACATTGTAATTACTCCTGACTGGGGTAAATGGAATCTTTATACAGTTTTAATTTGCATTTCCTTGATGACTAAGAACATTAAACTTTTTCTTTTTTCACATGTTGATTGGCCATTTGAGCTTCAAGCTTTGAGAACATTGGCCTATTTTTAAAATATCTGTATTCTTTCTTTTACAAGTTCATATGTTTCTAATGTATTTTGATAACATTCATTTTCACCCCCTATTTATCCCCCTTTCTTAGTCTCCCACTCTCTAGTTTTTCTTCTTCCCCTAACCTCCCACTTCTGCCTTCGTGTCTTCTCTTCATAACCTTCTGAGGTTTTTTTAACTGACAATATTAGACTGTTAGGTGTTTAATTTGTTACAGTGTTAAAATATTCTCTTCATATTACTCTCCTGGCAGATGAGCAAGGAAGTTCCCCCATTCGTAAGGCTGTCTCTTAACATAGCTATTTCCTTTTCTGTGCAGAAGCTTTTTAATATCATGCAGTTCTACTTGGAAATTTGCGGTTTAATTTTTCAAGTTGTGAGAGTATTTTAGAAAACGTACTTGTCTGTATCTTAAAATGTTTTCCTAAAAGAGTTTTTGGAGTTGTTGGTCTTAATGAAGGTCTTTGATCCACTTCAAATTTGGCATTGCATGGACTAGGAGACAGTAACTTTATTTTCACAGTCTGTACGTTGACGTCCAGCGTCCTGGCATCATTTGCTGAAGGCACTGTTCTTTCTTCGCAGGTGTCTATAGCTGTGTGCTTATTTCTGATTCTTCTATTCTGTATCCTTGATCTAAGTGTCTGGTCCTGTACTAGAGCCATTCTGGTTTTGCTATTATGGTTTTGTAGTATAGCCTGAAGTCAAAGACCATCATTGCCCCAGCACAGCTCACTCTGCTCAAGACTGATTTGGCTAGTTGCAGGATTTTGTACTTCTATCTGAATTTTAGAATTGTTTTTCTATGTCTGTGAATAATGTAATTAAAATTTTACTATAGATTTTATTTAGTTTGTTTCTGGAAGTAAAGCAGATTTCAAAACATCAGTTCTACTCATGTGCCTGGGAAGTCTCCCCATCTTCTTGGGTCATTGGCAATTTCTTTTCCCAATGCTTTACAATTTTTACTACAGAGGTCTTTGACTCTTAACTAAGTATATTATTATGGTTATGTTTAAGCTGTTATGTTATTTTCTTTCTTCTGGTTTCTTTCTCATTGTATTTACTATCACTATTTGCAGATGATATGATAGTGTATATAAGTGACCCCAGAAATTCTACCAGAGAACTAATACAGCTGATAAACACCTCAGCAAAGTGACTGGATACAAAAAAAGTAAATATCTCTCCTTTATACAAATGATAAACGGGCTACAAAAGAAATTAGGGAAACAATAGCCTTTATAATAGCCACTAATAATATAAAATTTCTTGGTATGACTCTAACCAAGTAAGTATGACAAGAACTTCAAGTCTATGAAGAAAAAAATTGAGGAAGATATCAGAAGATGGAAACAGAATTCTCAATGGAGAAATCTCATATGGGTGAGAAGCACTTAAAGAAATGTTCAAAGTCCTTAGTCATCAGGTAAATGCAAATAAAAATGACTCTTAGATTCTACCTTACACCCATCAGAATGGCTAAGAGAAAAAACTCAAGAGATAGCACATGCTGGCAAGGATGTGGAGTAAGAAGAACATTCCTCCATTGTTGGTGGGAGAGCAAACTTGTACAACCACTCTGAAAGTCAATTTGGCCGTTTCTCAGAAAATGGGGAATTGTTGCATTTCAAGACCCAGCTATACCACTCCTGAGCACATACCCAAAAGATGTCCCACTATACCACAGGAACACTTGTTCAAGTATGTTAATATCAGCTTCATCATAATAGCTAGAAACTAGAAACAAATGAGATGTCCCTCAACTGAAGAATGGATCAAAAATATGGTACATCTACAAAATGGAATACTAGTCAGCCATTAAAAACAAAGACATCGTGTATTTTCCAGGCATTTAGATGTAACTAGAAAATATCATCCTGAGTGAGGTACCCTAGAACCAGAAATACACATATGGTATATGTCCTTACATATGGTATGGACATTAGCCATAAAGTACAGGACAATCACACCACAATCCTCAGATAGAAAGAAACTGGGTAATAAAGGAAGTTTCAAGGGAAGATACAGAAATCTCTCTTAGAATGGAAAATTAAATAGTCATCAGAGGTGGATGGGAAGAGGGACCTAGGTATGAGAGGGGGTGAGGAGGGGAACTGGGCTATTTGCCATTGGAATAAAAGCACCCTCTTGTGATGATTTGTATCCGACCGCTTTTCTGGCCATGTTCAATTATTCTAAGTGTTTTCTTTGGAGTCTCTTGAATATAGAATAATACTATCTTCAAATAAGAATAATTTTGTTTCTTTTCCATTTTACATAACTTTTATTTTTTCCAGTCTTATTGCTCTAGGTCAGACTTAAAAGCATAATATTAATTAAGAGTGAGGAAAATGGACATCCTTGTTTTATCTCTGATTTTAACAGAAATATTTTTGACTCCCAGATACTGTAATACTGGCTATATGTTATTATGTGTAGTCTATATTGAAGTGCATTCCTTCTGTTTCAACTTTCTTCAGGGCTTTTATAGTAAAAGTATGTTGGATTTTTTTCCCAAGATCTTTTCTGCATATATAGAAATGACCCTGTTATTCAAAGTCTTTTCACTTTAGGGAGTTCAGAATAAACGGCTCTTATACAGCTTTAATGATCTATTTAGAATATAGCAAGGTAAAAATGAAGCAGTGAATTTTCATTTTTTTCTAAGTCAGGCACTGTCCAGTGTCCACTGTATATCAAAGGCTAGCAGTGGTATCAATATGAGCACCAGCTGTATCTGGGAAAAATTATTAAATGCAAATTGTTGGACCACACTCCAACCATGGGGACTAATGACTAAATTCTGAAGGCTGAGCCCGTTAGCTTGTGGTTTGGGGCTTCTTTTATGTTACACATCATAGTGATGTGGTCTGAGTTTAGATTTTAAACTCTCTGTAGGACCCTGGAGGCTGATATTAAGGAGCCTAAATGAAGGCAAGTGACACTGTGGAGCCTGCTGAGATGGGAGACAGGGAATCCAGAATGTAGCTCTCAGTCTAGGCCTGGATGATGGTCAGAGGCATGTATAGTGAGAGGCTGAGGCCCCCAGGGCTCATGCTAGAACCTTAAGTTAATTGGTGATGTCAGCCTTGAAGGTGTGATGATGAATAAGGTAGAGAAAGTAGGACATAGGCCACTCTCTAAGCAAGCTCCCAGACACAGATCAACTCATCAGAGATAATGAAGCAAAAAACACACAGCAATCCCAAAACTCTACTCTCCAACATCAAATCCCACCATTATCGTTCCTATTATCCTACTGCAAGCCACAAACGCTACAAGAAAATAGAGTAGTGGAAGGAAAAGAGAGATTGAAAACCATCTCTTCAGAAGAGCTATGATCTGGGGGGGGGGGGGAACTAAGGATGTCAAAATCCTAAGAAAGGATTCAATAGCCAATACACATGACCCAAAGAGATTATCAGATATTTAAGGGCACATATTTCAGTAGAGAATTGGTAAAAATGAAAGAATTACAATAGTTTCTCAAGACTGTGACAACTATGTGTAATAGTTTTACAATTAATTTAATAAACAATTGTATGCATGTATACAATGCATCTTGATCACAGAACGATCACCAACTCCCACTACCCTGGGATTTCTGCAACACTTTGCCTTTTCATATCGATGTTATCTTCCTTATTTTTAATTTAGACCCCACTGAGTCCAATCAAAGTTGCACCCATGTGTATTGGATGTGGGGCCATTCACCAGAACATAGGCAGCAGCCAGATACCGGAAGAAAAATGCACTCCTCTCCCGCTAACAACAAGCATCCTTCAATAACCGACAGTTTCTCAGCCACATCTGTGCTGGAATTTTGAGTGTGTTGACCTTAGTTTTATGCAGGAAACCAGAGCTGCTGTGAGTTCAGTACAATGGTTATGTCTTGTCCACAACATTCCGCAATCACTACTTCTCAGCACTTTGAGCAGTCAAGAGTCTCTATGTTGACTACTACTACTGACCACTGCAAAAAGAACCTTCTTCTGCCCGAGTTGAGAGCAGCAATTATCTAGGGGTATGCACATAAATATTTAGGAGTCAGTTTGACAGCATGTATATCTAACACAATAGTAGAGGTACTTTTGCCTCTAGATCTGTGACATCCCCAGCCATTGGGTTTTAACAAGGTTCGCAATACCAGGCATGGATTCTCTTGGGAGCAGGCATCAAATGCAATGAGAAAACACTTGGTTACCCTCCCTTAGCAACCACATCATTATTTTACCAATAGGTTGCCTAGCAAGTCAGTATTATAACATGTAGAGACCACTATATAAGTTTATTGATAAATTTCTTCCACCATGGCTTACATTAGCACTTTCCAGAACTATGAATGCCATCAAGAGCAGAAGAAATTTCCAGGCCAGTTTCAGCTAAATTTCTCTGTCTTACTAACAATGTGTGTTGCAATTTGTTGCAGTAAATCTCCAACCCCAATAAGCCTGCACAAAACAACACTACTCAATTGTAATATTTATAAGCTGCATGTCGAGATTTGGCAGAGTTACCACTCCACTCCTCTATTCCCTTGCTATTTATGGCTTCTCTGGAAGACGCGTTTCTGCTCCATCCTAACTTCTACTTCCTCTTTCTCTATCTTCCTTCTTTCCAACTCTTCCCCTACTCTCTAAAATTTCCAGCCCCACCTTTTCCTTCCACTGTCCAATCACAGGCTCTAGCTTTTATTTGACCAGTTAAAATGGGGAGAAGATTCACATGAGATCACCTGAGTACGTGATCTACTCCTAGTTGGGTCATCTCCTCTTGAGGAAGAAGAATTAATATTAGAATACAAACAGCACCAAGGCAACCCAGAGCAATTCCCCTTCCTGTCCAATTCTGATGTCTTATCATTTAACTATGGTAGGTAACTAAGAACAATGGCAGTAATTTTTGTTGTTTTTGGACTCGGGGATCTCTGGAACTTTCTTGGCCGACAAATGCTAGGGAGGTATCCCACACCCAGAACTGAGATTCTTATTTATTGCCTTCAGTTACCTCAGCTTAAACTCCTTTAACACGTGTGTGTGTGTGTGTGTGTGTGTGTGTGTGTGTGTGAGTGTGTGTGTGTGTGTGTGTGTGTGTGTGTGTGTGTGTATGTGTGTGTGTGTGTGTGTCAGAGGGAGGGAGAGAAATGAGCTTACAAACATTTTTATAGTTTCATAGTTTGAGTTAACCCACATCCTGCTCCCCCCACCCAAACACATACGTACAATAGTCTTATACTGAGACATTGCACATTCTCCTCTTCCTCCCTCATAGATGAAGCTTGAGACAATTCTAATAGTAGAAATAAGGCTGAAGCACCCCACATGGAGGTCAGAGCTGTGAGGAAGGCAGGCAGATTGAGAAGGATTGGGTAGGAGCTCCATGCCAAGTGACTAATTTTAGCAGAATAAAAATGATATGTCTAAAATAGAGGATGTGGAGCACAGGAAGGGACAAGGGGATGACAGATTTCTTGCTAACACTCATTTTCACGGGACTTTTCAATTAGTCCAATGTCAAGATCATGCGTGGTCTTGGAAATGTCATACCCCTGTGCTTCTACTGGAAGGTATTAAAAGCTCTTTGGAAATATTCCCAGCAAGTGTTTTTAAATATTTATGAACTGTTTCTATAAATGACTGCGAGGCAGTTGTAATAATTAAGTGTTCTCAGGTGATGCAGCCATCTTCCCATTGCCTGGCCATGTGTTACATGGTGAATTTTCTCTATAGAATCTCATTAGCTACTGTATTGACCCCATTCTTTTCTTCCTGGAAATACTGGCATTTTATTCTTAGTTACTTTTTAAATAACTTCATAATTAAAGAAAGAGTAAAGTGCATCTATGTATAAGATTCAGCCAATTTTTTTCTTATGTGTTTCTCCATATAACTATACGCATTATGAAGTGTTCTGAATGTCCCAGAATGCCACCTAAGGCTATTGCTCCATCCTGAAACCCATTTTCATTCTGACTTTCAGTTTGTCTTAATGTTTATATGTATTAAAAAAATCAAGAATGATATTTTCATGAGTGTTTTTTTTCTCAGACATGATTTCGCATATGTTTAGCCTTTTATATTGCTATGGAATATTCCACAATTTTTGATGGATATTTGAATTTTGTTTTCTGTACTTGTCATAAAGTCCCATACATTATCCTGTTGACTGCCTTATGTGTGCAAGTACTCATTTCCACTGGGTAATCCAGGAGCAATGGTAGTAAGGATTCGGGATGTGTTTGCTCAGCATATTTCTATTCGGCTTCAGAATGCTTTGTCAGCTCTCCAAAGTGGCTGAACAGGTTTTTACTGTCCTTCCAAAGTCTAGCATTTAAGGAGGAAAGGAAGTATTGTGTTTCCTAAGTGAGCCCTCCTCATTTGGTTACCTGAGATGGGGTGTTCCTAGCTGTTGGGAGGATCCTTATTATCACCCTCATTTTCAAATCAGTAGCGCAGACACTCACCTAGAAAGCTGTCTGTCTGGGAAGGAGTGCCAGTTGCTGTAGAACTCGCAACACGATTGTAGACATCTGAATTGCTGGACAGACTTATTTATACTGAGAGTTATTCACACAAGCTCAGCTTAGAGTTTCTCTGATACTCTAGATATTTTAACTTTTATTTTTATTTCATGTTGAAACATACCCACACATGAGGTAAAGCCTTTGCACAATGTGTTGAACGGTGGCAGTTGATGCTAAGAAAATCATTTGCTTTCCCTGTTAACAGCATGTCTTTTGTTATATAGAAGATTTATTTGTACAAAATCAATTAGCATTCCATATGCCATATTTTTAAAAATGTTTTTCTCTTCCCAGTTAACCAATCCATTTAGTCTTTATATTATTTAGTAAAACTTTTTTTTAATAAACCTCACAATTATTGGTAAGTTCAGTTTTTTTATATTTTAAATCAGTGTAGCTGAATTATTTTACTGTATTAGACCATGTTTTATTATGCTGATTATTGAAATATTACTGATTAATAGAATACATAAAATCTGTTTATATCCAGTTGTTTAGTCGGAGTAGTGCTAATAAAATTTATTCTTTTTTATCTAATCAAAAGATATGCAAATAGATACCTTATTTTAAAAATTTGTAGCTTCCTCTTCTCTTTTCTGATTAAGAGACATTTATAAGATACTGCTCAATAATGGTAGTAGAAAAGGACACTTTTATTTATTACTAATTTATTTCAATATTAATTTTAATGAAAACATTAGATTTTAATTATAACAATTTAAAAAATAATATTGAAGACATAGCTTATTTCCCCAGCATTTCTCTAAAGTTTTTCTAAGGCACAGCAAATTATTTTAAATTAAATGTTCAAGGGCATATTAACATGCCTTCTGATGGTGCTTTGGGTGAAGGGTTGGCTAGTTTCTGCAAATGCATTTTCTGTCACTGAGATATTATTGCTTGCTTACATTTGAAGTTTGCCATGGATCTTTCAACAGGAAATAACATTTTTAATAGGACTTTACTGGATGAGTCCATGTCATGTACCATGGAATATACTTGTTCCTTATTCAGGCGGGGGACAAAATTACAGAAAAGCTGGATTTCTTGAAGCTTTGCAGGGGCTACTAAGCCTTGTTTTCAGGAGTGGGAAAATGATTGTGTGTAGTTTAGACACTGTCTCACTTCTTCCACATTGGTGGATGTAGTTTCTTCTTTGTGTTCTTCACATTGCCTTGGGGTTTAATGCTATCTTTTAATCTCTGACATCTATCCCTGATTGTTGTTATGTTTATGTGGTGTTTATGCTTATCTTTAAGGCTTTCCTTTGGTATGATTTATGCAATATTTGCTTTTAAAAGCTAAAGCAAGCACAAAATTTCATTTGTGTTTAAGTTAATGACATGGCAAGAAGGTGTGTGCTTTGAGAGCACCCAATGGTTGAAGCACATCCTGTCTTCATCTACTTTATGAAGACTAGAAAGCTCAATGCTCTGCGTGACCTTGGAAGAGAACCCTGCTCTGAGACTCTAGTCCCCAACAGATGACTTGAGAAGAAATTTGATGTTAGCATAAGGAAACTTGTATTCAGAATCTGCCATAGGGCTGTGAACAGTGACTCTAATTTAGCAGGATTCAATACAAGTTGGTGAAGTTGATTTTCTCTGCTGGGAAATACATTCCAGCTTTAAGATGTACAATATTATACTTAAAAAGCAATTGAAATAATGAAAATACAGTATTTTCAAAGAATTGAGAATATCAGGGACACATGCAGGTCAGCTGGGGTTCCCTGTGGAGCATCTGAAGGCTACCGTGCTCCCCTGAAGGCTGCTGTGCTCCCCTTTGGAAGCACTGCCTCAGCCTTACAGTTGCAGAAATAATGAATGTTGTATTATCGTGTCAATTGACTCAGTTTCCTTCACTTGCTTTTATAAAAGGAAATCAAAATAGTGTAATGATGACTACAAATGGATGCTGTTTAAAAATGGATCCATTCTTAAATTCATGAGTTTTTCTTTATTGGTTGGTTTTCTGAAAGCCCAGCACTTTCCAGTGATTGAATGGATAATTCTCATGTTCTGGTTTTCAAGTTAATAAGACAGAAGGTCTGTCCTAGTTAGGGTTATACTGCTGTGAACGGACACCATGACCAAGGCAACTCTAATAAGGACAACATTTAATTGGAGCTGGCTTACAGATTCAGAGGCTCAGTCTATTATCATCAAGGTGGGAGAATGGCAGCATCCATGCAGGGTGCAGGAGCTGACAGTTCTAATCTTCATTTGGAGGCTACTAAGAAAATACTGGCTTCCAGGAAGCTAGGATAAGGGTCTTAAATCCCATACCCACATTGACACACCTACTCCAACAGGGCCACACCTTCTAACAGTGCCACTCCTGGGACGAACATATACAAACCATTACAAGATCTTGCTTCAATGCATTCACTGTTTCCAGTTAGGTAGTAATAGTATTAACATGGAGAATATTGACAGGAGTCTTTGCTGGTTTCTTCTTTGTTTGTTTGTTTTTGTTTTGTTTTCTGTTGTTGTTTTGTTTGTTTGTTTGCTTTGTGGTGATAGAGATAGAACCTTGCCTGTGAAATATGACAAGTGTGATTCTGTTCCTTTTATGCTTCATTATCTTCACATTGGAGGATGTATTTCTAGAGTGATGCCTAGCAACTTTATTCCATCATTCCTGATATTTTATTTATGGTCATGTTGTCTCTCACAGTCACACATTGAATAACAAAGTATCAACACAAGAACTAGAAGACTGAGATCTCATATAGTCTCTGAAAATGCCAGGGAGGCATATATAACCATGCTGAAGAAAATAAAAACTAATAACACCTTGTAAGTAGTATTGGTTTATGAAGGATAATGTTTCTCACTTAAGCTTTTCAACATGAAAGCTTCACTATGAAGCCTTTCTGAGATTGTTCTATAAACTAGTCAGAAAGCAGATCTATCACTATTTAATCCTTGTGGACAGTTGCACTTGTTTTTGAAACTACTGTATGGTTTTGCTGGGTTATATTAATAGAGGATGTGCTACCAAATCAGCTCTGTTGTATACCCAGCTCTTTCTTCCTTTTGAATGGCAGCTGACTGACAAGCACCATGCATGCTGCTAGGTTTCCTGTGCATGTTTTGCTTGACTAAGGGTAATAAACACATTCTGTAGAGTTTTGTCTAGTATTCCTTTCCACTGTAGTGATAAAGAAAAGCACTCTTTGGTTTACCCCACCTTCAATTCTGGACAATACTGGTTACAGTGTCCTTGCAGTCTTGGGATATTGATCTTGGAGGGCTCACTCATACTTACTCAAAGCCACCCTTACCATGAAAAGCATTTTAGAAAAATCCATAATTAATAGTGGTGAACTTATTGTGCATGAGACCCTCCTGTAGCTGTTCCCAGTTCATACTACTCAAATCAATTCCAGCGGTGCAGCAGCGGTGGCAGCAGCATTGGCATGTTCCTTGCTACCTGACTGTTCTGTGTACTGGGTTCATTTTGATATGCCTTAAACAGTTCAATGGCTCTGCCACTTCCTAACCTCCATGTGTCTGATCCATTCACCCATATTTCTGAGTTACTGCTTGCTAATTTTATATTACATCCTTGCTGTCCTAGATCCAGTTGGGAATCCCTTCTTGAGCCTACTTTTTCCCCTCCTACATGGTGGTTATGCTTTCTGTCCTGTACCCTTTTGGGTGCAGCATATTCCTTCTCTTTCACCTTCTCGTCTCATAGCAGATGGCTCTCTTCCTTCCTCCTTCCTCAGTTCCTTGCCCAGGAATTCTAAAGTCCCACCTCTGTCTCCTTGCCTAATCACTGGCTGCCAGCAACTTTATTTACCAAATAAAAAAAGCTGGAGCCAGGGTTCACTCAGGAACTAGCAGATTCTCCTTTAATCTTGGGGACCCGAATTAACATAATACGTGCAGCATTAGATCAAACCCACAACACCCTCCATCTAATAGGCAGACAACAACAGTGGAAAATCCACATCAGCTCCAATTATCCCTCTCTTCAATGTATTGGAGAGGTATAGCTTTGAAAATCTGCCTCAAGAGTAGACATTGGCAAACCCACAGGTGTGTTTCCATGAATTCTTAGAACCAGTTCTGTGTTGAGAAACGAGATGAGTTGGCCTAGCTGCAAGGGCACTTGAGCAGTTTAGCAGTAGGCTGATGGAACATCAAATGGAAGACATCACTTAGTGTGCTTTAGGGCCTTAGTGACTTGTGATCAAAATCCACGATGAGAAATAATATGTGTGTCAATGAAGGTAAGAATCAGGAAGCATTTGTTAGCCATGGGTTCTGGTTTTCGATATTTGAAAGTACATAGCAGGTACTTCAGAACTGCTTTCTTCCACCTAGCTTCTTTGCATGAAAATCTCTATAAATGACATACATGCAACCCATGGTGTGTCCAAGTGTTCCCATGTTTGACAGAATGTAATCTCTGGGTTTTCACTTTGCATTTCAGATACTAATAGTCTAAGTTAACTTGGAAAATAGCTCAGATGATGATCGTGTGCTCTCCAGTACTGACTGGGATGGGCATGTCAGATTGGGGAGGTAAGAGATTGTGTTTTCACTATAGCAACAGTAACAATAGAACACACCAACTATAGACTACCAAAGGGCACTAAGCATGAGGTTCCATCTCATTCACAATAGGCTTAGTGGTATGTGCCACTCAGAAAGGTAGGGACAGAAGGACCACAAGTTGGAGGCTAGCCTGGGCTACAGAGCTAAGCCTGTCCAAAGAAATTAAGAAAAGAAAGGGAGAAAATGGGAGAGGGAAAGGAAGGAGATCATTTGATTTGAATAGAGTTTTGCACATTTATCATGTAGAAAGATCTGTTTCTATCATCCAGTTTTCCACATTTATAATGAGAGAGATGTGTTCTGTCATCCATAGAGTATTGCTGGCTGGCATGGGAGACTGATCATGTTCGTCATTGTGTGCCTGTTATCTTTCAAATATCAGCAACTGGATTCCACAAGTTTTTACCTTATGCTATCTTATTCCTGTCCTTCACTGGAAGGCTTGGCTCTAAAAGTCAGATTGAACTGCTCATAGCACTTTGTTGAGACAGTTACTCCAGCTACTCAGGAAATATTTCAGTCAATGATTGATAATGAAAGCCAGCAAATGACAACTAATTGTCAGCTGTTGGCTTCAAGCCAACAAGTGTGGGCTCACATAATTTCAGTTGAAAATATGACTATATCATGATGTCTTTTCTATATTTTTCTGCAATTTTGAAAGAGGATAGAATATATTTTAAGTGAAATTAACAGAAAATATATACACAGATGTGTAGTAACTTGTAAGTTGTGGAAGTCCAAGTCAAACCAAAGAATCTTTCTTTGTTACTGTACAATACAAAGTAAGACAACACTATTCTGTGTAGTTCTGTGTAGTTCTCTGTACTATTGCATTAGCAGAAGATAGAAAAGACATCAGTCATGGTGAAGATGTTAGGATGTCTTTATGCATACCATGGGCATTCTACAATGTAGAATATAAGGTACCTTAACCCAGTAGTGAAACAAGTCTATGAGAGTTCTGCTTGTAGCAGTTTGAAGCTCTGTCATTTCAACCACTATGCTTTCCCTTCTGTACTCCAGTTCCAGCCTCTATAAAGTTGGCCTACAGGTTCCTGCATGTTTGTGGTGCTAACACTGGAGACAAAGGGTAGTTCCTGAAGCTGACTTGGTGAGCGGTTAGTAGGTATTGCTCTTTTCTCATCGTTTCTATTTACCAATTGTAAAACATTGTCAACAGAACACTTTAACCATTAACAGTCACTTGAACTCTTCTTCTTTTCTTTTTTTCAAAGTGAAGGTGATTTATTTCATAGCTATATTTTTATTGGGTATTTTATTTATTTACATTTCACATGCCTTCCCCCTTCCCCATTTCCCCTCCCTAGAAACCTCCATCCCATTCCCCTCCTTCTTTTTGCTTTTATACCATTTTAATTACATGCAGGTATTAAGGTCAGTTCTAGGTTGAAGAACTAGCAATATAATACATGCAAATAGTCAAGGAACAAGCAAGACAATAAACACAAATATTCAAAGAACAAGCAAGGCAATAAACAAAACTCCATGAACACTCCCATGATCACTGTTTTTAAGGGCTTGTCAGGATGACCAAAATGTCTGAGCCTACTTCCCTGTCCTAACCCAAAGTCATTTTCATGCCTGAAGCCTACTTCCTTGTTCTAGCCTAAAATTTAGATTCCTGCCTGAAATTACTTCTTTGTTCTAGCCTAGGATTTAGACTCCTGCCTGAAATTACTTCTTTGTTCTAGCCTAATGTCATATTCCTGCCTGAAGAGGAACTGAACCTGAACTCCACCTGAACTCTTCTAACTGCAAAGCTTCTGGAGAGGTCAAGTGTTTAATCATTGTTGACAGTAAAGTGGCTCTTTCAGTTTTCAGCACAATAACTGATTATTTATACACACACCTCCATGACAAAGGCTATAGGTATAGTTTTAAAAATATATCTGACAATTTACTGATAACTCATCATTGTTAAAAAGACATTTGTGAATTTTAGAAAATAATACAAAGTAGAAAAAAATTGTTTCCACACTAACTTTTGTTCCATGGTCTAAAGTGATTTCTGCCCTCTAGATTTCTCTTCATTTAGCTTTTTTTCTTCTCTAATAATTACTTCTCTTCTCTAACAGAAGCTTCGAATCAAACTAAGTTTATTTCCTCTTTGTCATTCACAACTCTGATTGACATGAGTGTCAAATCATTACTCTCTTGAATCAGTGAGCCATGCGAGCATGTTGGTTACTTAGAATAGATGCAAAGTAGACTTCATTGTCATTAGGAGTGTTGGTCATGTCAGCCACATTAATCATCAGTAATCAGAGTTGAAATGTGAAGGTTGCTCAGAATGTTGACAGTGAGCAGTATTTGCACATGACAATAAGGCAATATTCATAAACCATGAGCTGGTGGGTTTGCTTTCTAAGGTGGGTTTCCTAAAGAAATCTAGCCCTGCCAGCATGAAATGGATTGTGGGTCTTCACTGCCTGTCTTATGACATAAGATTTAAAGTTTATAGGGTGGTTAGAGTGCCCATTAAACTTGATTTTAGAAAGACTGTGTTGTGCCATTAATACCAGCAGAGCTTGGGTAACTATATTTGAATCAACATGTTTCTTAGCATAAAAAATTACCATGACAACAACATACATTCACCTAGGACTTTACTTACTTTGGACTTCTTTTACTTAGTACAACTGGCCATACATAGCTTATATACAACATATGCAAGGCTTGAACTTCAGATAGTCCATCTGATTACAGGATAGAATGGACAAGACAGGCAAATTTGAGTGGAGTCGGTCAGGGCAGGTGAAGTGAGGCAGCTTCAGTTAGGAAAGCAAGAGATGATAGAAAAGGCAGTAAATTCTGAAATTCCATTTGATTTCAAGGTAGGTGCACTATTGTTTCATTCAGAGTAAGAGAGGGGAGAGACAGAGGAGACATCAGTGCTAAAGGACTTTCATATTTTTATGAAGCATTTAAGGAAAAGGAGTTGAGTTATCTAAATTGATTTCCCAAGAATTTCCATCTTCTCAATGAAATGATTAATACACATCCACCAGGTATTTATAGAGTGGGAACTCTTCCTAGTGTGCTGAATAAACTCAAAAGTGAGTTTAACATGGTCAGACAGCAGACCACTAAACTCTCATTTTTCTTCAAAGCGGACAAAATGAAAGATAAAAATGGCTACATTCACAGAGTGCCCCCATAAGAGCTAGAAAACCTCTGCAGTCACCTTAGCAAGTAATGATTTTCCCTGTGTGCAAACATCACCTTCAGCACAGCCCTAGAGAACTGATCTCTTAGGCAGAGTACCAAACTCAGCTCGCACATCTATCTGTGTGGGATGAAATGAGAGCAGAAGTAGTTCATCCTCTTCCATGGCAGCTTGACCCTAGAGAACTGTGATCTACAGTAGCCTGCTACTCATCAGAGGCTGTTGAAAGCATGTTGAATCAGAGATATAGCAGTATCCCATTTGACTGGTTGCTGTGAGAAAAAGCTATGAGGTGTGCTTGGAAATGGAATATTTTGAGTCAAAATATTAGTGGTCTCCGATGTCTACCAATTTTCTTGATGCTCTATCCCATGAACAAGCTGTCATAATGCATAATCTAAATGCCAAAAAGAAAACTTTCATTCTCATTTGCATATTTACACAAAGATAGGATTTGTACAAACCTGGGATGTTGTTTATTCACGTACAAGATTGATGGTGGATCTTCTCAGCTATGTCAAGCCTAGGTTCTTGGTGAATGACAAACAGCTATGTCTAATAGCGCCTGGAATACAAATGTGGCCTCAGGCTGATTATGGTGGTTAATATTGATCGTCCACTGGACAGGTTCTAGAATCATCTAAGAGAGACAACAGAATGACCAGCTGCCTCCAACTCCTGCAGTCTCTTCTTCTCTACTACTATGGACTTCCTCTCAAACTGTAAGCCCAAACAAACCCTCCTTCTGCCCTGAAATGGCTTTTGTATATGTAATTTTTATATCAATAAAAAAGTGACAAGTATTGTGATTAAGTCATATCCTGAGAGCCACTTGGAAGCTTGAGTGGTACCAGCAGGCAAAGTCCTAAGATCTTTAAGCACTGAGAATACAATGTGTCACTATAAGAACTTCTTACTTAGATATCAGAAACTGAATTACACTGTATTAGTCAGGGTTCTCTAGAGTCACAGAACTTATGGAATGTCTCTCATTATTGAGGAAATTTATTGCAGTCTATAGTCCAACTAACCCAACAATGGTCAGCTGTGAATGCGAAGTCCATCTAGTAATTGCTCAGTCTCACAAGGATAGTTGTTTCAGCTGGTCTTCTGTAGAAGTAGGTTCCAACATACATTCTGAACTGCAGACTGTGGGTGAAGGCTTCAGATGAACACAGATCCAGAGCCCAGTACTACATCTGTCTGTGATTCTTGTGTCAGTATTTTAGTGGACACATCTCTAAGTGTAACTCCTCTTTCATATGACTGCTTTCACCATGTAGTACATACAGCCTCAATATTTTCAGATGCTCAGTACAAATGTTTTCTATCAGAGACTAAAGCTGTTTGTATTAATATGAAAAAAATCATATTTTGAATGAATAAAAAAATGAAGAGTTGCTTGGTAATTTTAATATAATGTAAACTATTGCTAGCTTTGAATGGTTGAACTTTTTTTTTTTTAATTTCAGTACTATCTTAATAAGGGTTTAATTGCTGTGAACGGACACCATGACCAAGGCAACTCATATAAGGACAATATTTAATTGGGGCTGGTTTATAGGTTCAGAGGTTCAGTCCATTATCATCAAGGTGGAAACATCACAGCATCCATGGTAGGCATGGTGCAAGAAGAACTGAGAGTTCTACATCTTTATTTGAAGGCAGCTAGGAAGACTGATTTCCTGGGAGCTAAGATGAGGGTTTTAAGGCCTATGCCCACAATGACACACTTCTTCCAACAAGGCCACACCTCTGAATAGTGCCACTCCCTGAGACAACCATATTAAAACCATCACAAGTACTATTTATGTATGTATACCAATCTTCTCTTTCTCACAACTCTAAGAACTTAACAAGATTAATAATAAAAAACCTTAAGAACTGCATCTTGTGGTTGAATCTGCCAATTATCCCAGTTGTGTCTCTCTGGGATACAGCCTGCAGAGATGAGTTATGTGAAGTCCACTGCTCCCATTGTCTAGCTTTAAGGTCATTCTTTGGCCCTGAGAAGCCTTGAGGGACCCCAAGAGTATCCTACTTTCCCACAGAGATTTTCAGGGACCCTAAGACTAACCAGCTTTGAAACCTGCTCTACAAATCCCTTCCAAGTTGGGTTCACCTAGGACGCAGCTTGCAGAGGTGAATGGCTCTCTGCCTACTGAGCTTCATTGTCCATTTCTGGATTCAATCTTTCATCCTTCACATACTTGCAGGACCCCAAGAGCCTCCTACGTCCCTCTGGAGGCATGCAGAAACCACCAAGAAATAACAGACTGGACTACCAGCATTTCCCCACCAATCCCAGTAAGGTTTGCCTGAGGCACAGCCAGCAGAGTTGGAAACCCTGACTTCCATTCTGGTTCATGGCTTCCCTCATCTTCCTGAGAACTCTGGCTGCCATTAGGATCATCCAGTCAATGCCAGGGAAAATAAGATGCCTAAAAGACAGCATAAGAACACAATCAATAAGACCTAGGGCAATATGGCAACACCAGAGCTTAGTTTTCCTACTACAACAAACTCTGGATATCTTAATGAACCTGAAGCACAACAAGGCACTCTTAATTTCAATCTTATAAAAACTATAGAGGACTTTGAAGAGGGCATGAATGTATCCCTTAATGAAATAGACGAAAATACATTCAAACAGGTAGAGGCACTAAAAGAGGAAGCAATAAAATATAAAGAAATAAAGGAAAATACAATAAAGGTTGTGAAGGATATGGATAAAACTGTCTAGGACAGGAAAAGGGAAATAGGAGCAATAAAGAAAACACAAACTGAGACAATACTGAAGATGAAAAACCTAGGGAAAAAAACCAGGATCTACAGATGTAAGCATCACCAACAGAATACAGAAGATGAAAAAGAGAATCTCAGGCATAAAAGACACAATAGAAGAAATCAACATAATGGTCAAAGAAAATGTAACATCTAAAAGGTTCATGACACAAAATATCCAGAAAATTTTAGTACACTATGAAAAGACCAAACCTAAGTGTAATAGGAATAAAAGAAGAAGATTCCCAGTCAATAGGCCCAGAAAATATCTTCAACAAAATCATAGAAGAAAACTTCTCTAACTTAGGAAAAGGATGCCTATAAATTTACAAGAAGTTTACAAAACACAAAACAGATAAAACTAGAAAATAAAATCTACCACATAATATCAAAACATTAAATATACATTAAATAATTAAACATTAAATACAGAACAAAGAAAGAATATTAAAAGCTGCAGGGGAAAAAGGCCAGGTAACACATAAAGACAGGCCTACCAGAATTATACTGATTTCTCAACTTATATTCTAAAATCCAGAAGGGTCTTGCAAACCCTAAGAGACCCCAGATGCCAGCCCACACAAAACTCTCAATCTTCATGAATGAAGAAACCAAGATATTTCATGACAGAATCAAATTGAAACAATATTGTTCTACTAACACAACCCTACAGAGGATACAAGAAGGAAATTGCAACTCAATGAGCTTAACTACACCAAAGAAAACACAAGATATAAAAAATTTTACTCCATTAAAACCAATAGAAGAGAAACAAGCTGGAGTAGCCATCTTATATCTAATAAAATAGACTTTCAATTGAAAGCAACCAAGAGACAGGGAAGGAAAATTCATAAACAAAAGAAAAATACACCAAGACATCATCACAATTCTGGACATCTGTTCTCAAATGCAAAGGGAAACACATTTATGAAAGAACATTACTAAAGCTTAAATCATATAGAACCCTACACATTATAAGCAGTAGAATTCAACTCTTCATTCTCACCAATGGACAGGTTATGGAGAAAGAAGCTAAACAGAGAAAAAAAATATCAAGGTTATGATGCAAACAGATCGAACAGATATCTATATAACATTTAACCCAAACAATAAAAGAAAATACTTTCTTCTCAGCACCTCATGGAATCTTTTCCAAAATTGACCACGTAATCAATCACAAAGCAAGTCTCAACAGATTCAACAAGATTGAAATAATTCCATGTACCTTATCAGATCACCATGGATTAAAAACGGACGTCAACAACAATAACAAAAACAATCAAAGGCCTACATATTCATGGAAACTGAACAGCTCTCTACTCAATGATCACTAGGCCAGGAAAGAAATAAAGAAATAAATTAATTTTTTCTATGAAAATAAGGGTGCAACATACCCAAACTTATGGGACTCTATTAAGAGACACTGTTAAGAGTAAAATTTATAGCATCAGTGCCCTCACAAAGAAATTGGAAAGTTTTCACAATTTAATTAAAAGTACATCTGAAGACTCTAGGGGACAAAAGAAATAAACATATCCAGAAGTTGAAATCAATCTATTAGAAACAATGAGAACAATACAAAGACTCTGCAAAACCAGTAGCTTGTTCTTTGAGAAAATCAACAATATAAAGAAACCCTTAGCCAGTTAACTAAAAGGCAGAGAGCCAGTACCCATATTAACAAAATCAGAAGCAAAAAAAAAGGAGAAATAACAACAGACAATGGGGAAATTCAAAGAATCATTAGGTCTTACTTCAAAAGCCTGTACTCACAAACTTGGAAAATCTAAATGAAATGGATGATTTTCTAAACAGATATCAATTACCAAAGCTAAATCAAGATAAACTAAACTATCTCAATAGTCCTATAACACACAAGGAAATAGAAGCCAACATTAAAAGCCTCCCAACTGAAAGTAGCCCTGGCCCAGATGGTTTGAGTGCAGAATTCTACCAGACATTCAAGGAAGAGCTAATATCAGTACTTCTCAAAGTATTCTACAAAATAGAAACACATCTATGAGGCCATAGTCACCATGATACCTAAACCACACAAACCTCAACAAAGAAAGAATTTCACACCTATTTCTCTTATGAACATTGATGCAAAAATACTGAATCCAAGAACACATCAAAGACATCATCCACTATGATCAAGTAGGCTTCCTCCCAGGGATGCACGTGTGGTTCAATATATGAAAATCCATCACTGTAATCTACAATATCAAGAAACTGAAAGAAAAAATCCACATCTCATTAAATGCCAGAAAGCATTTGACAAAATCTAACACCCCTTCATGTTAAAAATCTTGGAGATAGTAGAGATATAATAACATACTTAAACATAATGGAGGCAATATACAGCAAGCCAATGGCTAACATCAAATCAAATAAAGAGAAACACTTGCACTAAAATCAGAGAGAAGTCAAGGCTGCCCCCTTTTTTCCTATTTCTTTATTGTAGTACTTGAAGTTTTTATTAGAGCAATGAGACTACTAAAAGGGATCGATAAGTAGAACTTGGAAAGGAAGAAGTCAAAGTATTGCTATTTGCAGATGATATAGCCAAGAAGCACCCAAAGAAATGTGATAAAAGAAATGCAAATCAAAATGCCTCTTAGATTCCACCTTATACCCATCTGAAGGACAACACATATCAGCAAGGTTGTGGAGCAAGGGGAACACTCCTCTACTGCTGGTTGGAATGCAAACTTGTATAACCACTTTTGAAATGAATTTGGCGGGTTCTCAGAAAATTGGGATTAGTTCTACCTCAAGACCCAGCTATACCACTCTTGGACATATATCTTAAAGGTGCTTCATCCCATGAGGACACTTGCTCAACCATGTTCATAGTAGCTTTACTCACAATAGCCAGAAACTGGAAACAACCTAGATGTCTCTCAACTAAAGAATAAATAAAGAAAATGTGATACATTTACACAATACAATACTATTCAGTCATTAAACACAAAGACACTATGAATTTTGCAGGCAAATAGGTGGAACTAGAAAATTTCATTCTGAGTGAGCTAACTGAAACCAACAAGATGTGTATGGTATATTCTCACTCATAAGTAGATCTTAGACATAAATTGCAGGATAACCACACCATAATCAACAGACCCAAAGAAACCAAATAACAAGGAAGGGCCCAAGGGAAGATGGTTGAGTCTTTCTCAGAATGGTTAGCAAAATTGGTTATCTGAGGTAAATGGAAGGAGGAAACTGAGTGTAAGATGGGATGGGAATGAAAACAGGGCAGGGTTTTGGGGGAGATTATATATAGAGAGAGCAGGGGAGTGAGAAGAGAGATCAGTGGTGGTGGTGGTGGTGGTGGTGGTGGTGTGTGTGTGTGTGTGTGTGTGTGTGTGTGTGTGTGTGTGTGTGTGTTTGTGTGTGTGTGCAATCTCTATGATATGCCAGAGACCTGAGATGAGAGGCCCCAGAGAATCTATGTTGGAGATTCTAGTTGAGACCCCTAGCACTAGGGGCTATGGATTCTGAAATGAGCACCTCCTTTAGCCAAGCACGGTTCCCAGTGGAGGAATAAGGACAACAACCCAACCACAGAACTTCAACTAAAAATTTGTTCTGCCTAAAAGGTTTGCAGGGACAAAAATAGAGCAGAGACTAAGGGAATGGTCAACCAATGAGTGTCCCAAATTGAGACCCATCTCATGGGCAAGAACCAATCCCTGACACTATTAATGATACTCTGTTATGCCTGCAGACAGGAACCTAGCATAAATGTCCTCTGAAGGCTTCACCCAGCAGCCAATGAAAAGAGATTCATAGATTCTCACCCAAACATTAGGTGAAGCTCAGGGAGTCTTTTGGAAGAGTTGGGAAAATGGTTGAGGGAACCAAAGAGGACAGGGACTACACAGGAAGACCAACAGAGTCAATTAACCTAGACCCTTGGAGGGTCTCAGAGACTGAATTAACAACCAAAGAGCAGGCATAGGCTGGACCTAAGCCTCTTGCACTTATGTAGCAGATAAGCCACTTGGTCTTTTTGTGAGTTCCCCAACAACTGGAGTGGGGCCATCCCCGAGTCTGTTGCCTGTCTGCCTGGGTATCCTGCTCCCCAAAACGGACCGCCTTGTCTGGTATCAGTGGGAGAGGATGCACCTAGTCCTGCAGTAACTTGATGTGCAGGGATGGGATTGGTGTTAGTGGGGTGTGACATCTAGAGGGAACTTCTCCTTAAAAGAGAAGGGGAAGCTGGAATGGGGGAAGGACTTGTGTGAGGGGGTATTGGGAGGAGAGTAGGTGCTGATAATGGGATATAAAGTAAGTAACTAAATAAAATTTAAAAGGAACTGTATGTTAGTAGTTTGTATTATAAAATTTGCTGTAAACATTATATTAAACACAAATAAATGATATTAAATTTTGTTCCTTCACAACATGTGTTCAAGTTTTTTTTGTTCAAGAACTTCTAGGCAGAGAGATACTTGAAGAAACAGATGTGCAAGGATGATGGCCTGCGTGGAGTGATGCTGTCCTAAGCCAAAGTATGCCTTCACTAGGGCTGTCATAGCATGACTAGTGGTGCATTGAGCTAGACTTTTTTCTAGAGCAAAAGAACTTCTCTCTCTCTCTCTCTCTCTCTCTCTCTCTCTCTCTCTCTCTCTCCTCCTCCTCCTCCTCCTCCTCCTCCTCCTCCTCCTCTCTTCTTTTTTTTGTCCTCTAGTGTCTAGTATTTTGTTACAGAAATGTAAAGAGCTGGTATGGACATACTGGTAAGTTTTGATTGCAGTAAATGTTTAATTTCAGAGATTTCTCTGAGGTTTCTCCTTACTACCATACTTCCTGCTTGTGTTTAGCCATCACTCATCTTTTCACAACCTCAAAATCATGATTAGCTTTCCACCAAACTCCATATCAGGGCTCTTCAACTCTTGACAGCTTAAGGGTGAATAGCAAATAATGACCGTGATCCTCTGAAAGTTCAAGATGTAAAAACAGTTGATAAACCCATACAGGCACGCTGTGCAGACATTCTGCAGTGTTCTCTATAGCCATGGGCTTAGTGCAACTAAGGGTTATTCAAGTTTCTATCTCCTTGCTGATTTTCCGCATGTTTGTGTTAGCACATGAGATAGTCATATTCTTATTTATACCCCAAATTATCTCAAATAATGGAAGTTAGCTTACAGGAGTCCATGCTAAACAACACAATAAAATTTACTAAATAATAGTTCCATCTCAATAATTATCTAAAATAAGCATCACTAATAACAACGGTATCTGTTAAGGTTTATATTGCTGCGTGTCAAAACCTCCAAGGGTTATACTCTGTAAATATGTAATAAAATTTTATTTACATAATAATTACAGTGGAATAAATAACATCAAAATGGCTTTTCTTCCCCTACTCTGAAAGATGATCAATTGCAGGCAAGGTAGAGAATTCAAAAAACGATTGCATTGTTGGCTGATGAAACTAAGTTTGTGGTGATGGCATGAATAGAGATTTTGGACATCCACTGATCCCCACATGAATTTCTTGTCATATGTCCCAAAGTTTTGCTTAAATATAAAAGAAATGTCAGAATGTTAATCATTAGTAGAATTAAATAATAGAAAGAGGAAGATCTTTTGACTCTGTTGAGACACACAAATAGAAAGTGAACAGAAAAAAAATATTACACCAGAAGGGGAAAGGTCTTTAATACACTGCAATGGGTCAGGGTGGGAAGTGAACTTGATTTAAGCCCAATATCAATAACTGAGGGACTGAAAAGCTTGATGGCCACATCTCTTCATCTATGTCTGTACTGGTCTCTTCTTTCCCTGTAATGGCAAGTTGAAGGGAGAATTTGTGATCCAGAAGCCAGACCTTTGCCAAGATGACTTCTAGAAACTTAGGAAAATACACCTTCCAAATTGCTTCACCTCTCCATTGCTATGACTCTGGTCCATGTTTCTTTCCTCCCTGGTCTGACCAGTTTGAAGGTTGGCTAAGGAGTGCAATGTCCCTGCTTAATGTGCACTTTCTAAATCCTGCTCTGTTCAGAGAGGTCAGTAATTCTATTAAAACAAATAAAACCCCACATTTCCCCCAGGCAATAGGCAAAGTGATATCTTGTTAGTGGCATTGTTCTTATATCAATCAGGGGCACATCAAGGGTCATCTTTGTTCATCCTAGCGTGATGCCTGGCTGATGCCTTTTATGTTTAGGACCCATCAAAATGAAATGAAATAAAACAAAATAAAATAAAATCCAGACAGCACACTGTGGCAAGATGAAGACAGACAACAACCTGCTGACCACCAAGCCACCCACAGACCAGCTTTTTTGCACATAGCACGGGTAGATCATAGACACCTGCTTGATACCACACCTTGAAGCACAAACAGAGGATGTCACCCAGGAACCCACCAGACAAGTGGACATCCTGCAGCTGGAATCACCACAAGGTGCCAGTATGTGGTGGTCAGATGGAAGAGAAAGAAAAGTCGACCAGTTTGAGCATTGTGAAGAGTGATGTAACTAGAGACTTGAGAGTGGAGAGGAGTCGTCTGTTGTGAATGGCCATCCCTGCCACCTGGGGCCTCAGTGAAATCCTAACTTAAAAGGCCACCAAGGGACATGTCTGGGTCCATGGCTATGCAGTGGCATGGGTTGGTGTTGTTGGCTGTGGCTCGTATTACCATTAGAGAACTTGAGAATGTCCTTGGTCGAGGCAGCCACAGGGGACCAATTGGATGTCGAAGGGCTGTGCAGAACTGGCCCTGCCCCTCATTGGATGTGGCTGCAGAGAACTGGCCCTGCTTCTCACAGCAGAAGGACTTGAGAAAGCAGACCCTACACCTCTTGCCCAGGCAGCACAGTGGAACTGGCCCTCGTAGCAGGAGTGTGGGTGAGTGGTCTGGAGAGAGTGAGTATAGGAGAGATGACCCTGCCACTTGTCTGTTGGGAGATGGCACAGGCACAGAGGTGACACCCATCTTCTCTCCTTTGCCATCTCCAGGAGTCAGGAAAACTGTCCACAGTGTCATGAACTCCAGAGAGGTAGCTCTGCCCCTCGCCAGATGCAACACTTAAGAAAGTCCTGCACCTCAGCTGACCAGCATAGTAGAGCTGAGCCTGGAGGAGGGGGCATAGAGAAGCTACACTTGGGGTGATAGCATGGAAGAACTGGCCCTGCCATGAGAAAGCCTTGTGGGGGAGGAGGTGCCCTCTGACCCCTAGCCCTTCACCACCTCAGGCAGTTGGGAGAGATGACCCAGAGATCGTGAGAATGGTGACCTGGCCTTGCTCCTTACTTGCTTCAGCACTCTGAAGACTGTGGCCTGCACCTCACATGGGCAACACAATAGAGCTGGCCCTTTAATAAAGGAGATGCAGGTGAACCAACCCCCAAGGGTGAGAGTGTTGGAGAGCTCATCTGCCGGGAGCTAGCATGGGTTTAGAAGTTGGTCAATCTCTCTCCCCCTCATCTCCTTGCCATCTATGGTAATGGTAGAGCTGGCCCCAAATGCATGAAAGCAGGAGAGCTATCCCTGATCCCTCACTGGCTACCTCACTCAGAAGAACTGTTTCCTGGGGAACACAATGGAGCTGGATCTGATGGTGAAGGCACTGGTGAGCCAGTCATGAGGGTATGAGAGGAGAGCTGGCCCAGCCCCTCAGAGGCTGCAGAACTTGGGAGAGTGGTTCCTGCTTCTTGACTGGGATGCACAATGGAGGTGGTTCTGGAGAGATGGATGAACCCATCTCTGAGCATATGAGAGCAGGAGAGCTGACCTTGCCTCCTGCTGATGGCAGCATCGGATAGGCTAGCCAGAGCAGTGCTGGAGAGCTTACGTGAGTGGTGTGCTGACCAAGTCAGCTACCAACCAGGCCCAGACCCAGGGCTCTGTGTTGAGCCACCCCAAAATGTATATCATCTGCAGATGGTTGAAATGTGTAGAAGGGTCAGTCCTGCAGATCCAAAGCTGCAGGATATCCATGACACAGGACAACAAGATAACTGAGAGGAGTCTTACTGAGGCCTCAGTGAGGATGTTGATGGTGTCACAGAAGCCAGAGATCTGAAACCAGACCGATGACTCATCGGAATGAACCTTTGCAAGTGGAACATACTATAGCTTCCACAAGGAGAAGTTTTCTATGCTTTGTTACTTTAGTTTGTTTGCAGTGTGTATGTGTGTGCATGTGTGTGTGTGTGTGTGTGTGTGTGTGTGTGTGTGTGTGTGTGTATGTGTGTGTTATTTTTAAAAGGAAAGGCTGCCAGGGCAAAGGGTAAATGTGAAGGGTTTGGAGATGAGCAGGACTGGGGTACATAATATGAAAATCACAAAGAATCAATAAAAATTTAAAAATAAGTCTGATCTGCTCAAAATTTTAGAGCAGATTCCAAAAAAATTGATGACCTGTATGGACTTGCAGAATCAGGGGGAAGAAGTGATGCTGTGAGCTTTTCCCTTTATCAGAACCTACTTTGGACAAGGAGGAGGAAAGAAGCTATTCTCACAGTATGTCGATGGCTTTGCAGGAAAGGACATCAAAGACTTGACAAGGGTGAGATAACTGATTCTATAGTGTGACATAGACTGGGGTAAAGATGGGACATAATGAACTACAAGAATGATGAGGGATTGCCCAAGTCACATGGAGCTACAGGAAGACACTGTGACCCAGGCTAAATGGGGCGTGTCCCAAAGCTATTGAGATATGGCCAAGCACAGGGAGGCCCCTTGTGCTTTCAGGGCCTTGAGAACCATGTACATTTTCAAGCACCAGAGGGAGAGTTGGTGCAGCAATCTGGGGACCTGTGGAGTATAGACAATGAAACTTTTAAAGGAATCTTCTTTTTCTCTGACACGAGCATATCTTCAGCACTGTCAATTCCTCACACCATTGTGTTTGAAGATTCAGACAATGTGATACGCAAACATAGACTGAAATATGCAAACAACTATGCAGTTTGTCAACAGAATCATCAGCTCGCCTCACTCATCATTGCTTATGCATAATTAAGAGATCCAGGAGTTGTGCCAATGTTACCTTGAATGTCCGTGTTGGTAGAGTCTGTGTTAAAATATATCCACTGTATAGACATACTTTATCATGCTCTCCTTCCTGAAGAATTTGAGAATGAAGCTGAAGAAGTTTTCAAATGTCTGATTTCTGCTCAGAGGAGATTTTCTTCAAAACTCAGGCAATAATTCAGTGTTTATCGCTGGAGAGAAATTATGAATATTTCAAGACTTTCAACAATAAAGTGGTGAAATTATATCTCTCAAATCTTCTAATATTTCAAAGACAAAACCCTGCTCTTCAGAGAAGAAAATTTCCTTGAGAAAATATATCATGGCAATTTTGACAATCCAGTTTTTCAGCTTTAGTTTATTCATCCTGAGCTTCAGAGACTAGACTATATCACTACAGTTCAATTTATGTCATAGACAATATTCTTAGCAAACTGCACAGCCCTGGAAATGACTGATAAAAGAGAAGCTATCACATGAAGGAAATAGTGTACAAGAAATGTAAACACAAGCTCAGTCTTTTAACTTTGCACCAAGGACATAAAACTCAACTCTCTCTCTCTCTCTCTCTCTCTCTCTCTCTCTCTCTCT
>JANHMN010000001.1:164212869-164244936 GCA_030674055.1 Rhabdomys pumilio
AAGAATTCACATTGCCTCTCGGGTATATTGCACATCAAGTAGACTTTTCTCTTGAATTCCAGTTAAAGTGAGTTATTTGACTAAGCAAGATAAAGTTAAATGATTAATGAAATAATTATGCTTGTCACAGATTGGCAGATGTGTCAGGAAAGGGGCGCTCATCCAGTGATGCTCACTGAGGCGGCTCTGAATCACCCAAAAAGGCACCTGTCAAACCCTAGTCAAGGCCCACTCACTGAGATTGGCACACCCTGGGTGAGCCCTACGCTAAAAGTGTGATCCCTTTGATAGAATAGTACCAATTATAAAAATGTACAAGTTTATATGCTAATTCTGCATAGTAATTTCTTATATTGCATAGCAGAACTTTTTCCATGTAGTCTATATTTAAACATCCATTTCATTTTGCTAACTCTTCTCTTGCTTTACTAAACTCAAACTAAAGGCAATTTTCAAATGTGATATATTTTGCTAGAATTTTACAGTGGTGCTTTCAGGGGAAACTCTATGTTGTTAGGCATTTTATATATTCAAGGCAAAGAAAACTTAACAAAAAATAAATAAACTTTCCAGGAAGGGACAGAAATAACATAGATTCAGCTAATGCTAAAGCCACCAAGAGGAACGAATCAGTAAGGGAGGGTTCCTGTCTCATAAAAGTGATTCTGCCAGCTAAAATGTGCAATATTAACTTAAAGAAGAAACACTCAGACCGTCACTGTCCATCTCCTGTTCAGGGTCAAGGAGTGAGACCTTCTGGTAAGGCCTATGAAAAACCTTTTGTTACTTCCTCTAACTGTGTGCGCCATATAATTTTGTTTGTTGAATAGATTTGTTGTGTTTTAAAATGCAAAATGGAATTTATTGCTACATTGTTATCATTAATGTAACAATTCCCTTGACCACTTTCAGGAGTAATTGGGAAATTCTCTGATTTGAGAAAAGAGGACAAACAGGCTTGAAAACAGAGGCCAAGGCCATCGCCACACCAGACACATTTACACCATCAAACCCATAGGATCTAAGATGGAAGAGCTGAAGTTCTACTTAAGTGGTCACCTTTCTGGTGCTTTGGCAGAGAGAGAAGGCTCTATTGGGGAGGAGTCAGGAGTTGTAGAAGAGGCAACAGGATGGAAATCCAAAGAACTCTTCAGGTTATCATGGGAAATGGAACCCATAGTTACTCTGCTTTCTTGTCTTGGCAAGTGCACACCCATGGCCAAGTCTACTGAAATAGTATACACACTGCTCTCCTACCACAGGGGCAGAAAGACTGCCATGAAGGGTGTGTGCACAGCAATGACACTAGATTCCCACTGCCTTCGTTTTCCCTTAGCAGTCACAAGTCTGCAGAAACAGAACCCTGTCTTCTCACATCCTATGGCACAGATCATCACTACAGCTTACAATTTCTTATATATTTTATGAAGAGCTAGGAGACTGGAGTACAAAGATTCTCAACACAATGGAAATGTTAATTATTTTGAGTAAATCATCTCATATTGTTTACATGTCTTGAATTATCATACCGTGTCTCATAAATACATGCAATAAAAACAAAACTGAAACAGGAAAATATATTAGGGTTATTAGTATATGATCTGCATATCACGTTCTGGATGCTGATTTTTGAAAGATGATTGACACAGGATAGTCACTGCAGAGTAAATCTGTTGTCAGGGGACAGTGGCACACAGAGAAAAGCTGTTGAATGTTCCAGAGAATGGGAAATAATATTGGGTCAGCTCTTCACTGTGCTGAGCACTGAGTGCTATGCTTTGAGGTGAATTTGGTAAGAAGAGATGGGCTATGGACAAAACAGCCAGTTAGTATGAACAAGGAATTGCATTCTAAATTCCTGTGTGAAATCATATTTTCTGTGCGTTCAAGCACAGCTGTAAATGAAGAACACTGAAGGTTCCAGATGCTATCCTATGTGCTTGTTTATTTTTAAATACAAGCATAGGCTGTGTTTGAGGACTTGTATCTATCATCTATCTATCTATCTATCTATCTATCTATCTATCTGTCTATCTACCTACTTATCATATATCTATCTATGTATCTACCATCTATGTATCTATATACCTATGTATCTATGTGTCTATCAATTACCTAACTATCCATTTATCTATCTATCTATTACCTATCACCTAGCTATCTATATCTTCCACTGGTTTGTAAAGGTCCTGCGTTTGAGAGGCTTGAAGTGCACAGCCTCTGAAAACATGGCAGACTGTGAGTGAACTGCACTCATTGTCAAAGGAATTTACATTCCTTTTCATCTTCGTCCTTTACTCCTCAGGTCACAATGTCTGGAAAGGGGTACCTTTCTCTAATTCTGGATGCCTGTGCTGGCCTCGCAGTCACTTCCTAAGCTACTTTTAGACAGGAGCTGTACAGATGCTGGCTGGAGAGCAGATAGAGCTCTGAAGCTGGCCTTCAGGTTAGTTTATAGGTTATCGTTTTGCAGATGTATATTTATGGCTTGGAATCCCAAGTACTCACTTTATAATAGAGCCTGGGGAGAGATGAGACAGTGGCACAAGCTAATAAGTCATCCCCATGGCAACGGTGTCACAGTGAAAAGCGGCCGCCAGTGTGAAGGCAAGATGCTTTTCTAAAATGTGACATGTGTCTTCAGTGTGAGACCTGGGAAGAGGCTCTGAAGAGATCTTCCACCAGCTCCATCTTGTTCTCAGCAGCTCCCCTTGTTTCTTCTCACCCTGCATCTACTTTCTCCCCTCTTCCATATGGGCCTAAATAGCCAAGGGAATCTGCGAAATGCCCCCAAGCTTTATCAATGTATCCAAGCAACTAAATCCAAAATGCTTTTCACATAAGGCAACTGTCAAATATTAAGAAGGCTGCCCAAGCCCTGTGTGGAAGTCCTTGGTTTGCGAGGGCTTGATCTCTTCCCCAGAGCTTTTCTCCTCCCATTAATGTTTCCTAATTAAACATGAACAAGGATGTTTGTTTAACAGTTCCTTGCCATCAGTTTGTTCAAGTCAATCTTTCTGAGTCTGAAAGGAGAAGAAAAGTTACTATTTAGACTGACAAAAAGAGAAAAATTCACAAAATATCTTGTCAGTCAGGTAGATCCAGAGAACTATTGGGGGAAAAATCCCAGTGCTCTCAGGCAAGTATTACTTTCTTTTATGATATAAAATAAATTTTGTGTCCACTGAATGATAATAAAAACTCTATTTTGTGGTAACCGTGTCAGTTTCCCTAAATAAAAGATGAAAAATGTGGGTGGGGCTGGCAGGATGATACCTGTGTCAGCCTGAGATTCCCAAGGCACACATAGAAATAGAGATTAACTTCTGCAAGGTGTTCCCTGACTTCCACACACAGACCATGGCACATACACCCATATATGTGTACATGAAATAAATAAAATACTCCAGCTATACATGAAATAACTAGTTTCAGATGGCTATTTTTCTTCTTTTCTTATTTCACTTTTTTCTTTGTGGACCTGGGGATTGGAGGTAAGTCAAAGGCCTTGAAGATGCTTTTCTTGAACTATAACCCCAACACTTCCATCTTTTGGTTATGGTGTGCATCGACAGCACTCTGCAGTATTAAATATTGCCTGTTATATAAAAACAAGTCCATATAAATCTATATGTATCCGCACTTGGTTGGTAATGATGACCATAGACTGGTTCTTTCATATTAATAAATGCAAGGACATCAGACAATGGTGGCAATTATTACCCTTGTTGAGCCCCGGATGTCGGGCCTGGAGTTCCATGTAAGTTGTCTATGTGTTCGCACCTCTCTGCCTTCCTCATTGGGCTCACTGACAGGTTCTAACTCCCTCATAAATAAAAGCATAATCTCAGAGGCAGAATTTCTTCCCGTCTTAGTTCTTAAGTACATATTATGACCCACAACACAAAGCCCATCTTCAATTCCCATATAATAACTTACGTTATCTTTACAAAGAGGAACCAGCACTACATTAAAACACCTGTCCAAAATGCAAATCAGTACAGGTTCAGGCCAATGAAGAAAACATCAGAAATTGTAATGAGAAAAAAACTTCAAAGATGTCCTGGAACACAGAGGCATTGGAAACGGCTCCTAGTCAACAGACTTCAAGAGCAGGGCACATGAATTATTTATCTGCAGCTTCCCAGACTCCCTCTCCAATAACGTGAAATAGTAGGCCTGAATGAATGCTTGTTGAACTAAACTGAAATTCCAGGGGGACATGCAGAGAGAACATGATGTATGGGGTAGTCATTCAAGAAAATAGGTGAATGCCAAGCAGACATGAGCCAAGTGACAATTGATTAAAAACATTTCCCCAGCTGCAGTATCTATGATATGTCTTTTCTTGGACTCTGTTCACCATAGGGCTGAACATCTGACCAATTCAGCCTCATGTGGCTTATGGTTGGGTCGTCCTATGAGAAGCATAAAGTTGAAGTGAGACCACAAGCTTCACTGAGATTTTAATAACTGGATTGTACAAAGAGAAGACATCATTTTCTCTTTTTGAAGCTGAATTTATCAGAGGAAACATTCTCTGCTAAGGAGAGCAAGGCGATAGGTGATGTTAAGGTCTAATAAAAAATAGGTGAGGTTAAAGCTACTAAAAAGAAAGAAATGATTGTCTGTCAAAGATGAAGACATTGGTGGATTTGCCTTTTCTTTCTCTCAGCCCAGAAATACCCACTTCCCTTTCTGTAGGTTAACTTGGCTTACTGGCATAGTTATAAACTATACAATCCTGCAATCTGTAGTTCTGTGTCTTGCATACATATTTCTAATCAATGAGATCAAGATGATGGTGTTATAGTGGTTTATCAAGGAATGAACTACAAGTGTATAAGAAGAAGAACCTTGAATGTGGGCAGCACCAGCCTATGGTCTGAGTCCTAAACTGGGAGAAAGGGAGAGAGAAAAGAAGATGAGCACCAGCATTCCTCTCTCCTGCCTAACACTCCTTTTAGCCAAAGCACCTTCTCCTCATGCCTTCCTTCCCATGGCAGATGGAGTCCTTAAACAATGAGCCAAAACAAAACATTTTTTGTATTAAATGATCTTTTAAATTTTATTTTTATTGGTGATTTCATTAAATAATAAATACAGAATGAACTTATATACATTAAAAGAGAATATATTAGAGCAACTTACAGATTGTGGGACTGCTAGTCCAACAGTGGCTGTCTCCAGATGGAAAAACCAAGAATCCAGTATTTGTTCAGTCCACAAGATGGCTGGATATCTCAGCTGGTCTCCAGTACTCATTGAATCCTAAAGAAATAACTTGGAATATCCATGAATGAATGCCTCAGCAACAGACCAGATAAAGTCAATGTCAAGAGTCAGGGCAAGCAGAAAAAAAAAAGGCAAAAGCTTCCTTCTTCCATGTCCTCTTAGGCAGGCTCCCACCAGACAAAAGGACCTAGATCTCGGGTGGGTCTTCAGACATCCAATGATCCAAATTTAGGGTGGATCTTCCTATCTCAAATTATGCAATAATGGTATATCCAGCAACTTGGGTTTAATTGATTCCTTATGTGGTTATGTTGACAACCAACTTTAGCCAACACATTTTCTACAGTTCAAGAAAACTAGCTAGCAAAACTGCCTATCCAAGAATTACAACACAGTTAACTAAAAAGTGCCTTAAAAGGAAAATATACATTCTCATTTATACGGCAATGAAAACCCTAACAAGAAATGACATAAGAGAACACAGATTTGTTCAATACACTGTTTGAAAGGTTCTAGTAGTGAATTCCACAGAGCTTGAAGTTTGAGGGAAATATATGTGGAGAGTTTGGGATGGATTTCCTTGCTGGTTTGTTTTCTTATTCTTTCCTTTATAGTCTATCTTCCAATGGGACCCAGCATCATATAGGTTTGCATCAGCTTCTGATAGAATCATTTAGAATACTTCTGAATACAATTACTCAAGGTATTTATTCTTCCGGTCACAAGCAAACAGCTGATTTGCAGATGGGAGCTGTCCTCCTGTTGGGAGCCAACTTTAAGCAGAAAGTGGCTAGAAAGCAGCTGTCAACTTTGCAGCCATCTGGAACCATATACCCTGATGAGAGACTTGCTTTTCAATAGCCTACAACAGCTGAAGCACACTCTGATAAATATCTTGTTTATCCCACATAGCTTGTTTTGCTGTTTAGTGCCCCCAGCTGCAAGGAGCACGTGGTATCCACACCTGCAAGACATGTGGTGCATGTGCTATTCACACCATACATGCCTGTAAGGTGCACATGCTATCCACATCTGTAAGTCTTACGTCATAGTCACACCTACAAGGCACGTGGTATCCACGCGCCTACAAGGCAGGTGGCAAAAGCCTATAAATACCCCAGACTTCCCTTCAAAGAAGGACAAATAAGAGAGAGAAAATAAGAGAGAAAGATAAGAGAGGAGCCCTTCAATGAGATAGACAATAAAAGAGAGACAATAAGAGAGACAGTAAGAGAGACAGTAAGGGAGACTTGAGACTTGAACAAAACCTCTGTCTTGTCTTCATTCTTCTCGTCTCTTGCTCCTCCATCTCTACTCTCTCTCTTGATCAGAGCACTTAGCCTCAAACGTGGGGCAGTGCGGATCACAACATCCTCCTGTGTTCATCTGTGAAATATATCCCCTAAACTGAACTCTACAAATGCATTTCTTCCTTCCTGAGCCTTCCCTTTGAAATTGGGTCCTGGCTCTACCTTTGCACTGCACTGGAAGGAGGAATAAAGCGATTTTAGGTAAGGCTTTCAAAGAAAAGAAATGAACATTGATTTGATTGGGAAAGTTGGACGCTTCTAAAATAGTACCTCCTAATATGAATTTGAATACTGGCAGATATTTAAGGAGGATAAGCTATTTCAGGCCATGAAGCACAGAGAATAAGCTGACCTCTGTAAAATCTGCTAAAGAGGATGGTAACTCTTGATGGATTTTCTAATATGTGCAAAGGACAGAAATGGCTTGTTTTCCTTTTATGCCTGAACATTTTCTGAAGAACTATCATTTTCTGAATTGAACACCAGGAAATTTAAAGGGAAATCTGAATGGGGTAAGGGACGGGGGTGGAGGGTTAAAAGTAGATTACTGCTTTTACTAAGAAACAGAAAAATGCAAGGTTATTGGTATGGATCTTACAAGATAATGAAATTCAAATGCAAGGAGATGGAGTCTTAGGCACGACCTCTTCTGGCAATGAATAAAGCATGAAACCTTGACTATAAAAAGTTGCTGGCATTGTGGTAATTGTTTCCATACTACAATGTTACTAATAGCATTTCTTAACTATAAACCAACAGAGCGGTCACAGGGCAGAGAAGGAAAAGGACATGGAATCTACCTAACACAGGCAGAAATGAGCTTTTCCGGGTAGAAGCCCCCCCCCCCATCCTTTTCAATGGCTCTCATTGATCATGTACAGTGAAGAATAGCTCTTCATGCTAATTTTCCTATCTGTTCCAGTTGTGTTGGGAGGCTGCCAGACAGACCTGTTGGTGCAGATCTATCAGGTGGTTCCTCTGGTCTTGTTGAGCTCTTGCCAGCGAACCGGACCTGATGCACCTGCTATGGAGACTGGAGTCCAGAGAGCTGCCTGAGCCCAGACAGCTGCATATTTTACTCTCAGTGCAATGCAACTCTGATTCTGTTCAGGATGCCTAAGGAACAGGTGAGCAAGAATAGCACAGGCCTTCTTAATGGAGGCTGGGAGGCCAGGACTCTTGAAATCCCAAGATCCTCTGCTTGCTGACTCCCACTGCAGCTGCTATTTCTGAGTGTTTTTCTACCTGCAAGGGAGCCCTTGAAAACACAGTATTCTGCATGAAGACATGAAAACATGTATTCTGCATTAGAAAGTATACTGACTTCTGGGAAGTCCTGATGCAGACTTTTCATCTGGTGACACACTTGATCCCTTACTCAGACTTCTTATTGTAACAGAGAGTTATTAGCCAGCCTGTAACTAGGAGTACCATATATTAGTCTTCATAACGCAGTATTTACCCATCACTATCTTTACTAAAATATGCCTCTTATCTCTTTCTTCCCTGCCTGCAGTACGAAGGAGATGTTACACGTACGAAGTCCCAGACAGCCTAAAATAACACTGGCATAAAATATTAATTATATCAATGCACAGTTACTACTATTTAGCTACTGACATGTTTAGATGAGCTTGTATACCACACAATCAGACGCATTTTGTCTGGTTTTCTTAATAATTGAGAAATATAACAATAGCTTTTATTGATTGAGATTCTCTGGGTCAGGAATTGGGGGTGAACTCAGAGAGTAAAATTTTATCAGAAATTGTCAGGCTAGAGAATGGTTGGTTATCACTGATTGGCACATCTATGACCTCACTCACATGGCTGAGCTTTCCATAGGTTGTCAGATGGTTGTACCAAATAACTGCTTTCTCTTCGTGGCAGCTATGTATGTGAACACTTCCCCTCGTGACCCTGCTCTTGCCTCCATTCATCCCCTCCCTCTATTGGGCCACTTTCTGCACAGCATAGTATGGTTCCCAGAGAGTTAAAGGAGAGGCTGTCAGAGGCTGAACCTGAGCCCTCCTCTTTACACTGTTGAATCTTCTTGGATAAATAAGGAATGACAGGAGGGCAATAGGCTAACCAGCAGGTTTGAAACACCAGATTTATTTGAGTCCTGGATTCTTAGCAGTTTGTAGCATGAACAAGTTTCAGCACTGCTGAGTCATTCGAGGGAAGGATTTCATTTAAATATTTTACATTCTGGTTCCCAGAGATGTGCAGTGGTGCTCTATTTATCTATATTCAGGACAACATGTGTTTCCTGAGGCTCTCCTTTATAATTGTTCTATATTCTAAGGGTGGTGGGGAATAAGCTTAAAAATGTGCTGAGACCAGCAACGATCCCAGCATGTTAGTTTTATCAAATACACAGTTCAGACTTTCTATTGTATTAAAACACACACACACACATGTTATTCCCATAGGAAGAAAACAAATGGCCAGAATAAGGGAATGGGGTCCCCAGTTGATTGTTAGGAAGTTCAAAGCAGAATCAGATGACTCAGACCATCCTCCAGAGGATTTAATATGTACTTCAAGATCCTTAAGAGTCATGCTCCTGTTGCCCTGGCTGCTAATTGGCCATATGTCGTGCATTAGCTAGATGGTTGATTGGGTATCTACTTGTATCACTGTTGTCATTTCCATTTTGATCTGAATCATGACTCTGACCTTAAAGTTCCAATGCTCATACCACTGTAGAGGTAATAAATGTTCATCTCTTTAATTTCAGATCAACTTCCCTCCTCTGAAGTCCTAGTGAAGTAAGTATGACCACAGGATATTACAACAGCCTGCTTTCAAAGGGTGTGGAAGGACAGAGGAACTGCTGCTTTTCCTATGGGTCCCAATTTCTTGCTGAACACAATTACCCAAAGTACTTATTCTGCCGTGGCTTCATCTAATGTGCCTCCTGTGAATGGGTATGACTAAAATGAGTAGGAGAATCGGAGACTGTCTCACACCAAGCTGGGTGGTTGCTATGCTTTGCCATCATGTCTATAACAAAGGTCAAGTGCAGGCTTTGCTCTTGGGTCCCCAAGCAAAGGGTAGGAAGCTGGCCACTGCAATGCAGAGTGCTGCAACAGCAGTCTCATGCAGAACTCCTGGCTGCTATCATCCATTTGAGAGCCCCATCAGCCCCTAAAGTAGCCCATCAGAAGCTGGGCCTAAGTTCACACAGAATAAATTAACTGATCTTTCATTTGTACCCTGAGATGAATGGCCAGACTACCAACTGCTTTACAGTTGCTTTGAAAACATTTCTAAATCACTTAATTACTGACTTAACTGTGTTCATCAGTAATGTATCTCTACATTTACTGTGTGTCGACAAATACAAATGGTACCTTTTAATATTTAATCTGTAAAGTACTACATTAAAATCTTGACCATCTATTGCAGCTGTTTGTTGTCCCCACTTTCCATTTTGTCCCTAAGGTCGGTACATTTCTTATTGCCTTTTAAGGAGCCCAGTAAGTGTGCTCCACACACCAACTCCCTCCAGAGAAGGTGCGCTGAGGCCAGGGCCGGTGCTGTGAGGCCAGGGCCAGTGCTGTGTCTCAGGCCATCCAGTATATTGTGCAATAAGCTCAGAAGAGGAATTATATCCTCATGAAATGTCTTTGGAGAGCATTTTTCCTGGTCTGCGATCTACTGGACACTGAAAATGGGATTTCAGCACATACTCAGAACACCCCGCTATTAGAGGAAAAAACCCAGGGTTCACTGAGAGTCTCTCACTTCATACTCATCCCTATCTTCCTTTAAAGTATAGAGCTGAGTCTTTAAAATAAGAAACCAAGGCATGGCATTGAGCAGCTCTGTAAATTAGTGAAGGAGCTAAGCACAGATGGGTCAGCATAGGTTTGGCAGGAGAAAGCAGAAGGAGTCCAGCAAAACTGGCTAGCAGATTTCCTGCAGCAGTTCTGGAAGGCCAATGCAGTGGAGAACTGGGGAGGTTGTAGATTAGTACAAAGGTCTTCAGAATCCTCAAGGAAACTCAGAGATGAGAAGTAGCACATCCACCCACAAAGCCTCTGACAGCACAAAGAGTTTGATATCTGTCTCTGAAGATTTTGAACTATGTAAGGTCAAGTAAGCCAGACTCAGAAACACCAGTGCCACAGGCTTTCTTTATTGCATGGATCCGAGATTTTATAGAGTTATACAAAATCAGAATATCACACACACACACACACACACACACACACACACACACACACACCGTGTGCATGCAAGACACAAAAAAAAGGAGGGAAAGGAAGTAGAAAGGAGGAAGGTGAAAAGGCTGTATGGCCAAACTATAAGAGATATAAAACATGTAGTTGAAAATATGCTTCAGAAATCATCACAATGTACAATGAATATATTTCTAAAGAGGAAACACTTAGCAAACCCATTTTCTCTTGTTTGAACCAGAGTTTTAAATGACCATGTTTTGTAAGCTGTGAAAGAAAATATTTGCATACATTATTTCAGGAAAATTTTGGCCAATATGAATTATATTTATGAGGTATAACATGATGTTATGATACATATACACTATTGTTTTTATTACTCTTATTGTTGGTTTTATGAGACTTGGGATCATAAACTCACTATGTAGCTGCCTTTTAACTCATGGCAATCTTCCTACCTTTGGCTTTCAGTTTTTATTCAGATAAATTAGTATCATAACATGAAAAAAATATAATATAAAACAAAAAGTAGTCACGCTATTATTAGAGCTCAGCATGTCACTTAACAGCACTACCAACATGTTGACTGTATAAATCAGATATGAAACATGTAGCGGAAGGTTTGTAGTCATCACTCTTTTATATACGTACTTTTCAATAATCTAAGGAGGCATCAACAGCCCCATTTCCCAGCAGTAGAGCTGAGTCTTCTGGCTCAGTAGCCAGCCTCCAGTTAGCAGTTAAACTGTATCTATCTAGCAGTGCACAAGTTTTCTTTAGTCTTGTGTCTATAGCAGTAACTATTCACTGTCTGCATCAATGGCCCTTAGTGGAACTCCCAGCGGGTAGAAGTAGAAATCTTCTGCTATGGAAACAGCCTGGGGGCATGTCCCCTGATTGAATTTTCTTCTGTAAGTGTTGTCAGTCTTCAACTGCACAGAATTCTTAAGTATGCTATTAAAGTGTTGACTCTTACTTGGCATATTGGAGGTGAAGATTAATATTCTGCGTGGCTAACAAGTTTCAAGTTGGGATTGTAGCCACATACTGAGCATGGCTTTCCTTCTGTCTCATCTCTTCAGGCTACTAAATGCCTGAGACTTGGAACTCATGAGCAGAAAGGGAGTATGTTGCTCACAGTTACGAGGTTGGCAAATCCAAAGTCATGACACCAGCACATTCTATGTAAGTGAGATCTTATAGCCATCTCCTCCCACTGGTGCTTGGGACATTGCCTCTCTCTCAACTGCCTCTCTCATTGGAAAAAGAGGCATTTGTGAATAAACCACCTTTCAAGATATGGGGATGAAGAGACAGAATCTTGTATGGGCCTCTGTTCATTGAGAAAGTTATAGTTCCCTCTTTCATTGTAGAGAGAACATCTTGTGTTTTGTATGGATGCATCACCTGTCAATTTAAAAATGTACAGCCTATAGGAAACAGTTAAATAGTAGTAGGTGGGACATCCAGGAGGCAGAAGGAATTCTAGGATAGACCAAGGCATGGAAGATTTGCCCAGGAAGATGTGACGAGACTGACCTATGGTAGTTGAGCACAGGTAACCAGCTACCTGGCAGAATGTAGATTAGAATACATGGGTTAACTTAAGTTATGATGTAGTCAGAGAAGAGGATAGTTATATGACCAAAGTATTCCTAAATATATTTTGAGTCTGAGCCTTATTTCTGGGAGCAGAGGATTGGGAGGAAGATCCACACCTAACTTATACATCCCATCTGAGCTGGAGAAGGGCTAGGTAACTGCCTGACCTGACCCGTAGCAGCCAGCAGCTCACATTTGAATGTTAACCTCAGGGCTTGGTCCCAAGGTTGTATACACTTCATTGTCTAGCTCGTAAGTGCCATTATGAAGTTAAGAGTTCCCAGCTGTGAGATTGTACTGATAAACAAAACTTTGGGGGTTATTAATTAAGATTTTTCCAGAGGCTGGTTTAGGTCAAGTGATTCCCATGAATGTGAGATACTTACCAGCCACTCAGGCAAGGCTCAACCTCCCTACCTCATCAGATACAATTGTTTTCTCTTTTGTCTATAATTGTGCATGGAAGAGGAATTTTACAAATGGTTTATTTTTCTATTTAAGATTGATTTTATATTATAATGACGTGCAATGGACAATGGGCTTTAGATTATTGTCTTCTTTCTGATTTTTTAAATTGCATAAGCCTGAGCAAACTGTCATCTGTCTTTAGAATGAATGGCTTGAAAGGACAAGCAACAGTGTCTCTCACAGACAGCCATATGCATCACTCTCAGGCATGTCAGAAAACAATTCCCATCACTTTTATAAACCTATGCACTTATTGTTCTAGAACAATGCTCATTTTACTTTACAGCGAAGGTCACCTGGGCATCTTGTTATAAAGTAGGTAAGTACTTAGCGGGTCTGAGTTATGGGTTACCTTTCCAAGCTTCTAGGCACTGCCAACAATGTTGTTCCATGCACTTCAGCTTTTTCAAGCTCCCCAATACTTTTTCTATTAGAAAGTTAAGAGTTTCTTTATCTAAGCAGAACAATATGCCCTCAAGAGACTTCTTCTGTAAAAGAAACGTGGATTAATCTTTATACATGATAGAAAAACGTATCAATAGTCATGTATCTCCCTATAACAACATACAATTTTTGCAATTGCACATCTGCTAGGATAACTAAGATTAAAGGGAAAAACAGACAGTTCCATCTGCTGCAAGCAATTGTTGGGAAGAAAAGCTTTCGTTAATTGTACATGGGAATACACGGCACTACTACCACTCTGGAAGAAAATCAGTCACACTCCTATGTCACGGTTGATTCGCAAGTTTGGAAATAAGCAGAAGACATGAAGTGAAACCTGTATTTAGCTAATGTCATGGGAAAGTAGAAGTTAGCAGCTTGTCAAGGAAGAGTGTAAAACCAAATACAATCAGTAGGAAACACGTGTAAAACCAAGGAGGATCAGACATGAAAAACAAAGAAATATGGAACTGAGAGGCCCACAAAAATGAGGTGATTGTTTGGATCTAATCCACTTGACAGGGATTTTGCTGCCTTGCTTCCTCTTTACAGTTACCACAAAACTTTCTCTGAGTGCAGACCTTGAGGCGAATGTAGCCATCAGTTTCCCAAAGCCACATAAGTTTACTGTGGAGCTAAATTTCATGAGTGGCTTGCCTGCATATGGAACTCATCTCCTCTCTTTCTGTTGTGTGTAATAGTAGTCGCCTGAAGAGCATGCATAGACTTAGACACTGCTAGGTTATTAGCCAATAACACTAGATTAGGTACTCCTTGAGTATTCAAGGGAATCAAGCTCCATACTCAGCCTCTGGGGTAGAGTTTTGGATGGAAAACAAATGAGTGGCATTCTTGCCTGTGGAGGTTGGGATGCTACAATATCTAGATGCAAAGGATCCTTGCTGGCAAATGTTCAGTCATCAGGTTTGGGCAAACACTCTCTTCAAGCACAGACTTACAATATATAGTGGCTCGTCCTTGTAAGAAAGGGTAAATGATTTTGTAAAACTAATATGCATGATTGTCCCCCAGCTCCCAATAATCTTTCCCAGCATCAGTTTGGAAATGCTAATTCTTAATGAGAAATTTCAACCCAACAAATGAAACTGAGGGAAGCATCTGTCTTCTTTATGGGAGTGCACTGAGTCCCTTCATGGACCAGCCCAAGGAAATGAAAGTAGCTTCAGACATTTTGTACCACCCCTGAGACAGTCTGTTGTTTCTTTTTCTTTTTAATTTTCCATGAATCTTAAGCTGATTTGGAGATCTTGATTGTCAATGACCTGAAATAAAGCTGAGGTGAACAGCATCCCTGGTCCAGCTTCCTGTCATTACCTGCAGGCAGCATCCTTCCTATTTGAAGAGTGTGGTGATGTGATTTTGTTGCTAATGACTGTGGTCTGATGAGAGTTCCTGCAGATGATGATAGTTTGAAAGAGTTGTAATTGTTAGGCTGTGATAATCCTCCTTGAAATCCTTGTTGTGTATCACCAATTCCAAAACCACCAACACCCCCATTGAGAATTAAACTAAAATCTTCATGAGCCATCTGGCGTATATCAGTTTTAATGGAAAATTGAACACCTTTAGAATGGATCTGCAATGCAATTACAGTTTAAGCTAAGGAAGAAAGAAATGTGAGTGTTAATTTAATCGAGAGCAAATATATTTTAAAACATCTTTGCACCTAGTACTAGCCTAGTGAAGACACAAGGCTCTAGAAAAAAAAAGGTCTCTGGCCTAAGTGAAAAAAAAAACATTTAGTCAGAGAAAGATGCACTAACATATAAATTATATTATGATCAGAACAAGAGCCCAGCTGCATTTAGGTGAAGAGGAAAAGACTATAGTTAACTGGGATTGGGTTGTTGTTTTAAAAGCAGAGGGAAGAATACAAAGGGAGTTGGGGATACAACACTGAATTGGGGACCAAAGATGAGTAGAGGTTTTCAGTAACTAAAAGACTGTGGAAGAGGCTCCAACATAATCAAAGATGCAGCCATATCAAATGTGTCAGGGGAAACCTGTATCACAACACAGGCTGAAGGGTGCTGTTCAAGGCATATAGCCCAGTTCATCCTGCCTGGGTGTCAATAAGAAGAACGGGCCCAAGAATCCTTCCTCTCTAACTTTTAAGTGAGAATCCAACAAGACTTTGAGGATCACTGAGCTAAAACATGAGCTGATTAAGGAAACAAACTCCAGGTAGAGGAACAGGGCATATTTAAGGGGAGGCCAGGCCTTCAGAAATCACTGTTATTGATTAAGCATAATTAAGCTCACTGAAAATGGGTTGCGTGGAATAAGTGATTGGTTTGGGGACTCACAGAGTGTCTTCCTAAAATAAACAATCTTGACTTCCTACTGTCACAGTGATAAAGGAAGAACCTGGAATTAACTAGATCTCTTTACTTTACAAGGAGCAGAGCAGAGCCAAGGCAAATTAAGTGTCAAGAGAGCAAGACCATAAAGGCGACTGACATGTCCATCACAAAAAGGAGCAGAAAAGAACTATGTTGAAATACCGCTAGAATTTACACTCTGTTAGCTAAGTTATCTCAAGAATACACTTCACTCAATTCATGCTAAATACCTACTAGGAGCTAGATGTCTTGTCACACACTGGGGACAAGCTAAATAAGACAGTGACTGGCTTCAAAAAGTTTCTTTTAACATTTATTGAAAAGTACACATGTTCATTTATGAAGGGCCTACAATATCTACAATTCTGTCAGATTCAGAAAGTCCTTCTTCCCCTATCAACAGAAAAAAGCAAAAACAAAAACAAAAAAACCACAAAAACAAAAACAAAACAAAACAAAACAAAAAACTTGCCCCAGAGGGGAATACGGGAAAGAGGATAATGTTTGAAATGTAAATAAAGAAAATATTTACAAAAAAAGCTCAACTAAAAAAAAAAAAAAAAAACTCCAAAACCAAACAACCAACCAAACAAAAACAAATGAACAAACAAACAAATAAACCTTGCCCTGCAAATGCCAGAGATAGATGGGACTTGAGAATATTAACCTGAGTGAGGTAACTCAGCCCAGCCCAAACAAAGACATACATGGCAAGTACTTGCTTATAAGTGGATATTAGCCATAAAACACCACATTACACTCCACAGACCTAAAGAAGCTAAACAAGAGGAAAGACCAATAGAGGAAACTTGAATCTCACTTAGTAGGGGGAATAAAATAAAATGCAAGTGGAGGGAGGGAGCTGGGTGGGAGGGGTTCCAGATCATATGTTGGGAGGAACAAAAGAGATAGCCAGATGGTTGTGAGAATGAATGGATCTTCAACTGACAAGGGTTGGGGGGTGTGCATCTCCAGAACATGACACAGGCCTGGGATAAATGAGGTGCCAAAGAATCAATGGAGGTGACCTTAGTTGTGTCTCACAGCATTGGGATATGGAACCTGAAGAGGCCACCTCCTATAGCCAGGCAGGAACTCCAATGGACCGATAGGAGCAGCAACCCATCCACAAAACTTTCTACTCCAAATTTATTCTGTCTGCAAGAAATGCAGGGATGAGGTGTGGAGCAGAGACTGAGGGAATGGCCAACCAATAACTGGCCCAACTTGAGACTCATTCCATATGCAAGCACCTGGAGACAGGAGCTTGTTGTCTTCTGAGAGGCTCCACCCAGCAGCTGACTCAGATGAATACAGAGACCCATAGCCAAATATTGGTTGGAGCTTTTGGAAGACTAAAAGAATTGTGAACCTCGAAGGGCACAAGGACTCCACAGGAAGACCAACTGAGTCAACTAACCTGTACCCTTGGGACTCTCAGAGACTGAACCACCAATCAAAAAGCATATATAGGCTGGAGCTAGGCCTTCCTGCACATGTGTAGCAGATGTGTAGCTTGGTCTTCATGTGGTTCCTGAACAACTGAAGCAGGACTATCCCAAAAGCTGTAGCCTGTATGGAGGATATGTTCTTCTCCCTGGGCTGCCTTGTCTGGCAGCAGTGTGAGAGGATGTGCCTAGCCTCCTAGACTTGAAGTGCCAGGGTGGGTGATAATTTGGGGAGGGCTCACCCACTCAGAGGAGAAGGGAAAGGGGTCCAAAGTAAGTATTGTAAGAGGAGTTGACCAGGAGGGAGTCAGTGAGTAAAGTAAGTAAAAAAAAAATTAAAAAGTGAAATATTAAAAAAAAAAAAACAACAGAAACAAACAAACAAAAAATACCTTGCCTTATTCTGCCTGGTTCCAGAACTAGTATTTTTTTCTCTAATAAACCATAAGGTCAGGAGATCATTATTATTGTCTAGAGCATCTAATTACACATACACACTGCCAATAGGCAGGGTCCTTCCTGTTTGGAGAGGATGCTGATGGCACTATTGATAGGACAGGGAGCCAGATGACAGATTCCTGCAAGACATTGTAACTTCTCCAGGCCTGTTTTGGGACTGATGCCTTGCTTGCTCCTTTGGGTAGTTTGGCTGCCTTTCTTTCTTTGATATGGCAGACTTCATTGTCCTGAGTGTCCTGGGTGCCTCTCTAAGCCTTTCTTCAATACCTCAGTGATTCTTCCTGCTTCCTTAACAAATTCCAAAGTCCTCTGAATTTGGGATAAAGAGAAAAGAGAGACAAATACAACAAAAGATGTTTGGAAAAGAAACACTATTTTTATAAGTTTTCTTAAAATTATGTATGATATATATCTTACGTGTGTGTGTCTGTCTGTGTGTGTGTGTGTGTGTGTGTGTGTGAGAGAGATAGAGAGAGAGAGAGAGAGAGAGAGAGAGAGAGAGAGAGAGAGAGAGGGCTCACATGTTTGTGCATGTGTGTAATGTAGATGGACACCCATTTTGGCCAGTTGTGGATCTCTGTAGTAGCTTTTACCTGCTGAAAAGAGAAGGCTGCTAAGAGAGGGAGAATCTGTTATCTCCAGAGATGAAGCCCTTAATGTGTTATCCAGTCCTAATGGTCATCTTTAAACACATGTACATCTGAGTATTATATAGACTTCATAGACTGTACACATACACGTATACATGTGTGTACAACACTAATAGTTAGAGAAGAAAGGGTCATGAACATGAAGAGAGGAACCTGGGGGAACACAAGGCAGTTGGAGGGGAGGTGTGCAGCTGAAGTGAATACTGTACTCATGTGTAAAAGTCTCAAAAAGATTTCTTTAAATTAAGTTTAAGAAAATAAGAAAAACAGGGGACATGACTTAGAGTGGCGGTCCTAGGTACTCAAACAGATTCATGCTGTCCTCTTCGTCAGTGCTACCACAATGGAACGTGACATTCCTTGTTCTTCTGACACTTCTCAGTCCAAAAGGTGTGTGATGGGATTCAACCATAGCTGCTACTGTGTCCCCTTCCTGATCTGTAAGGTGAGACAACTTGTCTGGCACCTGCTGACCATTTTTGTTTTTTCTCTGAAGAAAAAGTAAGTGTTCTGGGTTTATAGCTGTGATTGTTTAAATGAAAATGATGAAATTCTCCTCTGAGAGGCTCTACTCAGCAGCCAGTGGAAACAGACACAGGGACCCACAGCTCAACCTTATATGGAGCCTGGGGAGTCTTGAGGAAGAGTTTGGGAAGGATTGAGGGACCTGAGGGGATAGGAAGTCCACAAGAAGACTAATAGGCTCAACTAACCTAGATTTCTGGGGGCTCTCAGAGACTGAACCACTAATTAAATAGCATACATGGGCTAGACCTAACTGTCCACCCCCTCTCAGCCCCAGCATATATGTACCAGATGTGCAGCTTGATCTTCCTGTGGGTCCCCCAACAACTCTAGTGGGGTCTGTCTCTAAATCTGTTGTCTTCCTGTGGATCCCATTTTCCTGACTGTGCTGCCTTCTCTTGCCTCAGTAGGAGAGGATGTGCCTAGTCCTGCAGTGACTTAATGTGCATGAGAGTGGGAGGGTGATACCCTGAAGATGGGAGGCTCTTCATTCTCAAAGAACCCCAGTCCTAACCAAAACAAACTCCATTGTACTACAATATAAGGAACAAAAAGAATGATTTGTTTAGGTTCATGGGAATGAATAGAGTTACATAGCAAAAATGGGTTGGTAGAGAAGATGGTTACAGCACAAGTCACCAGACAGGGTGACCCAACAAGACAGCTGACAAAGTAGCCCTGCTTAGGACAGTTAAGAGACAGGTTATGAGAGAGAGAAAAAGAGGGCACCTGTGTGCTTCAGGAAGAGCAGGAATGTGCTGTGTTGGCTGTGAGAAGGAATGGAGAGGTAGAGACAGCGTTACTTTTTGTTCAGCACCACAGAGCATGCTCACAACATTGATAGAACTACTCTTTGTACAACTTCCCAGAACTGAGAGGACCCATACATAGAAGCAAGTGGGGATGTGGCTTTTAGGAATATTTATAAAGAAAGAAGAAACTGGAGATAACAGTCTCCTGTAAAACACACACACACACACACACACACACACACACACACACACATCAATGCATTTTCTTATTGCAGAGGTAGTATTGGTACATTTAAAAGGCTGCTGTTCTCTGATGGGCAAGGAAGCAGCAACTTTCTATCCCTCTGGTTGCTCCTTCCTGTCCTTGCCGTTGTATTTCTAAGCCAGAAAGAAGTCCTGTCTGAATATTAGCTCCATGTCACATCCCACAGTCTCAGAGTTTACAAACTGAAAGTCTATATGAAGACCTTAACAAGCAGCTGTATCTTAGTCAATAACAGGCATCTAAGCTCTAGGCATTGGCAGACAATGAATGGCCAGACTGTGAGCAACAAGGCACATGGTCTGAGAAACAGACCATCACTGGGGTTTCCTTCAGCGTTCAGTTTGTAAGTGATGTCTAGAGCACCCAGAACTTCAGTTGGGTTGCAGCAGCATCTCCATTATTCTATAAGCAGAGAAACTCCATGGAATTTGTCTTGTTTACTGTTTTTCAATCTAGTGAGACATTTTCTCTTACTGTTTTCCCCCCCTTTTTAGAGACACATTTTAGAATTTGTGGATCCTTTTATCTTGATCAGAACTACTCAATTCTGTTGTCTCACCATGAATGCAAATACAAACCACACATACCTGAACACAAATTAGTTTCGATAAATTATTATTTGCTTGAGGAGGTGGCAGGCCAGGTCAGCCTGCAGGATGCACTTTTCCAGCCTCTGTTGGGATGTGAATGTGCGATATAGATGGATTCTGGTGGGTTGCAGTTATTTGCAGCATTGGGCTCTGAGGCAGTAGCACTGACTTCATTGCCACATCAGCAGCACGATGGAAGGGGAACCTGAACTTGAGATTTCCTCAAGGAGGAACCAAAACCTGATATGAATATCCTGCCACCTGGGCATAGTTTCATATTTAGACACATCTCATTCTTCTAACCAGTGAACTCAGCTCTCTAGATAGGTGACCCTCCAACCACTTCCCACCTACAGCTCTGATATCAGACAAAAAATCTACATTTCCTATTAACATCTGAAGAACCAAATAATACAGTCCTTGATTCCACAGGAAACCTCACTTAAAAAAAAGATTACAAAGTATGTTCCCACATCCTTCCATATTGTCTTCTAAAAGTGGCCCTAGGTTCACAATGTCTTTGAATAGCCAGAGTTGAAGGAGAGGCCATTGTTCTTGACAAGATGAATAAGCTGTAAACAGTCTTAAAAATAGACACTATTGAATTACCACACTTCCCGTGGCCTTCCTTGTTCCTCTTGTTATAGCATGACAGAGGCAGAACAGTGTGTGGTATTACAATTCCAGCCTGACTCTAATATTATCTGTGACACTCTGACATAGGTGACTTGGGGGAAGATGGAAAGTCCTTAAAACTATGGTTCAAAGCCCTGGGAAACACATGAGGGTCACAGGTTTCTATTTTCAGTAGAATTTATTTTCAGTACAGTTTTAGGCTCACTAGAAGCATAATAAGCCCCTTCATCTCCACATCCACAGTCTCTTCCACTGGCAGAGAGATTTGCAGAGTAGTCTACCAGAGACAACTCTTAGTCTGTACTAATGCATAGCCATTAGCATGCACCGTCACTATGAGGTCTCTATGTACATGCATGGTGGTGTGTATTCACCCTCCATATGTCTGTCTGGACACACGGTGGTATGCTCTCACCCTCCATGTGGAGTCTGTGTGGACAGATGTTGGTATGCACTCACCCTTCATGTGAGCTCTGTGTGAACTCATGGTGATGTGTATTCACATTTCATATGTGGACACACACATAGTGGTCTTCACACATGGTGGTGTGAATACATGGTGGTGTGCACTCACCCTCACAGTCCCTGCATGGCCATTTTCACTGTCCCCATAATCTTGGATTTTGTTCAATTTTTAATTCAACGAGTGCAATTATTTTAAATAAGCTAGACTTAGCAAAAATAAACCACTGTTTAAACTAAAATGTGTTTTTCTGACTAATGAAAAAAATTATAGTTCATTTAAATAATAGAAATTTCATTCTATCTGAGAGTTGTTGCATTGTTAAATATAGAACATGCATTCCCACAAGATTCTTAATGATATTTTGTTTGAGGTGTGTGTGAGTGTGTGTGTGTGTGTGTGTGTGTGTGTGTGTGTGTGTGTCTATCTTACTAGTTTAACTTAAGACATCTTTCCTGCATCGTTAGTTGGAGAACTTCTCTTTAAGGAGACTTTATTTCCTAGAGTTGGAATATTTCCTGGAGTTGGGATTCCATCTATGTGTTTAGGAAAGCAACCTGGCCAATGGCAATTGCTCTTGTCTTTTCTTTGGCTCATAGTGATGAGAGTTACTTATCACAAAGTTAAGCTAAGCTGGTGTTTGTCTGAGTCTTCCTTGGAGGGAACAGTTGACTTGATTGCCTCTTGACCTCTGGAGTTCCTGTGGGCAGTGTCCTTCAGGAAGAGCAGTTTCTAGCGATAGTTAAGGCATGAGACATTGGAGTCTGTAAGAAGGACCAAGCTAAGAATGGTGAACAAGTCTGGCTAGCTTGGTGTCCCAACTGCCTACCAGTTGGCAGAAATGTCCTGGGATTCAGTAAGGGTCATATATGAGCATGGAGATTGCAATCTGCTCTAAACAAAATAAATTTTGGGCAAAAAATTTGAAACACAGAGCCTCACAGGTAGCAGATGACGCTTTGCATGGTGAGAGCTGTAGAATAGACCCTATCAGATCTATTACCTCCTCAGATAAAAGAAGCTGCTCTCAGCTGTGGACTCTCCTCAAGTGTCCTTTCCTACATGTTGCCTGTCACCACACTTGTAGACTCTGTTGCTTCTAAGTCTATGTTTTCTGTGTTGAGTTAGTTGAACAAAATACGAGGCTGAAAGTAGAGTGAGAAAAAGGACCACATTGCCCGGATTTCACAGGTAGACTCCAGATGACATTCGGCAAGTGTCAAGGCCTTAAGGATTCAAGGGACTCTGAAGAACCTGACATACTCCTCCTGATGACAGTAGGCAAAGATTTTACACCCACACCCACATACACACTGCAGTCCAGATCACCAAGCTCCTGAAGATGGATATGATTGATACCTCCATATTGTACAGTAGGACATCAAAGATTAAGACAATTTCATGATTCCTGCAAAGTCAAACAAGACCAAGTTTAAGAGCTAGAGTCATCTCTAATCTACCATATTTATTCCTAGATCCACAATCTGTCTTCTCAGAAACCTAAGCCCACTAGTATTGTCCAGGGGTCATACATATTCGAACAGAGTCTGGTCTTTGAGGTTAATGTTGTCTCCATTCCTTCTGTTTGTGCCTGAGAGCTGACATTGCTCCCCTGACTGTCTTACATTTGCAGCTCCATCCTTCCAATGGGCCTAACTTTTACATGGAGCTGGACTGCACAGATGCATCATCTCCCCTAGGCCTCTGGGGCCATGGCCCATGCCTTTTCCGTACCTGCTGACAACATAGGTATGAATAAACTCTAAATTAAATGAGTCCCTGTATCACAGGGGATCTGTGGCCTGTGGCCTTCAAGTCCTGTGGCGATTAGACATTCAAGTAGCAAGGCGGGCTACACAGAAGAGAGAACATGGCTTCCCTCTCAAAGTTCCTAGAAAAGGTTCCGAGGACAGCCTGGTACTGATCTGCAGTTGTACTGACAGTTGGTAGAGAAAGCTTCAGGTGGAGCTGGCAGAAGACAATTTCAGAGGCCAGAAACTGAAAACGATATTTGTGAAACCTAGACGTTCAATGCATCTGGAATAGCTTGCAGCAGGCTCTCAAGTACAGCCCCTCCAGATCACTCTGACCTGCTGTGAAGCAGGATGGGTTTTTGTTGAAGGCAACAAAAGGGTATTACAAGCTTATTTTTAGGTGAATGAATACACATAAATGGATTAGAATAGTATCTGACATATATTAAGTACACAAGGAAGGTTTAATATCATATTAAGATTTTGTACACAAAATATCGAAAGGCTGTGAGTAGGTGAATTGTGAGACATAGGTGAGTGAATATCAGCCAAAGCAGGTCTCAGTATAGCTTGGCTGCTGCTGTAGCAGCCATGGTAGTGGGTGTTAGCATTCTGTCTAAACTCTACCTGCACAGTTACCTGGCAACAGCCAGGTATGCTCCTCCCCACAGTTACCTGGCAACAGCCAGGTATGCTTCTCTTCACAGTTACCTGGCAATAGCCAGGTATGCCTGGCCCATTATAAAAGGGGTTGTTTGTCTCCTCCTCTCTCTCTTGCTCTCTCACACTCTTGCTATCTTGATCCCTCTGTCCCCTTGTTCCTTTCCTTCCCCTTCTCTCAATGTGGTCATGGCTGGTCTCTACTGCTCTACTCTCTTCCCCTCTCTCTGCCTTTCTCTGCCTCTACTACCCTCTTAATTCCCCTCCCCATACCCTGAATAAACTCTATTCTGTATTATACTGTCATTTGGCTGGTCCCTCATGGGGAAGAAATGCCTTGGCATGGGCCTGCTGAGACATCTCCTTCTCCTTTACCTCGTCACACACACCCATTTAACATATTCACATATCTCTTATCTTTTTATAAACACATCAGTGGGAAGCCTTAGGAATCTCAGGAATATTCCTACAGAAGAGAAGATAGTCACTGCCAACAGGACTGCACAGTTTGCTGTGTAGCTGCAGATGAGGCCAGTGTATGCAGTCAGGTAAGGCAGCTCTGTGGACAGATGCCTCTAGAAATCAGGCCATGTGTACAATGCACTGGTGTGCAGTGATCAGATTGCAAGTTGATTCAGAACCTCACTTGAAAACACTTCTCATTGTCTTGTTCAATGGCTCCCATTGGCTGTGGAGGTCCGAACTAGGTGGCTGACATTAGGATAATTCTCAAAATCACAGAAAAAAATCATGGAACAGAGCATGATGCTCCATGTCAAGATGCTACCATCATTCTGAGATTAGATGTGCCTTCCAGATAGTTGGCACTTTCTCAGAGGAATAGGGTGGGAAGTCCTGAGCAATATGCCTAGAGGTTCCTCCCTGACTGAGCTAGGCTTAAGTTCACTGCTCTCTGCAGGGATTTCCCTCCAGAATGAGTGAAGGCAGTGCTGACTAGAAAGACCTGCCCATAAGTGACTTGGAAGCAAGAGTCTCTGTAATAGCAAGTCCACATTCAATAGTTGGTCAGGTAGAGAGCCACAGTTGCCTAAGTTTAGAGATACAGATGTTTTCTATACTACATATAGCATTTATATACATATAGGATTATTCTCTACGTGCCTATATATATACATTTCCTTTTAAAGTTCTTCACCTAAAATTATGTAGTTCAAATTATTTAAGTCTTCCACATAGAATACAGTAATATAAAAGCGTTAAATGACCACTCTACCCAAACAGGCTTTGCAGACCTAATTGTATTGTAAGCTAAACACAATGGTCAATCCCACGGACAAACTCTGTGCTGGCTGAGAGTTTTACCCAAACCTTGTGTTCATCTAAACTGCTATTTTGAAAAGGCAAAGTACTTACTAAAGATTTCTATTTTTTTTTACCCTTTAAAAATAAATAAAGAAATTGACTTTTAGCTAATGTAAAGAATTCACCAAAGGACATAGAAATTCTCATAGTAGAAGGATTTCTGCACCACAACAACTCTGGTGGGAGACTAACTCACAAACATTCTACATCTGTGGGGTATTTCTAGTAAGTTTAAATGCAGAGGACATCAGGTCCAGCCCTGTCCAGGTGTGCAAAGACTGAACTGCACACATTCTATAGTAAGAAACAGTCACCGTGGCTGAGACAGCCAAACCAGTGCCACACCAAGGAAGCACAGGTCTGATTTGGAGACTGTGAGCTTTAAGATAAATAGTTACTTAACATAATATTTGAATACCTTCTTGTACAGATTTTAAAAAGTCATACATATACAGCAAGTGAGCAAAAATATTGTATCAGAAAGTGAAACAAGACTTCAGAGGTGAGTGTGTGAATTAAAGTTTTCCTGTTCTGTCATTAGGAGAAGCCAGTAGAGCTCTTTCAAACAATTCATTTAATTCCGTAAAATAAAGAATACGGAATTACAAAGTAAACTAATTACATTAAAATTTTGTTCAACAAAATACATTTAAAAGTTGTGATTGTGTATTGTTTTTTATTCGCAAATTAGCCAACAAGATCTAGTAACACATCTGATAATTACTATAATTTCAAAGTGCTGGCAAGTGTAAATAATGTCTTATGTGAAAATGAATGTTTTTGATCATAGCAAAATTGCATGTATTTCTAATACAACTGTGATCTGTTATCTCTGTTAATAAAGAATGGAAGTACAAGATTTCCCTTAGAAGTAGAAATAACAATTTAATATATAATAGATATAACAAATAATTTCTGTCCAAGTCTATAGACTCTTTAAATTCCAGGATAAATGTCCTTATTCAAAGAACTTGTATACTGGGATCAGTTTGCAGCTTATTTTAATTCTGTGGATTCCAAATAAGCAGGGAGTGTCCTTGAACTTTCTAATAGTCCGGCTATTATTCATTCTACATTTTGCACAGAGGTGCATGCATATTATTCACCAGTGACAGTTAATGCAATCCAGATAATAACCCCTTGTCTATAGGGTAGTGTCATGCTTACTACATTGTTTGCTCAACTGTGTAAGAATGGAGACAACTCATCTAGATAATGATGGTGATGAGGAAAAAATTTATAGAATGTGATTTGAATTACTGGTAACTATTTCATCAAAGTTAACAAAATTAAGCAATTAAGAATTAGCTAGAGATTTCTGTCACTCTGAAGGCACAGCAGAGAGTATGTGAGTGATCTTTAAGGAAACAGCCTTTATTTGCCAGGCTTCGGTTTTCCATGCACTTGAAGGTGATAGCTGTTTTTGTTTGGAGAGCAAACTCCCATGACATTCTAAACAATGTTATCTTAATGTAATTTCACTACCTTCTGCTTCAAGCTCAGCTCTTGTCTTAGCATTGCCTCTTCTCTGGCCATAAAAATTAGACTTGTAGCTTATATGAGACAGATGGGAGTCTCAATACTCTCCTTAGAATTTATCAATAAAAGTCCTCTAAAGCATGATGAATGGGGAGAAAACTATTGGTCATACGAAAGGCCAACATCCTCTAGAATGAACAGTAAAAGAAAAAAGCAGAAATCAAATGTGAAGAATTGGGGTTAAGTCCTATAGAGGTCATCCAGACTCCTAGATCAATCTGTGCCTGAGCCACATTCATCTGTGGACTCAAGAATAGGCCATTTGCAGTCCTTCTGTCCTGTGAGACATTTTGAAAATGATGTCTGCCCTTGGTAGTTATTTTGACTGGAAAATCGCTTCTTAATGAAACCAATGAAGATGAATGTTGCTCCTTTGGTAGCCCAGAATTTCTCTCACATCAAGATCACCCACTTCTGCTTCCCAACATGCACAGGACTCAGCAGAGGAGGATGATAGAGAGGTGTGGCAGGAGAACAGGGCATGTGGTGCAGGAGAGCACAGGTGACATCACTGTGTCTCTCAAATCCAGCCAAACTGCTCTCCTCAACTTCACCTTACCTCATCATGTTATCTATCTGGACATTAGCACAGTTAGCTGGCATTTAATATCTATAGATGGTCAGAATAATAGATTGTCCTTCATGTTTTATTTTTGTGCATCAAATTTTGAATCAATAGTTTGGCTATGGAAGGAAAAAAAACTATACATGAGGTGAATGGGAAACTGTGTAAAGATCAACTAAAAGAAAGGGGACATTTTAAAGGCTTGTCAATAGAAGCCCAGACGCTGGATACCCACTCCATACCTCCTGAGTCTAGAGTCACAGGAAAGGATTGATAGTCAAGCTTCTCACTTCAAAGAATATCTTAGGATGGTTGAAAGAAACATAAATCAATAAAGAAATAAATGAACAGGAAAGTTTCAGCTAGGAATGAATGAATTCATAAAGAAACACAAACTGTGTGATGGAGAGAGACCTACCTGGGGGTGAGATGCCTTTTCCCACTTCACAGATTTGCTCTGCCAGGCAACTGAGATGCACACGTGGTCTCTTGTGATATTAAAGTGATGCAGAATTCAGGAAATTAGTTGGCTCCATGTACTCACATTGGAGTCTCACTAAAAGATGCAATAATTTTGAAACAATGTGTTTATCCTGCAACATTGATCATTTCAGTTACTTTTCTCACTGTTCCTCTTGGGAATATTTCTAGATTATTGTGTATACATTGGACACTGAGGGAAAGAGTTCCAGTGTAGTGTGGGTGGGCAAAACAATGACAGAACAAGTGTATCAGCAACATGCTGAGCTTATCACCCACTAAGATCTGTCTTATAAACACCAATTAATTTAGTCCTTTGAGATACAAATAAAAACTATTCCCATTTTTAATCCGATAAAATTGGAAAACAAGATACTGTGAGTATATATACAAGATACAGTCACGCAGCCTGGTTCTTTGCTCTCTAAATCCTAGCTCCTAGACCTGCGTTCGACAGGGTGTTGAAGAATAAACAGACTGATCCTGAAGACTCAGAACAAGCAGATTTCTGCTCTATACTCAAGTTCCAGCACTTACACTGTAAGTCTAACAAGCCCAAAAACTTAAAAAAAAATCTTGGTAAAACTTAATTGCCTCTAACAGGATAAAAATAACCATTGTCTTACTCTGTGATCCCCTGAGAGCCAAGTCCCAGACAAGGACTTAGGTGCAGGTGTTCTATTTGTGTCATAATCACCAAAAGCATTCAGGAGGGACATGGGAGAATGAAACAAAGAAGGAAGGCCTCCTGAGGGTATGTGCCTGAGTACGTGCTGTGCCTGAGCGTGTGCTATGGGCACTGAGACCTGATTCTTCCAGTGTGGCTCAGAAGTGTTCATGGGCATGACAAGAAAGCAATCCCTTACTGATTCCTGATCCACTTTGAGTGAGGGTCTCCTTTACACGTGAAGCTATGGCTGCCTGACGTCCTACACTGTATTTACAAAGCTCAATGTCAACCCTCTTATATCATAAAAACCTTCAAGATGCAGTATGCTCAGGAGGGAGTTTGGAAAGGAAATATATTTAAGCTAACAGGAAACATTCATCAGAGAAACAAAAAAGACTTAGGTCGGGGTGTGCAGAACCTCTAGAAACATCTGCCATATCTTTGCATTATGTTAGGCAGAGACTACCATTTAGCCACAGCATCTGACTGCATGCGAGAGAACCATTGGTAAATATCACAGGGCCAGTTTTTCAAAGAAAACAACGTCATGTCTGTCCACAACTACAACCATTAAAAATTCAAACATGAAAGATCTTTAATCAGTAACTCACACCACAGCAAAATTAATCCAAAATCTATTATATGCTTGGACAAAAAAAAATCCCAAACTATACAGAATTTATTCAGCATTAAAATTTTATTAAAATATTTTTTTAAAAACCGTGCTCAAGGGTTTTAAGTAGATTCATTTGGTATTTTAAAAAGAACCTTTTATTTACTTTGAGAGTTCGAAGCACATATCCAATGTATTATGAATGTATTATCTCCCCCCCACACAACTTCTCCCAGCAACACCCACATCCTCTTCCTAACTTTAGATCCTTTTTTTTCTTTTAATCTGGGATCTAGCACATAGACAAACACTCTTGTGCTGAGAGCTAAATCCCCCGCGCTTTTCAATTTTCTATCTTGAGACAATATCACAATAAAGTATCAAGGATGGTAACTCTTTTTGTAGTCCAGGCAGACTTTCAACTTGGGATCCTTCTATCTCAGCCTCCCAAGTAGCTGATGTTACAGGCCTGGAACATGAGGCTCAGCTTTATTCTATACAGTACCAGAAAAAAAGAGAGGAGAAAAGAAAAGAATGTATTAACAAATGTGACTTACACTGAAGTATGCTTCGTAAAGAATACAATAAATACAATGAACTTTCATCAAATTTAGAATTTTTTTTCTATTAAGTGACTGAAAGGACAAACAGGTCAAGAGAAAACATGTGCTAATCACATACTCATAAGGAATTTGTGTTACCACTATCTAAAACACACTGTAAAGTGAAAAGTTTGGCCAGCTTAATAAATGTAGCTCTCATGCTTCCTCAAAGAATCTTTATTTTACAACAGACAGAGACTGTGCTGGCTAGTGTTATATCAAGTTGACACAAGCTAGACCCTTTATAGAGCAGAGGACCACAATTGAGAAAATGCCTCCATGAGATTAGACTGTAAGCAGACTTCAGGGCATTTTAAATTAATGATTGATGGATTAATTAATGATTAATGACCCTGACCCATTGTGGGTGGGGTCATCCCTGGGCTGGTGGTCCTATAAGAAAGCAGGCTGAGCAAGCCATAATGAGCAAGCCAGTTAGCCGCACCCCTCCATGCATCAGCTGCATCAGCTGCATCAGTTCCTGCCTCCAGATTCCTGCTCTGATTGAGTTCCTCTCCTGACTGTCTTTAGTGGTGAACATTGTATGTACTCATTGATAGGCAGATATTAGCCAAAATGAAGCTCAGAATACCCATGATACAACTCACAGACCATAAGAAGCCCAAGAAAAAAGAAGATTACACCAAAGTGTGGAGACTACAATAGTACTCAGAAGGGGAAAAATAATCTCTGGGAAGTAGAGGAAGAGAGCGATCTGGGAGAGAGAGAATAGGAGTTAAGAAAAAGGAAGGCCAGTTCAGATATGAGAGGAGATGGGGAAGAAGAACAGAAGGTCAGGAATTTGAAAGGAGGTGTGTAGTGGTGGGAGAGGGAGATCTTGGGATAGCCACTAGAAAGTCACAGATGCCAGGGACCCAAGAGGTTCCAAGGATCCATCAGGAAGAACATTAGCCAACATATCCAACAAAGGGGAGATAGAACCTGTAAAGACCATATCCAATGGACAGGCAGTCCCCTCCTTGGTTGAGGGATGGGGCCACCCACCCATCTCAAAAATATTAATTTAGAATTCCTCCTGTCAAAGGGAAATGCAGGGACAGAGTGGAGCAGAGACTGAAGAAAAGTATCCAAGGACTGTTCTACCTAGGGATACATCCCATCTGCAGACAATAAACACTACTGATGATGCCAAGAAGCTCTTACTGACAGGAGTCTGCTACAGCTGTCCCCTGAGAGCATGTATTCAGCCAAACATTGGACTGAGCATGGGGACCCTAATAGAGAAGTTAGGGCAAGAACTGTTAGAGCTGAAGGAGTTTGAAACCTCATAGGAAGAACAATAGTATCAGTTAACCAGACCCCCCTCCCAAAGCTCTCAGGGACTAAACCACCAACCAAAGAGTATACATGGGGGACCCTTGGCTCCAGCTGGATATGTAACAAAGGATAGCCTTATTGGGCATCACTGTGAGGGGAGCCCCTTGATCCTGTGGAGGCTTGATGACCCAGGAAGGGGAATGCTAGGGTGCTGAGGCAGGAGTGGGTGGGTAGGTAGGGAAGATTACTCATAGAGGCCAGGGGAAGGGGAGAGGAGGTGCTTTGTGGAGGGGAAACTGGGAAAGGGGCTAACATTTGAAATGTAAATAAATAAAATAACCAATAAAAAACAAAAAATAAAGAAAAAGAAAAGTGATGTAGAAGCATAAGTCAAATAAGTCCTCCCCTCCCCAAGTTGCTTTGGTCATGGTGTTTTATCACAGCAAGAATAACAATAATCCAGACAGAGACATTTACAGATATTCACAACTGTTAAAAACGTAGAGAATAAGTCCCCAACCCCAAATGATATACCTGAAATTCAACCAAAACCTACACGGAAAATGGCAGAATAGGAAGTGAAAAGATTGTAGGAGACAGAAGACTAGGTAGGCCACCTGCTGATGGTTTCTTACAGATATGACAGAAATACTGCACCCATGAAATCTCAAAAAGATGATTCCTTAAACAAGATAATCAACACTGGGGAAGTTTCACAAGGCTTCACCCAAGACAAAGAGCAACAGACAGTTGATGGCTCTGAGGGAGAAAAATCAGTCTAATAATGATATATAATATATATATGTGTGTGTGTGTGTGTGTGTGTGTGTGTGTGTGTGTGTGTTCAATATGTACATACATACTGACATGTATGTATACATATATATTCATGCATATATGCATGTGTATGTATGCATATCATAATATATATATATATATATATATATATATGTATATATATATATTTGTGATAGATATGTGTGTGTGTATGTGAAGCAATAATAATTAAAGAAGAGGCCATAACTCTAGGGTGGGGAATGGGAGATATATAAAAGAAGTTGAAGAGGGGGAGGAAAAAGTGAAAGGAGTGGAGTTGCAATGCTTGTATATTCTTGAGAGGAATGGAGGGAGGGAGGGAGGGAGGGAGGGAGAGAGAGAGAGAGAGAGAGAGAGAGAGAGAGAG
>JANHMN010000001.1:164245036-164289928 GCA_030674055.1 Rhabdomys pumilio
GAGAGAGAGAGAATGAAACAGACACAGAGAGGAGGGAAAGAAATGAAGGGAAAGGAAAGAAAGAAGAAAGAGAGAATAAAATCAGTTGAAAGATTTGATTGACTGCTTCATCACATAGATATACAAATGGAAAACAATCTATGAGAAACCACACTGAATATCCTTAGTCCTCAGGGAGGTGCAAAGACAGATCACAATGAGAACCCAGTTGGTTCTCTAAAGGGGGAACTCTTGCCCTGAGAGGTAGCAGCAACTGAACCATAGAGCTCTCATGCCACTGCTGGGAATGCAGAATAAGATACTGACACTGGAAGCAGTTTGACAGCTTCTGGAAATCAGAACACACAGAGAGAGCAGAATGCACATATCCAGCCTTTCCCCTCATGAAAGCACACAGATACATAAGGGCTTTTCTGTATGCATGCAGAATCTTTTTTGAGAAACTGCAAATGTGTGAAAAGTCCAGCTGGTGAAGGGAAAAATTATAGTGTTTCAATACCACAGAAACGCTCAGCTGGGAAACACAGATAAACTACTGATACATATAACAACATGGATTAGTCTAGAAATAATTGCACTGACTGTAAAAAGCCAGACAAAACAAGAGTGCAGACTGTATGTGTCTAATTATAGCTAATTTTCGCAAATCTCCAGTGACAGGGAACAGATTAGGGGTTGTCTGGGAAGGAGCTGTGGGATATGGCTCATAAAAAGACATGAGAAAACCTCTGCAGTGATGGATATGGTCACATATTGCTTGTGATAACGTCTGTCCCGCTGCATTGGTAAAAATCCAGTAAATTGAATAATATAACTATATGCTGCTTAATGTGTGCCAATTAAAGCTACTAAAAAATGAAGTTGACCCTGATTTAAAGATGGGAAAATTGTCACTATCGAGGTATAGCTTGTAAGTAGCCACCTAATTTATCTGTGCACAAGACTACAAATAATATAGCACCTATAGACCCCTTATGAGTAAGTCTTACCTTATGAGGTAAGTCATTAAAAAGTCTCTAGAATGACTAGTACATATGTTTGTATGTGTGTCTCTGCCACTGGTCTTGGATTAATGCTTTAAGTACTTCACCATTATGGCCATTAATCCAAGTCCAGATGGCATTATGTCTAGAGAGACTAGATTTTATTTTCATCTATCATTAGAATTGGAATGTCCTTATTCAAAGGTGTTCAGTCCCTTTTAGAAAAAAGCTCTTTCTCCAGGAACAAGTTAACACTTGGAAAAGAATCCTGCATTTAAAAAAAAGGTGCATTCTGCTTATAAGTTGAGGGGGGTGACTTTGTGATATTGGTTCTTGACCTGGAGCCGAGAGGAGAGCAGACACAGGACAAATCCCACCCCTAAACCAGGAGCTATCTCTAATTGATAATCACTTTCAAAGGAAAATTAGTTTCCTTCAGGGAAGTCTTATTGGAGAAACAAACCACTTTTAAGGGTAGGCTCCCTGCCCAGCAGTAGATGGCTGGCACAAACGATGTCAATGACATCGTTGGAGGTTCTGTATCTCAAAATGTTGTATCAATGTATTTTTTTCTTTTTTCTTTAATTGTTTCTATTATAGCATCTGCTTTTTATGGGGTTTCTCTGTGTGTGAGTATGTGTGTGTGTGCTGATGCATATTTCTTGTGCTTTCTCTTTGGCTCTTTTTCTTTTGTCATATTCTCTTTTTTGGTTTTGTGTTATCTTATTTTCTTTTATTTCTTAGGTCCCTGCTTGTTTTCGAAGAAGGGAGAGAAAGGATGTTGACCCACGTGGAAGGGAGATATGGAGGAACTGGGGGGAGTTGGAGAAGGGAAAATCTAATCACAATATATTGTATGAAAAAAAGTTACTTTCAATTAAAAAAAAAATCGCCTTCCATCTTTATGTGGGTTCTCAAAATTGAACCCAACCTTCCAGGCTGGCAAACCAATCAACTTTATCCACCGAACCATCTCACCAACTCAAGAAATTCTCCAATCTCAGGATGAGATAGCAGGCTTAACTGTGTAGGGGTCTCTTGTAAAGTAAATAGGTTTAGTTGCTGATGCTTTTGATGACTGGAGGGTTCAAAAAATATGGTGCTAGCATCCTGGAAAAACAATGCATACAGAAAGAGTACATGTTCAAGTGTGGAAATAGGAGGAAATGAAGCATCCAGGCTCCATCTTTACTTGTCAGATCTACTAACATGTCCCGAGATATAAGAAACAAGCTCCTATGCAAGAATATTTAGGGGAACATGCTGTATGCTGACCCCAGTAGATGCTCTGTGGGGATGGAGCCTCAGCGTCTAAATGGCAAACAGGCTACACTGACTCCTTTGTCAGGGTTTCAGTCATTGTGCTCAGTAGTCAAAAATGATTGTAAAATGTGAAATTCAAAGTTCAAGGAATAAGCAAATCACAAGTTCTTTGCGGCTCTTAGCAGTGGTATGAATTATAAACCTCTCCTGTCTGGAACATGACTTAGATTGTACTAGTGTATTCATGATGTATGTCTTATTTGATCTTTGGTTACTTGGAAACTATCTGAGTTATTAGATCTACTGTCTCTCTCTACTGTGCTTGAGTTCGAGTGACATTTACATAAGAGCCCAACACTGCCTTTGGTAGTCATCTAATTTCTTTTTTTTTCTTTTTTTTATTGGATATTTTATTTACATTTCAGATGCCAATCCCTTTCCCCATTTCCCCTCCCCAGAAAACCCCTATCCCATGTCCCCCCTTTTCCATTTGACTTTTATACAATTTTTTAAATGTTAATCAAGGGCTTTATAAGTATGGTTCTTGTTATTACACAGAATATATCATTTTTACATCCTCACAAGGATGTTACACCAGGAAGCATCCTAAGAGAAACCATACTCATATAACCTGTTTTAACTAGTTCATTTTATTGCTAGTTACAACTGCTAAATTTTTACTGTGCCTAAACATAAGTTAAATACCATAAATGTGTGTGTGTGTGTGTGTGTGTGTGTGTGTGTGTGTGTGTGTGTGTGTACACAAAACTGAACATGCTCAACACAGGGCTTTGTCATGTCACTGAAACATCTACTGAGGGTCCTAGAATACATTGTTGTGTGATAAGGGAAAGTCAGCATATACTCTTGTTGCCCCTGGTAACATCTGTTCTCCTCTTTCAAATCCTCATTCTCATTTCTAAAGTTTTCTTCCTAAACTAATTGGCTCTGAGTCCTTCGGCCAAACTCTTAGTTCTTTTGTTGCTACCTTAGAATCCACTCTCTCAAACAATAAGCACTTTGAAGATTAGTCTAGAAGAACTGAGCAGACAGCCTTGGTGTGGGCAGACAAGCTCTCTGAGGCCTAGAAGAACCTTTAGTATTTTTCTCTGACTTCTTTGTCATGTGAATATAATTTTAACATTTCAGTGATAACAGCTTTAAGATTACTTGAGCAAGGTGAATTTAAAACCAGGGCCAATCCTATAAAAGAAATTTCAATCAAATGGGAATCTTTAGGCTCATTCAACAATTGATGTCCAGATATAGGAAAACACTATCTGTGTGAAAACCACAGTGCACAGCCCTAGCTGGCCTAAGGATAGCAGAATCTTCTGGAGGAACCAGGTCCATATGTATCACATACTGACCATTTATCAAACCCGAAAGACTCCTGCCATCAGATATATTTTTAAAACTTGATGCTAAGTGTTACCCTAATTTATCATTTAAAATAGGAAACATTTATGTCATAATATATTTGCAATGATTGTTAGTTGTCTTTGACAAATGGCCACTCAGACAAGCATTAAGCAAAGGCTAACCACGTCTCTTGACACCAAATGAACCCTTCTGCCTGACTGATGAGTAAGTCGTCCTCTCTCAAAGCAATGAGAACTCTTCGTACAGTCATACATCAGGAAAGCTTCACTCAGCTCTCCCTAGGTTGCTGCACTATTTGGCATTTCCTTTCTCTGAAAATCTGAAAACTGCTAGTTTCAAATTATGATAAGAAATATTTTCTAAACAAAGTAAGAGATTAAATGAGAAGAATAAAATATGAAAGAGGATATTGGTCTCTGAGAGATGGATGGTTTTAGCACTTCTCTGCTACTTGATGTGAGAAAACGTGTGACCAGCAACAAGAACAACAGCTGCATCGGTTTGGATTCAGCAATATCGGCTCACAGTTGGATTTCATTATGAATATAATATAGAGGTGTTAATTCAACCTTTTGTGTGTCCGTGAGAGAAACACAATCCCTCCTGAGAGAAGCCAGGGTTTTCAGTGACATCATTGTTCAAACCCAAGCATTTTTGATTGGCATTCTGAGCACTTGAGGGACATTGCCTATCTCTCCTGCCTTGGTGTCTTTAGACATGTATGATGTTTGTAATTTCTATCTGGTGTGGATCTTGGGGGGATCAAGTGAGTGATAGTGTCAACATACTCCTGAAATGACTGACAAATAGCACACATTCTCAACGGCTCCTGCTGTGGGCCACAGCAGCCTAAGATGAGACAGTCTACTCTGGCCAATTGTGTCACCCCTCCCCCAAAGAAATGAACCTATTGGCACCCAGTCCCTGCACACTCCTACCTGAAAATGTAACTGTGCTTAGAGACAGGACCCTTGGGGAAGGAAACAAGTTAAATTGAGGTTTGAGAACAGACCCTAAACTAGTATGATTGGTGACTTAGCAAGAGAAATACACACAAGAAAAAGGCATGAGGCTTCAGGGATACCAACTCTGTCCACACCCTGATCTTTCCCTTAGCTCTGCACCACCGTGAGGAAATAAAATCCCATTGTCACCTGGTTCAGATTACTTTACTGTGGCAAGCCCAAAAATTAGTAGACTGTTCTAGATATAAAGTAAATTTTAAAAAATCTTCAGGAGCAGTGTTCTCAAACACTGGACCCAAGGAAGCTGAAGAAAGCAGTCCTGGAAAGAGGAACAGAAGAGCCCAGCTGTCTTTTGATCAGGATCTGCATCTGAGATGCATTTGCAGCTGCAGGGCAGAAGTGGAAGCAGACATTTGCACAGTGCTTCCCAGAGTTCAGAGACAAATCACAGTTGAGGGATTTGGAAAAGGACTCAAGGGAGAGGCCAGTGTAGAAAATGTCTCATCTATCTGCAGAAGCTGCTGCAGTCTCAGGAACACTGAACTATGAACCTGCAGGGCTAATCATTCTGAGACCAAGCAGCCATCTATGGTGGCAGAATAACCATTCTCAGGCAGAGAGCAGTGAGCTGGTGTTTAGAGACAAACATGGGCTGCTGAAAGGGTTTTACTGAGTTCTCAGGGTACCTGCTAAAGATAGCAGGGATGGGGATGCCCCTTTCAGGAGAAATGATGGGACTGATATAGAGTACCAAGCCTTAAAATGTGGCAAAGAACAAGACCCAGAGAGAAGCATTTTATAACAAAGCATTCCTGACTCATGAAGAGGAAACAATGGTTTCAGATGCACAGCCGTTGTTGGGGTGGGAAGGTGCATGGCACTGGTGAAAACAGGGGATAGCAACAGGGCGAGGGGGACAGAGGATTCACAGCGTCAGCTCCAAGCATATCCTAGCTGGAGGGAGGGGCTCTATGGACACCTTTGTCTTCTGGTCAGTTCTCTTCCTGGAGTGTGCTCATGAAGATGTGTCTGAAGCTAAGAAGGGCTCCTGCAAAGCTCAGGGCATGGCCAGTGGGGCTAACCAGCTGACTTCTTTCCCATGCTGCAACATAGCTTCATTCATAAGCATTTTTAAAACCCCAGAGACTAGTATACTATACAGGAGCTCTGTGCTGCCTACTCTCCTTTCTATTTCTTCCTTCCCTTTATCCTTCCATCATAAGCGTCCACCTAGCATCGTATAATAAAATTTCTTGTTATATAACCTCCTGTCTTCTGTGGTCAATGAGTTTCAGTCTTCCAATTTTCGAAGCAAGAACCCAAAAATCAATTAACTTTCAATTTTACATTAATGGCTTCTGAGGACATAGAAAAAAACAAAACAAAACAAACAAAAACAAATACAAACAAACAACTATTAATGAGAAAGACATAATCACATGATCAAGTAAAAAATAAAAGACAGATTTATATTTCAAACGTAAGCAATGCATTTTACTAAATTAAGAATGTCATGCTAGTAAGCAGCAAATCCCAAATAATTGAAACACTTTAACACTTATGAATGATAAGAGCAAGGTTTTAATAATAGCTCCCTAAAATAATTCTGAGTATATTCATGACCAAAAGAGCAGGAGAAGAGAGAGGCATCAGCATCATGAAAAAGATGAAATGATAACTTTTTAAACCCCTAAATTAACAAGCCTTTAGTTAGCATGATAGTATTATATCAATAGTCTTCCCTTACTTTTGATAATTCATCATGGTTGTAAGATATCCCTATTTAGGCAGTCATGATGTCAGATATACATCATGCGTGCACTTGAACCTAGCCAATTTACATAGGGACATGCCATCTCATCTAAACATAAAACCCTTAAAGTTGTTGTTTAAAATGGTGAAGGATAAAAGGAGGAATATTAAGTATAATCGTTGCAACTCTTCTACAAATTTAAAATTAGTTCAAAATGACAAAGACATTTTTGAATATCTAGATTGAAAGTCATCTTATCAATAGGTTGACAGGACTGGTTGCAAAGAAGGTCTATAAAATCCATTAAAATAAAAAAAAAAAAAAGAACGTTAAGCAACTTTAAAAATCAAGATTAATGCACAAAATTATTTCTTCTGAACTAGTAATAAGAGTTTTGAAGTACAACATATGTTTTGAGCAGCATCAAGCTGTAAAATAAAGATAAATTTGATAGATGATACAAACCATTGAAATCTACATTTATATCTTATCTGGATGGAACGTTTTCCATAGAGTAAATACACGTCCTTTTTCTTTTACTTATTCTTTTGACTGAGCACTCAGCCTGTGCCAGGAATTGTGCTGGGTCCTTGAGACACAGTGATTGCCTCAGCCCTCAAGGTGCCTCATGCATAGATTACAGATTTTTAGAAACAAATTTTTAGATTCATCTCAGGCGTTCAGTAACTGGCAGTGTCCATAGAAAATAGCATATGGTCTGACAACTCCACTTTCCTGAGCATTCTCGTGGTCCTCACCACCGTGCAGTTCAGAGAACCACTGTCTGCCTCCTTTTCATTGATATTTAAAAATGAACGCAGAGAATAAGCTTCATAAAGGGATTTTTAGTTCATGTTTTTGTCAATTTGCCTCTATTTCCTTCCCACATACCTTGCCCAACTCCTACCAGCTCCCTTCCAGTCCTTGTTGACCTAGGCTCTTTTATGTCATATAGATTCTGTTCCCCACTTTAGGCCTCTTTTGTCCTCCCATCATTCCCTTCATGTGATTGTTTCTCACCTGTATATTGTTTTAAAATATTTTGCTCATGTTGGGGTTGAGTGCGCTATTTTAATATCTTGTTTTGTGAAACACTTATGCAATCTGGTGTAAGGCTCTTCCAAAGATACTTTGGTTCATCAATGCAAAGAATTAAGATCAAGAAGTAGGAGCATTGAACTCTGAGAATGACGTGCTACTGCATCCCTAAATTCACACATCTGTGGTTACCTGAGAAACGTGCATATGGCCCATCAACACACTGTCATGGAGCAGGTATGAGCACACTGGTCCCCTCCCAGCCCTGAGGAATTACATGAGGTTAATGATTGCCAGGGGAACATGCAACATTTTCTTCCTTCAGACAGTGGTTCTCTGAGCCGCAAGGGGCCTGGTGGTGAGGAACACGAGAATGCCCAGGAAAGCGGAGTTGTCAGTCCATATGCTATTTTTATGGACATTGCCAGTTACTGAACGCCTGAGATGTATCCAAGAATTTGTTTTTAAAAATCTGTAATCTACGCCATGAGACATCCTGAGGTCTGAGGCAATCACTGTGTCTCAAGGACCCAGCACAATTCCTGCCACATGCTGAGTGCTCTGTCAAAGAATGAGGAAAAGAAAAAGGATGTGTATTTACTCTATGGAAAACGTTCCATCCAGATAAGATATAAATGCAGTTAATACAGAGATGTGATGGATCAGTACAGTTAATACAGAGATGGAATGGAAGTTGGAATAGACAAATAAATTGACATGTCTGGAACATGCAGATGTTTGCCACAGCTTGAATTATGTACTGTTGTATTTAAAATCACCCCAAACTGGCAAACTTAAAACAACAGACATTTATTTTGTGCCACAAGTTTTACAGGCAAGGAATGTAAAAATAATATAGCCAAGCTATCCAGTCAGTCGGTTCTTGCTAGATATTATAGTCATGATGTCAGCTGTTATTATGTAAAGGCTGAGCTGGGGCTGAAGGACCCATTCCAAAATAACATGCCCACATGGATGTGAGCAATTATGGGTTTTGGCAGGAAGCCTTGGTACTTCTCACATGGACACCTAGAGAGAACTTCATGCATCTTCATAGAATGACATCTGACTTTGTCAAAAGTGAGTATTCCCAGAAAATAAGGTAGAGCTATGGGGACATTTGTGGCTAAGCCTTACAACTGAAATTCCATCACTTCCATAGTCGATTAACTGATGCCTAGACCAGCCCTGTTTTGTGCCAGAAAAATCCTGAGAAAACTACACAGCAGAGGCCAAAGTCATGGGCCCCATCCTGAAGTTTGTCTAGGGTACCATTCTTGAGGTTGTTGATGGGATTTGAAGTTGCAATATATACATACATACTCCTTGAACACTGTCAAACACCAGCCCATCATTAGGATTTTGTACCCTGAGTTCATGCTAAATTACCTATGGATTCTTCTGATAATGTAAAGCTAGAGGAGGTAAAATAGCTTTTTCAGATGGGTTGTATCTCGTCTATGCCCTTCTTTCCTGGTCTCTGATGACTTGAGCTTGACAGCATATACCTGAAACCCTTTCAAAGACTGACCTTCATGTGCAGAAAGTTCTGTCTAGCACATGTATGCAGTGACTAATACGGAGCCCTGAAAGCTTAGTTCACTTGGTTTCGAGGTAAAGAAAAATTATCTGTAACCTACTAAAGTTCCTTTCAGGATCAGATTGGCTCTAGCCAACACCAGACCACTGTATGCTGTGTGGCCTCCTCCTCTTCCCACATCTGCTTTCCAGACTCCAGTTTCTTCTGCGATCTCTACTCTGCATTATCACTTGCATATGAATCCTGTCTGGGTGTTTGGTCCTGGGCTATCTGACCAAAGACAAAGGAACCTTCTATAGTCACAAGAAAGGAAGGAATCATCTTCCTTTGTGTTTCAACTTCAGGCCTCCTGCTCTCGCAATGGAAAAAAAATGGCTGCAGCTGATCCAACCCTCTATATGACAAAATGGCTTTCACAACTTAACACTCACAGTTTCATTACAAATATAAAAATGAATCCTGTCAAATTTCCCTAAAACTAACAAATAAGCAAAACTACCACCACCAACAACAAGACAAAAGTTTCTTATGTCATTTGGGCCTGAATTAGCTCATGTACCTAATATTAAATCAGTCTCTATTGCCAAAGGAATGGCTTGATCTGGGTTACTGAGCCACAGGAAAGCATGGGTAGCGGACGGACCTCATCTCAGAGTACTTCTGTCTGAGGATCGGGTGGCTTTTTGCACAGGACAGAAGCCTGGCTGTGAGAAGTAGGAGGAAAGGTGCTAAGCAACAACAATGATGCCTGCTGTGCCTCGCAGCCTTGGTAAGCATAGCAGCCTTTGTTTAGACACACAATGAAGGACTCAGAACCTCACTGCCAGACAGGCACTTGGGTTTTCTTTCTTCAAAGTCCTATAAAGTTTCTTTTCTTCAAAGTTCTTAAAGTTACTCTTGCCCATCATTCTTGCTGTGTTTCTTCATTTCAAAGGTAAAATTTCTCAGAGGGAAGTCTAATGGTCACACCTTCAGTGGGTTGGTCAGTCCTGGACCCCTAAAAACTGTAGGCTCAGCATCTTCTAATGGTATCAGGCTGCAAAGTTGTTGACGATACGACTCTCCTGAGACACATAATTAGGTATGGCCTCTGTGAGACAACTGGGCCAGGACTCTGTCTTTAGCCTTCATTTAGAGTGGTAGTTTCAACACCAAAGTCTGGAGCTCAGGTTACCTACCTTTCCTAATATCATTCAATATAAGAACAATTCTTAGCAAATTGAGAAAAGGGGTTGAAAACCATGCTTCCCTTGATCACAATTTCAATATTTTCCTCTTATAACTGAACCAACCACCACCACCATCATCATAATAAACAACACAGCCATCAGACCAACAATGTCTGAGTCCCTGCCACACAGGGTGTCCTTATGAACTATGGAATTCAGAAACATTCAATGAACTGTTCAGGTGAGCAGCCCATGCATGGGGGATGAAGCCTCCTGTGGCGGTGCTGATGTTGTCTGACAGTGAATTACCATCCACAACCTTCAGAGTTCATCTACTTCCATGTGCCAGATAGGCACTGAGTATTCCTTTTCCCCTCCCCTCTTCTTTCCTGGCCTCTTCCCCTCTCTTCTCCCCTCCTGTCTTCTTATCTCCCCTCTCTTTGTCCTCTCCTCCCTCACTGATTTTCATGGTGACATTCTTAGAGATTTTCTCTTTGATCATTTTTTTAAATAACAAAATTCACTAAAAAGATACCAGAAGAGTTTTATAGAGAGTGTGTAAAGCTGACAGACTATAGCCTTAGAAGCATGCTTAATTGAGTTCCAAGGCTTTAAGAGAAATTGGCAATTGAACAACACTAGCAAACAAGAGAAGGGCCTTGGCTTTCCTGACAGCAAAATAAAATGAGGTGACACGGTTCTATCCAAGGCAGAGCTGTCTGTATTTCTCATGCTGTGCTTGCAGTAATGGGCAAGCTTCCTATTCTTTGTTGCACATGGCCTGTGACAGGGATGTCTGAGAATCAGCAGCCCTTCATTCTCGTCTTTGAGCTATAAAGTCTTTGCAGGCTAAAATGCCTGCCTCCAGCCTTCCTTTATTGTTACAAAAAATAACAGCATTTCAGAGATGCAGAGAAATTGTCCCTGCAAGCTGTGCTTAAACTCTCCAAGGCCCATGTGATGTCCTCCATGATAGAATAAAGTGACCCTTGTACAGTCCATTTTAACCATTGCTGCACTGAAATCAGCCCTTCAAACTACATCCAATCTTTATAAGTTTCTTTCTTCTCTCTCTCTCTCTCTCTCTCTCTCTCTCTCTCTCTCTCTCTCTCTCTCGGTGTGTGTGTGTGTGTGTGTGTGTGTGTATGTATGTATGTGTGGTCTGTCTTTCTTTCCTTCTCTTTTGTCTTTCTTTCTGTTCCCAGAGATTGAATTTAATTCTGAATTAAGAGGAACCAAAGCTATTGTATGTTTTTTTTTTCTTTAATAAGCCCCCATTTCCCTAGAAATTCTCAATTTTTTAAATGTCTATAGTGGTGTCAAGGCCAATATCTACAAGGTAAGATTGTAGATTGACGTGAGATTGATATGAGAATTGAAACTACATAGGTGTCACGTGTCTTTACCAGTAGCTTCTCACTTAATAATTTTTATTACTAGAATGTTAGTTAGTTCTTCAATGTTAATGCTCAAAGCAAATTTTCTGTGTCATGTGCTATCAGAAGTTATTTTTCATAATTAGTTATTATCCTCACAAATTCCTTGAAAACATTAATCTATAAAATTGTCCTCTTTGGATGATAGAGAAATCCATATTCTTACTGGAAACTTTTGGAAATAAAAAGAATTAGAGAGGAAAAACAAAACATCTGCCATCTTACCAACTAGAATCTGTGACTGTCAAATGTCTTGAGTATGTTTTGTTCTAATTATAGAACTCTGTATATACATCGCAGAGGTGATGCATATTGCAAACACATATGATCCTGTTTATAGGCTTAACTTTACACTGTGAGCCATTTCCCAGGACATTGATGATGGATTTTAATAGCCTAGCTACTATACATGTCACTTAGTGGATGCATATGATATTATCAAAAATTATTTTGAGTGGCAATTGTCTCAATTTGCATCTGGGGAAGCTGAAGTTAGAAGGAACCAGTGGTGTGCTGACAGAGTATTTTATTTTTTGAGAAAAGACAGGTTAAAAACCAAGAGTTCACAGGCCCACATTGAGGCTGGATGCTCTTTTCTGTGTCCTTGGGCTTCTCTGAACGTCACAGAGGCCTTCTGTAGCACCCTGGTATCTTGTCCCCTGTCTGAAGATCCTATAGGTAGAAGTAAGATGCTTAGCATGAAGCCCTTGAGATAATATGGTATAATACCCAGGCTTATAAAGCTGGGTAACAGTTCATGGCAGGACAGTGTACAGCCCTTTAGAGAACTCAGGTAGCTTGGTCCTTGCTATTGATAATGGTTGACTGTTCACTAGGATGCCTGTTGCTTGTCCCCTCCCTTGATTTGTAGTGCATCCCAAATGACAGATGTAGGCAAAACCCTTAACTATAGGGCCTCCCTTCAGATTCTCAAGTTAAAGCAGTCCAAGACTCATTTATAATGCAGCATTCCTAGGGGCAGCACTCCTAATCCTTAAATGAATAGAAGGAGTCTGTGGTGACCTTCATAGCACTACTGTGATAACCGTGGACCAGTGGCTCAGCAAGCTTGCTTGCAACTATGCCACTTACTAGTTCCCATCTTTCTAGACAACCTATTATATGACAAACCTCATTCTAACTAGGCCTATTTTATTGATGTGGTAAACCTAGTCCGTTACTCTAGTTCTCGAGCAGTTAATACTTGTTTTCCTGCAGTTACCTATTATATTACATTAAGTACAGATTCTGTGCTCAATGCCCCTGAATTGCTCTATCTTTCCAAGTCTGACCCAATAAAGAGCTATAACTGCTTTAGTAATTGGATAAATAAATTATAATATATTAAGCGAAAAACAAGTGAGAGTTATAGTGCTGAACAGAAGTGTTAATATTTTTATAGTGACTTCAGTGGACCAGTAATACAGTTTAAATAGCAAGGAGTTTAAGCTTCTCTACTAAGAAACGATTAATAAAATATGAAAATAAAAGGTCACCATTTTAAAGGGTAACTGTATCTTTCCTTTCTGCATAGTTTCCCCCTGGCAGAATTTCCCATTTGAGCTAATTGGACAATACATGGAAATGTGCACAAAGAGCTTCCTTTGAGGTGGAACATCTTTGATGTGTCTAGAGCACCCACCGTCATGCAACATGGCCATACTCTGAACAGAAGGCTGAAATTTCAGTCTCATTAAAACCAAGCATGAGCTGTTTGCACATCCACTGTCAGGAAGAAAAGCAAGGAGGCAGTTTAATGGCAGTGGGAAAGGGTCAGGGCAGGGTTATTTCAGAAGAAACCTCAGAGGAGTTCTCATTAGAGAGGGTCAACGTCCCTTACAGACTAGGCTTTTATCAGAGCTAGAGATGTTGTTCAAAGGGTGCTCAAAGAAATGGGGATGGGCAGTGTTCAGTCCCGAGGTGTTCATGACCACAGTAGACCATGCAGTAACACATTTGCTGCTGCTGACATCGGGAAACAGTTGGGACACTGAAACTGTTAGCCAAGGGGAAGAGGGGCTAGTCCCTGGAATGCAATCACAGAGTGAAAGTGGCTATTCAAGATGGGATGTAGTTCATGGAAGGCAGGGGCTGTCACAGTCATACACTGCAGGAGGGCATTCCTGCTGCACACAGAACTCAGCAGCAACCCCCAGACTCACTCAGCTCTGTTTTTCTTACTTTACCTTCAGAGAATGTCAGAGAATTCCGTATTCCCCTCACTTCTCACCGTGGCCCTGGTGTATCTTTCTTACTCAAAGACTGAAGATTGCTTCTTTCTTTCTGGTGCCAGCCCCTTATCTCCAGCTGCCAGCTGGGGCCCGGTATTTAGATGTCCTAGTACAGCTTCAAACGCATTGTACCTTAAAGCAAGCTCTCGGGTTCTTGCCCACCAACAGCCCATATCTCCATACATCGTTTCCCTATACATTTTGTATTTGTTTTGACTCCTTTCTAGCTCTTTATTCCCAAAGACTTATCCACACCACCTTTCTTACTCAGTGTAGGTTCCGACTGCTATAGCACTAGGGTCACAATCACAGCCTTCTGTTTCCCGGCCCCTCCTCCAGCCTCACTGTCCACTCTGCCCATCTTGACCCTGTGGTTTATTTACTGCTTCAGGGTAACCTAATTATTCTCCCGCAACACACCCCAGTGAGTAGTTGAAGCGAGTGTGAGTCGCTGAGACCCTTCTAAGAGGTAGGTGCACACAGAAACTCCAGCTTTTCAAGCTACAAAGGGCAGTGCAGTGAGCTTGACCTGGGCTATAGGAGGACTTTCGGCAGTTAGATAAAAGTTGACATTCCTCAGGAACATGTGAAATTGGTTACTCTTCACCAAAGGAGCCCTTCCCCTTACCTGTGGAAGAAGAGAAAAAAGTGGTGCCAGGCTCTGTCAGTGTCACAAGTACTATTATACATTCCAAAGTCCATGCTAACACAGCATTCCTTATCACCTCCTCCCTTAACTAAACTCCTTCCAGCTTACAGGCTTCCCTTCCTATATCCAAGCATTCTCTTTATAACCCTGCTACTGTTCTCAAAATTCTCTCTCTCTCTCTCTCTCTCTCTCTCTCTCTCTCTCTCTCTTCTCTCATATCTAAAATAAAACTCTTCACCTTAACCATACCATGGAGTAGTCATGTCATCAGTTTATACCACAAAATGGCCACAATTTGATGAGATTCTCTTCTTTTTATTCTAATGTGCAAACTTTTGATTTTGGCGAGTGTCCGAAAATTTCTAATGTTTGAACTCACACATTTTTTCAGCATTTGGCACAGATACACAGATCGATGGCTTTTGGAGATTCTTTTCACTATTTGCTAACTGTGCCTTGTACAGGTTTAGACAAAAAGTAGACACTCTAGTTTCTACCTCCTAAATTAGTGCTCTCTTTGGCTGTTGTGTGTTTACTCTGGTGTTGAGGGAAATTTAATGTTTTCACCAGGTTTTGTTTTGGGGAGGACCATCATCTCCCTACAACACGTCAATCCATTAATGGACACGTCACTGTTGCTTAACTAAAGTCCTATTCAGCTGGAAACAAAAAGAAACACTAACTTCAATTCTTGCATAAGAAAATAAATACTGCACATTGTTGAGACCGGGCTTGAAAACAACATTTCAATATTGTGTGTGTGTGGGGGGGGGGGGAACTTTGAATACCTCAACAGTGGTCTCCCAGGGAAGGCTGACAACTAAAATTGAATGTGTAGAAGGGTTTTATTTTAAATCACTAATTCCTAGTTCCAAACTGCTGCAGGTATTGATCTGAGCACCCCAATTGTAAAGGGAGCATCCTGGCACAACTTTTACAAGAGTTCAAGGAATTCTAGTAAGTTCTTGTGTTAGCTGCATCATTTTAAATGCAATCTTTTTCACCATCAGTATGTGGAAGACAGAAACCTAAGTCCCTTTCCTATATTAGAGGTCTGATTTGCACAGGGACACTCAGTTCTATGGCAAAGAAGGTGTTTCTGAGCTGCTCACACTATGGGCAAAGATTATGATCTCTACCTCCTATGGTTTATTTTGAGTCTCTGATGAAGAATACAGTACTAGTATCTGTGTAAGCTCTTTTTTCCCTGTTGGCTCTCATTGACTCTAGGATTCTGAATGGTCACAATTTCCAATATCTATTGACCTCCCTTCTCAGAGCGAAGAAGTATCTTTAGGTCTAATTAAAAGCATCCTCAATCTTTTTAAGTGGATAAAGTTCAACACTAAATCAACAAGCAGGAAAGTTTTAAGTAGAAATTTATCAACATGAACAACCTTAAGTGACAGCCATTTGGAAGAAATCAGCACACTGAGAATAAAGGAAGAAGAAATGCCTACTTTTTCAAAATAGTTTTGAGGGGGTGGAACTCTTACTTCTCCTGAAAGGACAGTCACTCCTGTGTGTACCCAATTCCCTCCTCCTGCTCAAAAAAGTTTTCAGACAGAGACCCTTGGGAACCCCCTGGCTAATATTTCCAGCTGTTGAGCAGCCAGCTGCCATCCTGCTTTCACAGTTTGGGCTTTTGAGTTCATGACTTTAGTCACCACTGGTGCGTCACTGTCATCACTGGTGTTCCATAGCTACCACTGGTGTCCCACTGTCATCACTGGTGTTTCAGAGCTTCCACTGATACTCTACTGCCATCATTGGTACTCCATTGCCACCACTAGTGCTCCATGACACCATTGTTGGTCCACTGTCATCATTGATGCTCCACGCTACCACTGGGGCTCCACTGCAATCATCATGCACTGTTACAGTCAAGAAAAGACAATGTATATTAAGACCTTTACTGACCCTAACATTGTGATACCAAGGCAGGCAACACAGAGAAGGTCTGCCATCCCATTCAACAAAGAAACTCAAAGAAACTAACTCTCTGACTTACACAACTAGTTGCTCATGACAGCAAGCCAGTATACAAAGGAATGTCTGAAAATTTCCTGTGTTTGTCCCAATTATACTCCTAGCTCCTTAGTATTCTTTATAGCAATCCCTCTACTAGATCACCAGGCATATTCTCCTCATTTGCCTTAGATGGAACTGGTTGCTGGGTTGTCTATTTCCTCAAGACTTAAAGATAGTAAAATGAAGAGGACCAATGAGCTAACCCTGTCTGGGCAGTCTGACTTTCAGAAGCTGAAATTTCTGTAGTCTTCTGGAATTTACTCAAAACGTTGTTTATGGTAGCTGCTGCTGACACAGGGTGTCCTCTAGTTGTTTGACCAACAGTCATTTTGCTCATGACAGCAAGTCAGGACATTAATATTCAGTTCAACAGTCAAACTAGAAACTCCAATTACCCTATCTCCCAATGCTATTGCTTATTTATAGAGAAGGAACAACAAAAGGAGTGCTTACGATAGAGCTTTGCAAACCTTGCCATTAGCACTGAGTGATTTTAAAAGTGATTAATATCTGCCCAGTGCCCCAGACATAGGTGCCTTTCCATATGTCTCAGTTTCACAATGACAGTAACACTTTCTGTGATGCCCCCAATAGCTGCATGCCTCCAGATCCCTCTCCAATCTTGAAGGTAAAGAGCTAGCTGTAGGTGGGATTTATAAACACCAAATTCCTGAAACCTCCTGTTTTCTACCATTAGGCTAAAGTCAGTTATCTCAGTTAAGAACCTGCAGCAGCCAAAATATCAAGCAAGAAATTATTAAAATGATTTGTTCTTACCTATTCATTTCATTATCTTACATTTATTCCGGCTAATAAGAGTTATTTTTTACAATAGGGAGAAAGTTTTTATAAAGTATGTTGATTGATTAAACAAATGGTGAGTCAATTCAAAGAAAATGTGAACAGTACAGAAGGCACATATAGTGGCAGCCCATGCAGTGGGACATGCAGTGGCTACACATGCAGTGGCAGCACATGAGGTGCAGCGCATGCAGTGGCAGCATATGTAGTGTGAGCACATACAGTGAAAGCACATACAGTGGCAGCACATGCAGTGGGAGTGTATACAGTGGCAGCACATGCAGTGGGAGTGTATACAGTGGTGGCACTGCAGTGGAAGTACACACAGTGGCTACACATGCTGTGGAAGCAAATGCAGTGGAGGTACGTGCTGTAATCTCTGCTACTTGAGAGACTGAAGTGGGAGTATTAGAAATGTGGGGCCAACTTTGGTGACTAAGACATTGCCTCAAACTTAATTATGAAAGGGCTGAGGACATATCTCCAAGGTAGAGCACTTGTCAAGCATGTTAATGTATTGGATTCTCCTTTGTATCACATTATCAGCTTTGGCAAGAACTATGAAGCTGATTCTGACAAAGTTCTGTTTGGAACCTCCATCCCAAGGCATCAGTTTACACTATATGACACAGGACTTCAGGTCTCAAATTTGCTACACACGCTTTTTTGTGATAGTTCTGATGAGTACTTTAGTATCTCTCTGCAACTCGCCTCTTTGCAGGTATTCAGCACATCAGTTTTCTTCTTTCAGAAAGCATTCCTGGCATGCCTGCTCCTTACTTCAATTGACTGAGATCGCTGGCTGGCTTTTCTGTGTTGATTTATTCTTAATCTGCCACAGCATTGGTTCTCAACCTTCTTAATGCTGCAACCCTTTACTACAGGTACTCGTGTTATGGTGACCCTAAACCATAAAATTATTTTAGTTGCTACTTCATAATTGTAATCCTGCTAATGTTGTAAACATAATGGAAATATTTATGTTTCCCAGTGTCTTGGTGGTCTTAGGCAACCTCTGTGAAAATGTTTTTGAACCCTGACCAGGGGTGGTAACCCACAGGTTGAAGACTAATATTCTACTGTCAAAGGTATCTTATAAAAGCACAATTTTAATGCATGAAGATTAGTGCCAAGGTGTCATGAGACTGAAAAAAAGAGGGACAGATAAACCTGGGATTTTTTCAAAGAGATCCAGTGAGGTCTTTGCAAATTGGGTCATAAAAGGTGCATGCTTATGAGTTAGAGAAAAAGTGATGTCATCCTGGCTGAAATGTATCTAGCTCATCTTTAGCTGACATCATTGTCACACACGTCCCAGGAGCAAGGCTTCTCCCACCACTGCAATGACTTTTATCTATTTATAGTTTGCTGAGAAACTACATGGGGAAACTGGCAGGAGTTACTTGGGGTTATCTTGGTGATTATGTCTCAAGGCAGTTCTAGTCACATCAAAGTGATCCCACATGTAGGCCATCTCCTGCCCTGTCTCTATAGACCATTCAGTCTAGTAGAGTTTAACCCCATGTAAGGAACAGTTGCAATACAATACAGCAATCACAATGCCAGAGGTAGCAAAAGTTTACTGAGTATCTATTGTGCTCTTTCCTATACACAATTATCTTCATAGTGGCAATAGTTTTTGAGAGGATTCTATAACTGCCTCAAGGCCACTGAACTAGCAGTAAGTAGTTAAAGAGAGAGGCAGTAAAGATGGCTACTTTTGTAGCTATATATTGCAATGTTCAAGGCACACCTAAATAAAAATGCACCCGAATGTCACCATCTTGAATATTTGGCAACATGCTAACAGCAAGAGTTCTGGCTGGAGACCTTTCCTAAAGCAGAAGCCACCCACACTCTAGGTTTATATCCTTTTCACTGCCAGGCTGAGATTGCGATCTTGGAAGCTCTGGTTGGTAGGGTTTTCTGTCCTATGAAGCAACTGCTGTACTTGTAGAGACTTTACAGCTTAGGATACAGAGCAGTGCCTGGGAGCACTGTACTGGTTGCCCCAGGCAGTATGCTAGTGGGAGAAAATTGCATTCCCCTCATATGGAAAATGACTTTCATTATCTCTCCTGCAGCTAACTGCAGTAGAATAGCATTGAGTTTCATTCACATTATCTCATTTCTGCATATATACACACTGGGATGGTTAGCCTTTCCTTATAAAGTAAGGTATGCTTTCTTAGTCCTACTTTATAATTAAGAAAAACAGCGCTCACAGTGTCCAATGTCACACGATTGCCTACGGTTTGGAGTGGCAACTTGACTCTGAGTACTTGGCTCCAGAGTCAATGCTTAGTCTCTGAAGTACCATACCTTCCAGTGCAGAAACCTCAGACTGTGAGAGTCAGAGCATGTGCCTTAGAGTCACCAGGTCCAGTTGCAAACTCATACCCATCCAGTTCCAATAATAACTTGGAGAGCTTTTCATCACTCTGAACTTCTCTGATGACCTGGGATATGACATGAAACAGTGATGTACACTCTACAAGGTGCCATAGTGAAAACAGTTTATTCTTCATTTTGCCATAAATAGGATTTATCCCTAAAAACTTCAAGGAGCAATCCCTTAGGTACCTGCCATGTGTTTCCTTCAGTTTCCATTCTCTTGTGAGTTTTGACTTTGGATCTCCCAAAGGGAGTGGCTGGGAAATGGGAGAAGGAAAGAAGATGGACAATTGAAGCCAGAAGAGACAGACTTTTCCTTAACATTTCCATGTCTGTTTCTTTCTCCTCATACTTATCTAGATCCATTTCAGACCTGATTCTCACAGACTGTGGGCCCTGAAAGACAGTCCCTACTTCTACCAGCTGTTACCACAGCAGCATCTTAAACAGTGCTTGACACACAGATATTTGGCACATGGATGAATAAACTTGGAGACCATGTTGATCTACTAAATCTGTAAACAGCAGTATATACCATCACATTTCTGTAGAGCAAGGCCTGCACTCTGTATATTTTTATAGCTCCCCAAAATGCTAATAAAGATTCTTTGTGTGTGACTTGGAAGAATGAATAAACAAACAACACTTTTCTAGAACTCCAGGCGAAAGTCCTTGCCTCTTCCCTGCTTAGGTTCTGTGTCTAAAGCTTCACCCCCCACAGGCTCCATTGCTGTAGTTACTCATACTGAAAACTAAGATGACATTCCTGTCTTAGAAATACTCTAGTCTCCCACTGCTATTTTTAAAAGGGTCAAGTTCAATTGTGGGTATGGGTCCATGTGAGAAACAGCAGGACTTTATTATTTGTATACTGTGGAATGATTCCAACATTTATGGTTCATTTCTTCCCTTTGTCTCTTCATCGAGTTTTCTACTCCCAAGCTAGATAATGTCCTGACATGTTCAGGAAAGAAAATAGCGCTTAATCTGTAGGCAGGTTAGTGTCTAGTTCTTGCTTTCTCTCTCTCTCTCCCCCTCCCTCAGAATTATACATTATAGCCTGACCCTAAATATATTCAGTCAAAGTTGTGCAGAGCACTTGGAAGGAATGCAAGCAGAATTAATTTTATGTAGTCCTCTCTTTCATTTCCGTGGTATCTGTGTTAAGAAAATGAAAAGATAAGGAACAAAACCTGTGCTGGACATTCTGAACTCAGGTATGTCCCAGTAGGGAGGAGACCTTGACCAGGGCAGTTGTGAGATCCTTCTAAAGCAATATCTTTTGACTCTAGTCTGCAACTCTGTCTTGGTGTCTGTCTCTCTTTGTCTGTCTGTCTGTCTGTCTGTCTGTCTGTCTGTCTGTCTGTCTGTCTCCATCCCTCCTTACGTTTTTACCCCAACGTTTCTCTCTCCTGTTCCCTCTCCTAATTCTTTCTGGGAAAGCCACCTTTTTACTGTGAACAGGCAAAGGTACTGAGGGGCAGAGCCTCCTGAAATTCCATAAATGGCTACTGATCTTCTTCAGTGAAGCTCCATGATGTCTCCAGCCCCGAGCAGCATGATCTCACAGCTTCTAATATCTGAGAGAGGTCATCAGCATGCCACTTTAATCTGGTAAGAGTTATGGCAATTTGTTACACAACAGCAGTTAACTAACATAGCTTGGTGCTCAGTGCAAGGCAGAAGCCAACAGACCAGGGAAACATGTCAGCTATGACTGCAGCATACTGGACACATTCCTTACCTCTATGAGACCCATGGTTTTCCAAAACTACGAACATCACCTTTCAATATCCATCACAGAATGAGATGATCAAATTTGGACAGATGAGCCTACACAGACTCCACTTGGGGACTGCCTTGTATTTCAGTACTCTGTCATTCAGGAATAGTCTATGGAGTATCCAAGATTTGTGTAAGTATTAACAAAATGCCTTCTACCTACATATAGAGTACAGATAGGAATCTAGTGAGCATAAGGCAGACATTACGGACAAAAGTATAGAGACTCCTCAAAATTAAAATATAAATGTTATGTTAGTTAAAAGTATAACTTCCAGAAGCTCAGGAACACTATGATTGGGAAACAACCTAAGTTTCCATCAACTGACTGATAAAGCCCATCCCTGACCCCAACCTCTACCCCCACCCCTGGGTTCTGCACATGCTCTTTGTGCATGTACGAATGCAGAAGAATGCTGATTGTCTATGAAGAGGAATGTAATCTTGCCAGTTTGGTTTCACCAAGTTGAGAGCAAATGGAGGTTTCCTAGTGGCAAGATGCTGCTGAGGACTGAAAAGCTACTGTAAAGACAGTAATTGCATCAGTGCCACCTCTATGCTGGACTTAGATATGAAAGTTTTTTAATGACCACATTCCTAATCAGAACTCAAGACTGCAATAATTTCTGGCTTTGCAGACAAATTCTCTCAAGCTTCTAATTTCATGAAAATATTGTTGGGTGACTCTCTCTGGTTTCTCAAACTGGAACTCCAGATAGGGGACTTTGCTCAATTCCTAGAGGCTTTTTTTGCAGTTCTCATGGAATTGGGTCAACACCAATCAGCAAATGGACAAAGAAACATGTTCATTGTCCCAAAAGGCCTCAGCCATGGGATCCATGGAGGCTCCACAAGGTTGTGCGAGCCCCAGAGAGATGTTCTACACTGTGGATCAAGAATATTCTTTTTTGTCTCTTTGTGTATATCCACAGTTCTATGGAGGTATTCTTTTATAATTAATTTATTTATTCACTTTGCTACCCAATATCAGCACCCCCCCCAGTTATCCCCTCCCACAGATCTTCCCCTCATTACCTTCTCCTCTTCTCCTATGAGAGGGGGAAGGTGCCCCCTGAATATAACCCAGCTTGACAAATCAAGTCATTGCTCATCATCTCCTACTGAGGCCAGACAAGGTGGTCCAGTTTGGGGAATGAAATCCACAGACATGCAACACATTCAGGGACAGGCCCCACTCCAGTTGTTGGGGGACCCATATAAAGGCTAACCTGCACAATTGCTATCTATGTGTGTGGAACATGGGGAGGCTAGGTCCAGCCCATACTCACGCTTTGGTTAGTGGTTCAGTCTCTCAGAGCCGCCTACGATCCAGTTTAGTGGACTCTGTTGGTCTTCCTATGGAGTTCCTTTTGTGGATGTATTCTTGACAGCACTTGTCATATTTAGATACATGATTCCCTTGTGTAATTATTTCTCCAGACAAGCTAAGTGTCCTGCTCATCAGTTCCTGTCATTAGCTTTCTGGATGAGAAAACTTAAGACCTTCTCATTGGGTAAATGTAAAGCAGAGTTTGTTGTCATTAGCATTGTGTTGTTCCACGCATGTTGAGAACTTTGTTACCTCCTATCTGAATGCATGTGCCATTAGCACACAGCTCTCTCATTTCCAAGCCTTCAGTCCCTTGTAGCAACTGCTCTGTGCTCTTTCTATGGTTCAGCCTCTGTAGAGTCATCACATCTGTGAGAAGAGAATACAGTTTTTGTTTTTCTATTCCTAGAGTGTTTCACTTAGGACACTTTGTTCTCATATGATCCATGCTACAAATTCAAGTATAGCCCTTCTTAACGGGATTGAACAGCTCATGGCATGTGTATGTTTTTGCATACATGATGTGGGTATGTACACAAGTCAAAAGCCATGTGGGACATTTCCTCATTTGGACTGTCTGGGGTACATAGATCTGCCATGAACAGAGCAGTATGGATGTCATACCGACTTTTTCTTTCTGCTGGGTGTATGCTCACCAGTTGAATTACAAAATAGGTCTATTTTTAGTTTTCACAAAGTATTAAAATTTCTTTACATAATGACAGCATTGATTTACATTCTTCTAACAGTGTGCACTGCCTCCCTTTGCTCTGCATCCTCTCCAGTGCTTCTTATGCCTTTTCCTTTTAGCCATCCTAACTAAGGTTTGGGATGATAGATCAGCATGGCCGTAATCTGCATTTCCTTGACAATTGAGAATGCTAGACATTTCTTCACGAATGTTGCTTTTTAAAATTTTGAACTATGAGTCTTTTGCTTGCCTTTTGATCAGGCTTTTATTTTTGCTATTAATTTATATGTTGCTTTTATGATAAGGGTTTTAGCTGTCATCTGATAAACGATCTTTGAGTCTGTCCTCAAATCTCCAAGGCTGTCCTTGGATATCTCTGGCTTTTCTTCTTTGTTTTTCTTATTTTTTTCTTTTTTAAATTGGTGTGGCAGTGTCTATCTCTACTTGCTTCTGCTGCTTGTGCTTTTGATGACTCTTTTCTGGTCCCACTAGAATTCTCATGTTCTCACTTTGTCACATAAGTATCAGTTACTCCATGTGATGCCTGCACTGCTTCTCAAAGGTTGACCATATGTTGGTTTAATGTAGATAATTTGTACATTGCCATCTTCAGGTACCACAGAATATGGTACTTCCTAGACATGCAAGAAATACTTGTTAAATACAACGGTCTGTCCACAAATGAACTGAACAATAAGAATTGCTTTAAAATAGCTTATTGCAGTAGCAAGCACACACAGGCACCCGTGCACACATACCCTTTACCCACCCATACAAATGTCTCAAACCTATAAGAAATTCACCAAGGCAGAAACAACACAAAATTCTTCAAAGAATTTGAAATCTGCATTTAAAATATAACTGTAAATAGACAGACAAATATCCAGTATCATGGATTAATTCCCCAAATGATGTAAATAGCAAGTCCTAGGAAACGAAAGAAGTAGCCACAGGTGATGGACAGATAAAGCAGGGAATTCACTTGGCAGAAACTTTAGGAATGAGTGGAATTCAATTATATAAGAACCCTGGGCTGGGTAGTTTTACATCAACTTTACACAAGCTAAAGTCAACTGAGAGGAAGGGATCTCAATTGAGAAAAATGTTTCAGTAAGATCAGCTTATAGACAGACATGTAAAGAATTTTCTTAATTAATAATTGATGAAAAAGGACTCAGCCCATTGTGGGTACTGCTATCCATTGGCTGGTGGTCCCTTGTCATAAGAAAGCAGGCTGAACAAGCCTTGAGGAGCAAGCCACTAAGCAGCATGGCCTCTGCATCATCTCCTGCCTCTAGGTTTCTGCCCAGGTAGAGAAACTACCTTGGCTTTCCTCAACAGGCCATCATTCAGGATGTAAGCCAAATATACCTTTTCTTCTCTATATTACTTTGATTATGGTTTTTCATCGCAGTAATAAAAGCCTAAATAAGAAAAACCCAACTTAGGAAAGCAAATCAACTTCTAAAAGGTTCATCATCACAGAGCAAAGCCTGGACTCATTTTCTTGTGTAGGGTCTTTGCTATTCAACTGTCCAGCTTGCACCTTCCAAGCTACACATCCCTGGAGCAAGCACTCCTCAGTGTTTCTATCACAGCATCATCTTTTATGTTTTAGATGCAGCAGTGACCCAGACTTACAGGAAGTTTGTGCCTCCATTGTGTGGGTAGGTGGCAATGAAAATCAACAGAGGTGGTGACGGGTAATGAGTAGCTAGCGTGGGCTACTGTGAAGAGAGGACTTGCACGTTTTCCCTGAGGAGGCATTGATGTTCTAAATTGATGGTAAGAAGACATTCATCCCATGGAAGGAAAGAACACTGGGAGATGATAAGCAGGGGTGAATTTTGTCCTTCTTGAGGGATGCAAGTCAGCCATTGTGGCAGACCTGAGATGTTTGGTGGATGCACCCAATGAATTCAAGGTGGTGCCTCACCCTGCATGCCTGGGATGGAGTTAAGGAAGGACCTTTATGTTCATACCACAACTTTTATTTCAGCTAATATTGGAAAATTTAGCTAATGATTAGAAAAATGAACTGGAAATATAGGCAAAACTGTGAGAATGAAGGACTCTGGGAAGCTTTTGTATCCATCAGTGGACTGTCCTGGGTCATGCTTTATTAATGGCAACCAGGATAATAGATGGAGGTAGGATGAACAAGATACCCTCAACTCAACCTAAACTACACATAATACATGTTGAACCTCGATTGCCGTCTGGAGACCCATCAGATACAGGTTCTCCAAAGATTTCCCACAGCATCCACTCCAGTCTATCTCAATTCCTGCCATTTCTTCCTGGTATACACTTCTAGCCATTGTGATGATTGGCATTAAAGTGGAGTTATTAATGCACACCATCTCTCGGGGTGAAGGAGATGCAGCTGAGCATCTCTCTTGCTATTATCTTAGATGCAGAAGGCACTGAGTAAAGAGTCACTTCCACTGAATTAAGGTAACTGAGATAACGAGTAGAGAGCTCCAGTTGTTCTGCTTGGAGAAGCTTTCCTAATTTGATGCTGATCACGGTGATATTGATCCCAGCTACTGCTTAATAAACACGTAGGTTGGATGCTGTGCTGAGTACCATATGCACTCCAACCTCACAGTAGAGCTATGAAGCAAGCTTTGCTGCTCTTCCCATTTAATCATTCTTCAGCATAATTCAGAAGCTGGGGTCACAAAAGCGTAAGTATACTGCATTGCTTATGACATTGCATAAGGACTGTAAAACCCTGACTTTGTCCCTGTGATATCAACACATTAAGAAATCATCTGAGACTGGAAATAAGGTTTCATCTGCATAGTATGAAGCACTAGAATTCAGGAGGTGGTCCTACCCTCATCAGACCACACAAAATAAGAAATCTCACATACATACATATTCAAAGACCTGCAGCACTACTCTGATGTGAAACACATCCACCCACAACTAATGCTGAAACTTTCTGACAGACAGTACAGGAACTCACAGGATGCAACCATCCTGAGACATATTTCTATAAACATACCCAAGTCTTCTTCAGGGAAAAGTGCTTGATAGTACACTTCTGTTAGTTTCTTGGCCATTCGACATGTGTTACAATCGTGATCCTTCTTAACTCATGTTTCTTCTTTTTCTGTTTGGTATTAACTTGATGCAACTAGGCTGCTGTGACAAAGCAGGAATATGGTAACTCATAAAGAAGACAATTTATTTTTTCATAGTTCTGAAAGATTAAGCAACCTGCAGTTTCAACATTTTGTGAGAACCTCCTTCCTCATTGGCAGCTATTATGTCTTTGCAACATCACAGTGTCTTCCCCTTGTGGTCAAATTACCTCCTGATGACTATGACCCCCAGTGTCATCAACTCAGGGGTGATAGTTTCAGTCTGTGACGATTCAACATTCACATTTAGTTCATCACAGCTATTGATGGGGTTTGGGATTGATTTTTCTTTCATAAGTCTTTATTTTGTCAGAATGTTCTGTCCTTTTATAGCAGAGCTCACAGTAGTCGATTGGTTGGTTGGGGAGTGTGGGGCATAGATTTTTTTAATCACTAGTGGGTTGGTGGTGTCACAAAAATGGCTGAGAGTTATAGGAATGAATTTGTGGGGAAAGGGAAAGAATGGAGTACAGGCCCTGATACACGGACACAGCACCCACAAAGGCAAAGAACCACAGAGAGGAACAAGCGAGGCAAGTGACAGGAAAAATTTAGAAACCAAAGAAGAGGGAAGTTTCTAGAAAGGGAGTGTGGTTATAAATAGTAAAGGTCGGGTATCTGGCCAAGGAGAGTGAGATTAGGAAATCTTTATTTTCTTAATCTGCAGGCATCTGCTATTTGGTTATTGGTCTTTCTATTAAAAGTACAACCAGATGAGAAGACCCTGCCACTAGACGAAAAAGAAAATATCAGAGTCACCTCACATTAAACTCAAGGATATAGGCCTACAAAAGTGTTTTATTCAAACTTGAGATAAACTGGGATGGGAGGCAAGGTGAAGGGAGAAGACTGCCCTGGGAATCCTGAGCTGTCACTTTCAGATCCAGAACTTCTCGGTGCTTCTTTTTATTTTCTTATTAATCATTTTATTCATTTACATTTCACATGATATCCCACTTCCTGGTTACACTTTCACAAACCCCCTATCCCATTCTCTGTCTAACCCCTCAACTTTGCCTCTCTGAAGATGCTTCTCTACCCACTCACCCACTCCTGCCTCACTGCTGCAGCATCCCCTTTCGCTGGGGCATCAAGCCTCCACAGGACCAAGAGCCTCCTTTCCCACTGATGTCAGGTAAGGCCATCCTGTGCTACATATGTTTCTGGAGACATGCATCCCTCCATATATACTCTTTGATTGTTGGTTTAGGCTCTGGAAGCTCTGGGTGGTCTGGTTGGTTGATATTGTTCTTTCTATGGGGTTCCAATCCCCTTCAACTCCTTCAGTCTTTCCTCTATCTCTTCCATCAGGGTCTTTGGGCTCAGTCTTATGCTTGGTTGTGAGTATCTGCATCTATATTGGTCAGGTGCTGGTAGAACCTCTCAGGGGACAGCTATAAAAAGCTCCTGTCAGCAAGCACTTTTTAGCGTCAGCAATACTGTTAGGATTTGGTGTCTGCAGATAGGATGGATCTCTAGAAGGGGTGGTCTCTGGATGGCCTTTCCTTCAGTGTCTGCTTCATTTTTTTTTTGTCCCTGTCTTTCCTTTGGACAGGAACATTTCTGGGTTAACGATTTTGAGATGCCATAGTCTTATGCTTGTCTTGATACCATTCCCTAGAATTCATTCTTGCATTAGAATTTATCAACTTCGTAAATTCTACATCTAGCCAGAGGATTTATTGCTTTGCCATTTTTCCAAATGATTACTCGGCATACCTAATGGTATACCCATTTTTGTGTAAGCCAAGCTATTTAGACCACAGTGCCAAAATAAAACTCCATTTATTTGGCAACAATGTCATCTAACTTCTGGCAAAGTGCTGGGTTACAAGCACTGTTACAACAGAGATAACTTCTAGTGAAGGAGGTAGACACAGAAACGAAGATCCTAAATCGTACTGTTGATAAACTATTGACTGAAAACCAAATCTTGCCTGTTGCCTATTGTTCTGAATGAGATTTTATTGCAGTGTAGCTATGTCAGTGTCTATGGTGACTTTTGAATCATAATAGGAGATTTTTAGCAGAGATCTCATTGTGCAAAATTCCTGGCATATTTTCCATCTGTGTAAGCCTGTAGGGAAAAGATCATCCAACATCTTTTCCAGAGGAAAAAGAATGCAGAGTCTGGCAATAAAGATGCCCACCACATGTCTAGAGTGAAGACAGGATTTCCAAGCTTGGTCATGAGCTCTTCATATTAGGATCAAGACCAAGATGACTTATTCAGAAACTTTCAAGAAGATGAGAGAATTCAGAGTAATATGCACCTCTACATAAGAGACAGAAGATTCGTTTTAGAGCAAATAAAGTATTTGCTATTCAGAAAAACCTTCACAATATTAATGGTAGGAATAATACTGAGATTTCTTGTGGTTTTGTAAATTTATTCCATGTTTTCCTGGGTCTTGATTTGAACTGTCCATAACATGAATTGAAAGACAGAGGCAATACCTTCCCCTCTATGATCAGTGTTACTGAGGTTGTAGTTCTGCACAGGAAGAATTTCAGGTTCAGTATGGGAAGAAGACACCAGCCAGGAGCTAATGACTCAGACTAGGATGCTTCTCTGTGTGTCTTTCTCTTTCCAAGTTACAGCTGTCTATGTCACACTTCACAAAGCTATTATTCTCTTTTCCTATAGACCATTTTTGTGTGAATGTCAAACCATCATTAATTGTTGCTTTTGGTAAGCAGGCTTTCTCAAAAAGTATTCTCAACTATACATTGAGAGCTATGGCATCTGTCCAGTAGGGAATTCACAGAATGGTCTTACCACAAGGTCACATAGTTAAGCATTTTGAAAAGTCTTGAATACCTAATACAATTACCTTATAGAATCTATGAAAAACAGTGACATGTTTTCCAGTTAGCAGGATGTATATGTATATGTATATGTATATGTATATGTATATGTATATGTATATGTATATGTATATGTATATGTATATGTATATGTGTATATATATATGTGTGTGTGTGTGTGTGTGTGTGTGTGTGTGTGTGTGTGTGTGTAAGCTTGAATTTAAGTTGGACAACATGGTCTTATGTTATTCTCTTTGAAAGACTGGACATTATGTTCTTACGTCTATAACACAGTCCTTTCTAATCAGTAGAAACAAAGATAAGAGATTAAAATGACCGATGTCCCCTCTTAGGAAGTACCAGCATTAACTAGTCAAAACAGTAGAGCAGCCTTCTGGGAGAATATCTTACCATTCTACAGAAAAGAAGATCAAGGATTAGGATAACTGAATGTGGTCAAGATATAACTATGGAAGCCCTTTGCAATCACCAGAAAGACCTTTAGCTTCTCATCCAAGATGAGCTGAACTTCCAGTAGATATTTTACAACGTAAGGGCAGAACAGGTACACAGATCACTGAAATCTACTGAATAGAGCCATGGGATTCTGTTAAATACACTACAATGCAGAGCACAGCTAAAAAAAAAAATTCAGCCTCAAACGTGAATACGCTGAGGTTGAAAAATACTGTGCAAGATCATATTTCTTCAGAGACATAAATAAAAAGTAAGTGGAAAAATATATAAATGCAAATACGATTTCTGAGGGATTTGCTGAAATGGCTTCATTTAATTATTATTCAAAGTTGGTAATAAAACGACGTCTTCTCATCTCTAGATCAGATGTTTTACCATCTTGCATGAACCCTTCCTCTGTTCCCTGAGACTTGTTAAAATACTTCTTTGTAAAGCACTCAGAGCTTTCACGGAGAGGCGTGACGTGGGATTGCAAATGCTCTGTATACATTGCATTGTCTTGTAGTGTAAGAACTTCCTCAAAACAAACTCAGGATGCAGCCATGATGTTCAAGGCGCTGTGAATAACCCTGTGCCATGTAGCAAACCTTTGTGAGGGTGACTGGGGTATTAAGAATGGCTATAACTGTGATCCATGAGTCTTTGAGATTAGTAAGCCAGAGGAAATACAACTGGTGCCTCTGGTATTTTCTCTGGCTTACTAATTTTAGTTTCCCTCACCTGGGGGGGGGGGGGGGGGGCACATCATCACACCGCTGTTGGTGAATATAGACTGCTGCAGCCTCTGGCTATGGTAGAACAGTATGGAATAAAAGCTTATCACCAGTGAGGTCATGGTCCTTGTATTTAAGCTCCATCTCCAAGGTAGATGCAGAGAGGAAGAGGAAGAGGATCAGGGACAGTCAGAGCTGAAGAAAGTACAGAAAGAGGTGACATCATGTCCTTCCTGGCGATCAAAAGGAGTGTGGTAAACATTGATCGATTTGTACTTCTACCTGGTGGGAGAAATTTGTCTCATTGGCCTGAAGGCAGACTCCCAGGCAAGCAAGGTGCTGTTGGACTCCGAGGGTGTATCACAGTTAACGGGAAGAAATTTTCTCTACTTTAGCATTCCTGGTCAGTTTACACACTTAATATAGTCAGTACAAAACAGTCGTTTTATTTGTGACCCTTAATCAGGCCATTAATTGTGTCTTACGTGAATAAAAATAATTGGAGATGTCTCCTTTTGTATTTGATTCAGAGAGAACCTGAGAAATATCTTTAGTTATTGGTCATGTTCAGGCCACAAAGATAGATGTGGGTCCTTTTCAATTATAATTTTGTAAGCAGTCTTTAGTGAATTTAGAATGTTATTGGGAGACTAGATTTTAAGTCTATAGTCATCAAGTTAAAGGGGAATTTGGGTTTTCTATGTGGTCTGAAAATACTCCACACTTCCACACTTTAGAGGTAATTGGTTTGGATGTGAACCTAGCCAATCTCATCTCCATGCCGGAGGGTGTTCTTCATAATAACAAAAAGGAGCAAACAAAAGCCTGTCCCCTCAATACTTCCTTTTTAATAAACATATCATGCCATGATATCAGGTATCCATACATTAGAGGGAAAATCAGAATATTCCTCTGGACAATGAGGAGGACAGAGTTTTCTTAAGACACAGTTTAGTTTAGTAAACCGATGATGCTTCTTGGATGATGTCAATATCTAGGTGAGATGGAAATAAAGTGAAGGAGTAAGTCACAGATGCTCATTGAAGAGCTTTCAAGTTAAAATCAACTAGCTCCATGTTCTGGAATTTGAAACGTAAGTGATTGGCAGGTCCTGGCCACCCAGGGCAGTGAATGGAACACAGAGAGCACACAGAGTAGAAAGTATTTTCTGCCCCTTGACTCGGGTTCAGAAATAGCTTAGGTTAATCATCTTTACAATATTTCAGCTGCAGAAAAACTGTCCCTTTGTCTCCAGATACTCAGTGCCTGCAGCATGCCACTGCATAAATGCCCTTCACATGTCCTTTAATCATTGGCATATGATGTTTGTTCCACTCAATGACTAAGACAGGAAGTAAGGTGATTGGGACTGAGAAGAAGAACATAGGCTGTGTGGGTACTGAGGTAGAAACAGAGAAGCCCAGATTGTAGTTTAGTTGGTGGGATTCTTTCCTGCAGTGCATGAAGCCCCGACTTTGATCTCAAGCATCACTAAAATCAGGAATGGCAGCACAATATACACATTCCATAACTCAGGCCTGGAAGGAGGAGAATCAGAAGCTCAAGGTCACCCTCTGCTAGATAGGAAGTTTGAGACAAGCTTAAAATACAAAAGCTCTGGAGAAGTGGCTGGGGAATGGAGATACTAATTCAATGGTCGATGCTAAGAAGGGATGGGCTGGTGCGAACTGAGTTTGGCAGCAGCTGGGTTGGGATTACAGATTAAAAGTGGAGCTGTAAACACCTGCTGACATTGGAAAGGAACTATTGAGAGGGGAGATGAAAGTGAAAGGTCTCCTGTTTCTACTGTTCTTGATTTTGTTCGTAAGGACATGGTAGACTAACACAGGAGTAAATTTATCTTTGTCTTGTGTGCCTTGACAAAGGGTGCAGTGGCACCATGGGGCTGAGTGTCATTTTGCTTATGGCAGGAATTTGTTTCACACTAGTTTCAACCTGGCAGGTTCTGAGAGAGAGAGAGAGAGAGAGAGAGAGAGAGAGAGAGAGAGAGAGAGAGAGAGAGAGAGAGAGAGACTCTCTTCCTACTATAACAATGAAAATGGCCTCTAGTCATTATCTGGTGATCCTCCCTGGGGGATAAAACTGCCCCCAGCTGAGAGTCATTGCTCTGAATCAAAGTGTCTACAGTAGATGTGTTAGCTAATTTTACATCAAGGAATTTTACTTGACCCAAGGTAGAGCTGTTTGGGCAGAGGAACCTCAACTGAGAAAATGCCTCAATCAGATTGGCCTGTGGGCTAGTCTGTAGTACATTTTCCTGATTAATAATGGATGTAGGTGGGACAAGAACACTGAGGACAGTGCCACCCCTGGACAGATGGTCCTGGGTAGTATGAGAAAAGCTTAATAAGCCATAAAACACAAGCCAGTAAACATCATTTCTCCTTGTTTTTGGCTTCCATTCCTGCATAGATGTCATGCGGTGATGGGCTGTTACTTGGGAGTTATAAGACAAAATAAACCTTTTCCTCCCCAAATTGGTTTTGGTCATGATATTTTATCACAGAAAAAGAAAACTCTAACAAAAACAGTGGCCTTGTTGCTACATGTAAGTATGCAAAGTTGGGAAAACCATGGAACCTCTCAGAATTCCATGGGTCCTTGGGTCATGAATATAAGATTGAGTCTTGAGTCTTGATCATGAATATCAGATTCTGTTAACCCAAGTTCAAAACTATAACTCAATTATCCAAGCCTGTCTTGATGGTCAATTCTCTTCTACTGAATTTCAAATAGCTAATAATTTCAAAACATCTATTAACATAAAGTTAGTTTTTTTCTAGCAGTGTGAAACAATAACCCTAAAATTGTAAGACTGAATTCTCCCAATCTTGACAATAATTTGAATAAACACAATGTGCTACCAGATTCTCTGAGAGTCCAAATGAGACTCTTGTGCTTTTCTGCTTTTAAAGGGCAGTTGGGGATGCATGACTCCCATTGTATATGCATAGTTTCTCTGAGGGCCTTTTTCGTTGTTGTTGTTGGGCAATATGGCTCCATAGTTAGGCTTTCAGTTGACATCAGGAAGTTGTTAGCACTTCTGGGGATGGTGTCACCATGCCACATCTGTTCCTCTGTACAGTTAGAGCTGTGACACACAGAGGTCCCTTCGTCATAGCAGTGACAGGCAGATCTGATAGCCAACTTCTCTAAATGAACTCACACAGTTTCCAAGTCACTTTAAAGCCATTTCTTCTTGATCCTTGCATGGTTTTCTTATTCACCCCTAACATGATGTCAAGGCTCTTCAGAGACATATGTTCTGAGGCTGGCATGGTGTATCTTCACACATCCCAGGAATGAAGTCTGGACTGAAGCCTTGTGCTCTTGTCTCAAGATGAGTTTTACCACCACAGAGTCTGGACAGAAGATATCAAAGATGTGAGCCAATGAATAGTTACAAGCAAACTATTATGGCATATTTAGAAAATAAAGGAAAAAGTAGTAAGCCAAATGAAATTACATACATTGGTGTACATGTTACAAGATAATAAGATGACTAATCTCTCTCTGTCTCTCTCTGTCTCTCTCTGTCTCTCTCTGTCTCTCTCTGTTTCTCTCTCTCTGTCTCTCTCTGTCTCTCTCTCTCTCTCTTTCTCTCTCTCTTCTTCTCTCCTGACCATGTGTGTGTGTGGGGGGGGTATGTCTGTCTCCTCTATTTGAATGACTTATATTAAATGCAGGGATTTGGCTTTATTATACCGTTAGATGCTTTTTATTAAATAAAAATGTTAAAACAATTTTCTATATTTATCCTTGCACTCTAGATTCTGTAGGCTTGGCTCATGCCAGCACCTTTTAAGAAAGATAGAGTCAGCTAGAATGAACCTTCCACTTTGGGGTTTTCCTGAATTCTATGAAACCAGGAATTTCCTTCCTGGTCTTATTCAGCCAACAGTGTTTAATACTAAATCCTGAATTGATTTATGGCATTGATTACTTTCAATTAAGCATTTTATATACAGAGTAGTCCCCAGGAGGCTAGGCCTGGTGGCTTTGACAGAAGCAACCTTGAAATAACTTTCATTACTCTACTGTCAAACAAGCAATTGAGCCTTAGGAAGACAGCAGCTCTATGGAGCCCTGGAAAGAAGACCCAAAATCCATCAAGCATACTGGACTAGAGAGAACTCTTCCTGCAAAGGTGGTTTTACAAGAGAATAGAATATATTAGCCCAAAACAGGCAAGACATAGCATACTTTAGAATCCTTTGTACCTAGTTACTAGAAATTCTAAATTTTTCACTGGGCAAAGTAATAGTAAAAGTTTTCATGTTTTTCATTTTAGTCAACAAACATTTAAATGTTTAATTTTAAGTAATTTAAGTTTTTTATAAAGTTTAATGATAGGTAAATATGGGCATGCAGCAGTAGACAGTTGATGGTGCCTCTCCTTCAGACATTCATGCAGTAGTGTGGGCCAACCCCATGGCTAGTTTCTATGGTGATATGTGTATACTGTACCATAAGAGACAACATTAAGTATGATTTGTGTTAGAGAGGGTGGTCAGATACTATGGCCACACATAATAATTAATAATACACAGAAAACACACACAAATAATAATAATAATAATAATAATAATAATAATAATAATAATAATTAAAAAAACAGTATTCATCATAGGTGAGTTCTTAATGTCCTCATCATCTTGATCCCTCCATAGATATCTTCTATCCATCCCAAGTTCACAGCCAGAGATGTCTAGCCAGCAAACATGAAGGAGATACACCTTATTCAAACTCTATATTGAGATTCTCCCACAACCTCCATGACGAGATCTTAGCTCCACCAAGCACTCTCACATTCAATACAATTTTCTTTAAGTGGCTTCACCAATCATATTCCATTCTTCCCAAATAAAATCTAAAGTCACATTCTTGAATATTTAAGAGAATCAGTAACATTTTCCTACAATCTGTGGATACAATTTGCACATTTAAAATTTTCTCTCAATATCTCTCCAACTCATGAGTCCAGGATTCCCCTCATGAGTCCAGGATTCCCCGGACCCATATGCAACAACTACATTTCCAGTCCAGTTCACCTGATAGATACTTCATCAATATTGTCTTTAAGTTGGTTTCTACACAGATGAGAATTTTCCTGGCTTGTTGACTTTTCAATATGTATAGTTTTTGTTAGTAGCATGTCTGCCCATTTTCTCATGGCTTTTATTATTCTGATTGATTCATCATGTAAATTATTCACTTTCTCGTCTTCTAAATCTCAATATGAACTCTTTAGTGAAAACTACAAGTGCACACATATTAATATACTTTAGTACTTTATAAATACCCTTTTCTTTTTCTTTTTTAGGCATTTTTTGAGCATCTATGTCTTAGTTAGGGTTTTATTGCTGTGAACAGACACCATGGCCAAGGCAACTCTTATAAGGACAAAATTTTATTGGGGCTGGCTTACAAGTTCAGAGATTCAGTCCATTATCATCAAAGGTGGGAACATGGCAGTATCCAAGCAGGCATGATACAGGAGGAGCTGAAAGTTCTACATCATCATTTGAAGGCCACTAGGAAAAGACTGGCTGCCAGGCAGCTAGGATGAGGGTCTTAAAGCCCAGGTCCACAGTGACACACTTCTTTCAACAAGGCCATACCTCTTAATAGTGCCACTCCCTGGGCTAAGCATATTCAAACCACCATAATCTGTTCTGGTTATTGGGAGATGAAAATGCACCACATGATCAATAGTTTCAGATAATTATGTTCAAGACTACCATGAAAACTCTATCTAGTCTCATGATTGTTATGTTAGAAGTATACAGATGGAATATTGTTTATACAGAAAATCTTAGAGGTATGAAAACAAACTCAAGTTCAGGAAACGAACTGAAAAGGGTGTTGGTAGGAAATGCCTAAAGGGGTGAGGACGTTGCCTGGGTGAGGAGCTTCATCCAGAAAGTACTCCCAAGAGGCACCACTGTGAACCTATGACTTTGACTAGACCGCAGAAGGAAGAACAGCAAGGAATGAAGCTAGTGGAATAGGCAGGTGCAGTTGTAACTCAACTTGTTGACTTATTAATAAAGTTAAAATTTTAATCATGCGTCATTGAATAATTTTGTACAAAGTATGCCAGTCAGATTGCAGGCTTGAAGCTGCTATGCACAGAATGGGTGTGGAAGGCAAGAGAAGAGGCAGAGATTGAGGAGGGACCTCTTATGGTAATGAAATGATAATGTTCAACTAAGGAAGGATACTGTTCTCAGTCAGCAGCAGTGTAGGAGGGGAGAAGACTGGTATAATGTGGATGCGAAAGGAGTTAATCTGGGTTCTAGTTGAGGGTGTGGATTGAAGGGAAAAACATAGAAAGAAAACTGGCTCTTCTAGTATCCTTGTCATGAGAAGGCCCTTCTTTCTCAAGTGCTTCCTTGGCTCCTAACATACAGAGTATTGGCCAGCTCTACTTAATAACCTGCATCACAGAATTCCATCTCCTTCTGGCCAAGTCAGCCAGCTGCTTCTCTCATTTAACCAGTGTGGAATAAGGACAGTGGTCCATAGAAGCAGCATATTGTCCACATGTGACTTGTGTTTTTTTCCTCTTGAAATATGATCTCAAATTTTATTGTACAGCTGTCAGTAGGCCACGCTGCATTGCTAGCAACTCCCTGAAAATAGAATGCAGGCAATTACCTCAGGAAAGATTAATGTGGAGTATGATTGAACTTATGTAATACTCAGCCTCCAGGTACTGGGGAAGCCTTGAGGAAGTCTCACCATAGCTGTGTGGGTATCACATGGTGTAGGTACACCTTGCTGGAGGGGGTGTCTGGGTGGGAGTCTTCTCATACAGCATAGCACACAGGCCCACACTGGAAAGGGTGTCTTCCGTGGAGTCTTCTAACATAGCATACCAGCAGGCTCACATTGAAAAGGTACCTGTATAGGTGTCTTAACACAGCATATCACATGGGCCATACTAGAGGGTGTACCTGTGTGGGTATCCTGACACAACACACCATCCAAGCCTATGCTGGAGAGCTTGTCTGTGTAGGAGTTTTCTGACACAGCATACCACCCAGGCCCACACTGAAGTGGGTATCTGTGTGGGTGTCTGACAGAATCTACCATCCAAGCCTATGCTGGAGGGATATCTGTGTGGGAATATCTTGACAGAACATACTATCCAGGCAGGGATGAAAGAGGTAGTCACGTGGGTATCTTCACAGAGTGTACCACTCAGGCCCACAATGGAGAAAATGTCTGTGTGGAAAAATCCTAACATACAACACTACTGAGGTCCATGTTGGACAGGCATCTTGACACAGCACTCCACTCAGGACCATGCTGGATGGGTTGGTTATCTGTGTGAATATTTTGACAGAACATACTACCAGGTCCACAATGGAGGGAATGTCTGTGTGGGAGTTTCCTGGTAGAACATACCACCCAGGCTTGTACCTATGTAGGTATCCTGACAGTACATCACTATGGTTCATGTTTTTAGGTGCCTCACTGTAGCCCTCTGTTTATATGCTTGCTAACTCTCTTGGAGGAAACTGATCTCAGAACACAGTTACCTCAAGGGCTGATGTCCCAGCAATAAGATATGCAAATGAGACTTCTTTAGCCAACAAGACATAGGACACTGACTAGTAAACTATGTTGTTGTCTTTTGTCAGCTTCTGTTTCAAAAACCTAAGCAGAGGCTTGTGTTTGGAGATGTCAGACCTGTTTGGGGGAATACCTACCCTAAAGGAGCTTTGGAGGCAATTGCACAATTCTTTTGTTTTCCAGCAGAGAAAGCTAAAGTCTGGGAAATCCCATATCTTCCCTAGGGATTCCTATGTCCTTTAAGTTTAGATAAAAGGCTGAAACCCCAGCCTGTAATATAGGGAGGGCTCTTCCCTCATGTCCTTGGGTTCTTACAATGAAATGTGATCGGCCAGAAAGCACCCTTGTCAGATTCTTCAAACACCCCCAGTGGGTGGAGAAAACAGTAGTACAAAAGAAGGAAATCAACCCCACAATTAAATACTGAACTGACTCCAGACCAACTAGCAGGAATATTGTGCTGGCTTCCCTAAGTATTGCAGAGGGAGGAAGGGCAGCCTGCCTCAGCCAGTCACAGCTCACACACAGGCACAGAGCAAGAGTGGTAGGTCTGCAGTGCCTTCCTGAAGATGCAAGCATTATTGATGGGATGTAGAAGTAACAAGAATGAATTACTGCTGATGAGGACCTCTTCAGTGTCTTTCTTTAATGTCACCCTGCTTCCTTTGTTTCTTTCCTTGAAAATCGTTGGCATTCTAACCGGGTTGGCTTGTTCTACTAAATGGTCAGAATAAAGATATTAATTCATCACTGAAACTCCAAAAAAGTTCTTATAGGTCCAAATCTCCACGTGAAGAATAACAACGAGACATGATGGACCAGGGAGCGCTAAGGAAGAAATCAGATGTCAGGATACTGAGTTGCTTCTAGCCTATACTCCTAGACCCATATATAGGTTGAGAGGGAGAATATGGAGATAGTACACTCTTCATATGTCCTAATGTTAACTTTGCCATCACATGAATATAACCACCAACCATATCTTCGCTTAAATGAAACTCATATGCACAAGTTTCTGTGACTTTTAGTATACCCTCAGATCACTACAGGTGACAATCTTGCTGATCTTAAAACACAGCTATCTCTTCAAGAGGAACCTTACTTTAAAGCCTAGCCCCAAGCAACCACAAATTTACCTGTGGCTTTGCAGATCTCCCTGTTACAGTGATGGAGTCATACATTATGTAGTCTTGGTGAAGTAGTTTCTTTCATAGACAGTAATGCTTTCAAGGTTCATTCATGGGCTTCATATTTTAAACTATATTTCTGTTTAATAGATACATGTAGTTGGAGGCTCAGTATGATAGAACACAGCTATATGATATGAGCTGTGCAATCAGGGTAACTAGCACACATTTCATCCTAATCATGTATTATTTCTTGGTGTAGAAAACATGATCACTGCTTTGGGTTGCCCCCCCCCCCCAGAACTAAAAGGTAAGATCCTATAGATAAAGACAATACATATCTTAGTTGTAAATACAAAGAATTCATGCTGGAACTGAGCTGAAAGCTTCCTCCAGAATTGTTATATGGATAGTGGGGAAATCTACTGATTTCTAACCAGATCCTGAGACCTGCTCTTTGGAAAGAAGTGTATACAAAATCTGACAGATCTGGTCAAAAGCCCATGACTGAGGAATCAAAAGCCTACTACATTTGTATTGCTGAAAGAACTTGTTATCAAACTGCTTTTTAAATTTCAGTGTTTATAACCATAGATTAGTCTTATCATCAGCCTTAGTCATAGAAGCTTCTCTTTGTAGTGAATGCAGTTACTATGAAGTCTTGTGACTAGTCAAAGTGATGAGCACAAGTGACTATTGAGTAGTCAGACTTAAACAAAATACCCAGATCGTTCTTCCTAACTTCAGAGAATGTCATAGAAGAGTGGATGGGAAAACATGTAAGAGCTGAGTGATAGAGAAAAGCGAGGGGTGAAACACTATATTATCAGAATGATATGGCATTCATAGACAATGGTTGTGTGAACATTCAGTCATAGATTTCAGAGACTTGTTAGGCCCCACCTCATTCATGTTAACTAATAGCAGTTGAAGACTGTTGGAGGTCTGTAGAAAGTCATCTGTAACCACTGGCGAGCTATGCATGCTACAGCAGACAGGATCATGCCCACACAAGTAGCCCTGATAAAAACCCAATGGGTCACAAAGCAAAGCAAAACAAAATGACATAAAATAAATACAGATTTGTTTGGGAGGGTTGGTAGGTGTGAGAGGAGAATAAGACAGTGAGGGTTAGTAAATATAACCAGCATGTACTATATACATGCAAGACATTCTTAAAGAATAAACTAATTAAACTAAATAAAATAGTTTTAAATGTTCTAGTCATACAAAATCACAAATAAGAGATGATTCAAAAGCTTAGAAGCAGAAATAACTGAATAAATGTATGAATGAATGAGTGAATGAATGAATTAAAAACTCAGAGGCTTTAATTCAGAGAAAAGTTGTGTTGATGATGGCAGAGGATGCTAGAAAAATAAAAGTGCACAGATCCTTCAGAGGCTTACAAGTCAAACTGGAGACACCACTAAACAATCAGTGTCTAATTAAATCCCAGGAGAAGATAATTTTTATCATGAATAAAATAAAGCCATTTACTTTTTCAGACATCCTCTCTTTCAGACAATTTGAAATAGTAAATTAACTTCAGTCCTCCGTCTGTCCAAACACCATTCTACTGCACAGATATATTTGGTCTTCCTCCCAGTCGGCCAGTATTTGGTTAGTTTCTACCTTTTTACCATTATGGGTCATGTGGACCAAATTTTGACAGAGATAAAATATCTCCCTTATAGTGTATTTGAGCCTTATCAAAAAAAAAATGTGATCTGGGATTGTTGAGGTAAGCTGACTTGTCTGTTCACTCACTAAGACATTCTTAGGAGGGAAGTCCAGCACATGACCTGGGGCACTCTGAACCATATACCCTGTTTACTAGCTAGTTACCAAAGAGAGGAATCAAATTCATAAATATTGGCCTCTTCTTTAAAAACACATGGCAATCTGACACTTTCTACTGGGGATCAAGAGTAAGTGGACCAGAGAGATGCTCAGCTTGTCTCAGAAGCAGATTATTGTTATAAGGTTGTGGATTTAAGTGGTTTGGTAAGTTCTTAGCTGGGCAGTAAGACAGAAAGGAAGAAAGCTAGTTACTTTTATGGATGATGAGGGATCACTATTTCTGTCCTTTGGTGAAATACATTAAGGAGACTGTAGTACAATGCAGAAAAAAAAATTTGGAGACATTTAAGTTCAAATCATGATCACAGCAAAAAGAACATGGGTGCCCTAGAGCAAAGTATTTGCTATAGGAGAACAAGCCCTCTTGGATCCATAGATGCCAGGCCACAACCAAAGGGCTGATATGAAGCTGAATGAGGCTTTGAGGATGCTTCAGTGCAGTAGTAACTGGTTTATAGAATGAGTTAGCAGAAGTAGTTTTCATTATTTCCAATGGGAGTGAGAGGGAAGAACAAGCAGACACGCTAATTCTCTAAATAAAAACACATTAAAATTGTAAAATGGTCTTCTAGCTGTCACAGTATAGGGGCAAATGACCCAGATCTCTCCCTTCAGAAAGGCTTCATTCAGTCCAGCCCAGCACCTGCCCTGCTCCTGGATTTCACATTCAGGGTCCAGATTATATCTCTAGAAGCTGAGGTTCCATTTCCATTGTTTAATGAGCTGTTGACTTCAGGAGAGAAAAGCCCCCTACCAAAGCAACTGTGCAGATGCCCTGTTTAACCTTTAAACAGACTTTCTTTGGGAGGAATTTCTTAAATCATTCCTCAGTGCTGTGTTAGTGGGAATCCTTTTGGTGCTGGGTGACAGAAACCAAATTTGAACAACTTTGAGAAGAAAGGTGAATTTCTTTAAACAAGAAGATGAATTTTAAAAAATTCTAAAGGAGATGCAGAAAAATGGTTCCAATAGCTTCGAGCAGGGTGGAAGTCCGCCCAGAGAGCCACTGCCTCTAACATTATCCCAGTGTGACAGCTTTAAGACTCATCCTGGAGATGCTAAACAAGCATATATATGTCATGGAGGGTTTGCATGTGGTAGATTCAACTGCCATAGGCTCACCCGAATCTTAAAGTCAACTCTGCAATTTTTTTTCCAGAAAATCAATGAGACAAATATCTCTGTTAGACTGTGAGGGCAGGGAATAAATGTCAGTTTATAGCCAGGGCACTTCATTCTCCCATAGGTATTCACATTGCCTAATAAGGCAGAAACCTAGATTGCTGATATTATGGTCACTTTTTTTATAGGAAACGCACATAAGTGGAAGTTCTAAACACTGAAGAAGTGAGCAAACAATAGAGATAGAGGAGACCACATCTTATTCAGTTCACAGAAGTATACCTAAGAGAAATGAGCTAGCAATACATTAATGTGTATTGTATAATGTGTTGAGTATATTTAAAAAAAGACATTAATATGGGATTACTTGCCATTTATATGCCGGGAAAGTAATAATACTGTCTTTATTGCACATGTTAGTGTTCTTGAGTGCTTTTAAAGTACCTTGGAACTTCAAAATATTTCCCAGTTTCAGAGAATTAATTAGCTTCCCTATGGAGTAGCTCAGAAATGATGTTGCTGTTTTGGAGATGGGAAAGGCAAAGGGTTTGAATTATTCATCTTTTAAATAAGTTTGCAGTGAGCATATACTCTCTGCATGGACCTAACCTGCAAGTCATGGGGAGGTGAGCTGATTGGCAGAAAGCAAGAGGTATTTATGAGATGACAGGGTGCGAACTAAACTCAGGGGCCCTTAAAACCATGCAAAGGAATTCAGTCTTTACCATTTAAAATTATTATTAAAATCAAATATATAACATTAATATATTTAACTTATTAGCTTTCCAATTGTTTACAAAATTAGCCCTATACTTAGAAAAAAAAAGTTGACTCACTTGTCAACATCATTCAAATAATTAGGCTGTTCTCTTGTTTGTATGTTGATACTGTCTGGATTAAAATGTACGGCATTATATAAAGACTAGATATGCCTGTACCACTGGCATTCTGGAACCATTATTCCAGAACTGTTCATCAGGTATTCATTATTAAGGAAAAGTCTGATTTTCATTTTGGCCTCCCTCTCCATGTGAGCCAAACCACCGGTCATGAGAAATACACAGAACCCCTGGCAAAATTTAAGTATGAGATAACCATCAGGCCCCCAACTCCTATAGAGCTCAAGGCTAAGTACAGGCCAGACTTCCTTTGAGTAAGAGTAAGCCCAGTGGAGAGTACGCTCTAGAGGGGTCAGCTTGCCGAAATTCCAGCTTTAGCCTGCTTTGCAGTGGCTTGCTATTACCTGGAACACCTTGAGCAAATGTTTTATGAGAGCAACATCTTCATACCTTGATTAAAAAAAAAATTCTATAGATAACAGGGCTTCGGGCACCAATCTGAATTTGAGAACTGCAGCCCCACTTAAGAGGAAGGCTCACACTTTTGTAGAGATGTTTTACTTGGGAATGCAGGACTGAACTGAAGGAATCTCTACTACATGCTAATGTTTCTGTGACATACTGACTGTGAAACAATTCCCTCCATTTCTAAAGGAAGTTAAACAGAAAACATTAATAAATCCCATTTACCTGTATATCTTGGTAACATTTCTTTTATGTGCAGACAACTTTTACAAATGATCCACCTCTGTAGCCAAAGGGCCATGAAGGTGACATGAAGGTCAGAGAGTCTCATGACCCTTTAATGCTAAGTTCCTTCTCTGGTTCACTAATTAAATTATAGGCAGGGCTTCCAAGAAGCCACCTTTCTCTGGTTTCATTTTAATTGAATGTCAGCACAAGCAGAGGAAACAACCAATCAGCTTCTCATATTAAAGAACATATTTTGCTGAGCTGGACTTGATTTCTGGTTGCTACAAAACAAATCTAAGTTTATATCAGAGGTGACAAACCCCATGGCCTGTCATTTATCTTTTTTATAGCATGGGTGATACCAACAGTCAGCAAGCAAGTCATGTTGGCAACTTGATGAACCAACCAAACCAGAAAGTTAGCATAAAGTTTGTCTGAGCCATAGTCAGACATTTCTCTCTTTAAGTTTAACCAAATGTAGGCACTATGGACATTGCTAAGAGATGAATGGTCCACAAATCCTATTTCATTTAAAACACAGCACCAACTGAAGATTCAGACATAGGATAGCATAGTCAACAGTTGGGAAGCCCTGGATGGAAGCCAGCTCTGTGTGGTGTTGTGAACTCCATTATGTCCTGTGCCATCCTGTGCTTCTGGAACTCTTTAGCTAAAGTGACCCCCATCAATCGAGTGATAGGCGTCTCCAACAGTTCAGTATGTGATATTTATTGCATATTCCTCATCTTGTACTCTCCTCCAACCTTTCATTGCTTGTATAGCCGTCTAGTGAGCACCTCTGCAGATAAATTTTGTGTATGTTCTCAATTATTTCCTGACTTGTGAGAAGTAGAATCATTGGCACAGTGTCACAGACAAATTTTATACTTCCAATGAGAATGCCAAGTTTTTCTTTGAATAATTAGACCAAATTACATACCTGCTATCCGTGCGTATTTATTTCTAGGTCTTAAATTCTCAGTTTAAAAGTGTTAAAAAGTGATGATAACTCAAATCCATACTAATCAAATCATATTGTGAAATATTAGAAATGCAA
>JANHMN010000001.1:164289938-164343669 GCA_030674055.1 Rhabdomys pumilio
CACACACACACACACACACACACACACACACACTTCTTTAAGGCACTATTTCTACTGCACATTCAAAGCCATCCCTGGGGAAAATAGGGAATCCTGGAGAAGCAGGAGAAGCTTGTGACCAAGAATTAGTGAGTACACCTCATTGCCTAAATGCTAAGCATACAGAGTACACTCATCTGAAAATCTGACAATGGAACCTTGGGTTGGGGTATGGAGTCCTGACTCCTGTCTCATTCTTCAAAAACAGTCTAGCACAGTACTTGGCACCCATTAAGTCATGTGTTGAGTTAATTTTAAATGTTTGCTTTTTCCCTGTTGACAGCAACAGACCTAGGCTAAACAGTTCCCTCTGGTCTCAGTAGTCCGGGAAACGGGGAAACAGAAGAAAGAATGGGGTCATAGCAACATGTCCTGGAACTGGGCATGAGGATGCAAGAGCAGAGGAAGAGGCTCTGCTTCTTGAGCAAAGGCGGAATGAAGCCCCTCCCCTCCTCATTCAGGACCTCTAGTTACTAGGCAGAAAGCAGTGCCAGCTAGGTGATAGCCAGTTCTGCCAGTCACGTTCATTCGCTCTAGCAGGTCGAGTCCCAGAAGCCTCGCCCCTCCTCCATCCCCAGTCCAGGTTTGGAGGCGAGTCCCCTCTAGTGCCTGAGCCGCCTGCTTGTTGGCGAGTGGCTTTCTGCCTCCCTCGCATTTCTGTCTCCTCCTCCAGCGAGGCTCCGGCGCCCCGCACAGGGTCTGCAGCGGCCGCCGCAGCAGTGAAAGCCAAGTCGTGCCCCAAACGGCAGCCCGGGGCCGCACCCTCGCTCGGTGGCTGCGCGCAAAGACGCCAGCCGCGCCACGCACCGCCTGCGTCCTGCGCCCCGGCCACAGCGCATCCACGCCGCCGCGGCGGTCGCTCCGGAGCGGAGCCCGGCCGGCGGGCCGGGTCAGGGTGGGTAGCCCAGTTTGCAGTCGGCTGGAGCTTGCGGCCGCTGCAGCCCTAGCAGCGCGCACACCCCTAGACACACGCACCAAACGCCTCCTCCCTGCGCCACGAGGATGGAGCAGCCATCCCAACCCAGGACTGGCGCAAGGTAAGGTGCAGCCGCCTGTTGCTTTACGCAGAGCGCGGGATCAGCTCCCAGTCAGGGTGCTTAGGCCATCTCTCTGGGAAGCAGAGAACGGTCACCGCAGTTCTGAGCCGTGTCGGTCCAAACCTCCCGGTCTCTTGGACACAGATCTTTGGAGTGACACTGCCTGGAGAAGGAAAGTCGACCCTTTTCGCTCTTGTGCAACCAGATGCCTTGCAGCAGTCTGCAAACTTTTGTGACCCTCCCTGCGTGGTTCTCACCTGGTGCGGTGTCTGTTCAGTTCTCCGTGCGCCCTTCCCCCAGCTCCCCTAGCCTTAACGCATCTGCCCATTTCTCTCACTGTGTTCTTGCAGTTCGACTTTTTGCTCCCTGCAGCTCCGGATCCAGAGGCAAGGGCTTGGGATCTAGTAGTGCTTCTCTCGCCTGTCGCAGCTGGGTAGGGGCAGCGAGGGCTAACTAGGAGAGGTGGGACTTAATGCCACGCAGGGTCTTCATCAAGAGCGGTGCGGGTCAAACTGCTCGAGTCTGCCACCTCCAAGTCTATAATAAAAATCCTCGGAGTGGCTTTCGGTTATGATTATGTGCCATGGGAAATGCAAGTGTTGATCTGGGTGGGTGAAGTAAGTGGTTCTGGGAGGAAAAGATCCCTCTTGAGGATGCGGGAGGCAGTGGAGGATGAGATCTGCCCAAGGGTGAGGGGGGCGGAAAGGCTCTGCTAATATAGGCGAAGGGACACCTCAACGTTGCCACTGAAGAGAATTTGGAAAAGAGATTAAAGTCTGTTGGGGGTGGGGGCGCTGACCTGGGTGTGTAAATACAGGGGGAGGGGCTAGGTACCTGGGAGGTCCGGAGGTGGAATGCAGCCCTGGAATTCCTGCCCTAGGGTATTTCGGAAGGCTTGCAGCTTCTGCCTAGGATAGAAAGAGCTCCCTCCCCAGGAACAAACAAACCTCTCGGTTATATTCTGAATGCGTTGGCATCTTGGGCGGTAACTGAATGTTCAGATCAAGGACCCAGGACGCTGTCCCTGGCTCCAAGAGAACCACAGCCCCTCTCCTTTCAGGCACCCGCTTGCTTCTACATCCCTTCATCTCCACCACCCGGTCGGTAGAACTACGCCTACCTTCTCTGACAGCTCTAGGGCGTCAAGGATGTCTCCACGTTCCGGAATGGGAAGGAGACTCTTGGACTGATCCCTAGGGGTATTTGTGTGAGAAACTAAGGGGAGTCCCCAGCTGTCAGCAGATAGACTGGGGTCCCAAGAATTCAGAGAAGAATCCAGGGCGGAGGCTGCTCTGGGAGACACCTTACCCTGGATGCTTCAAGGTTTGCACCTGGGCGGAGCAAAGAAGGGAGTGGGGGAGCCCTTAGCTGGGTTAGGAAAGATCCTTAGCTTAAAGCTGGAGGATGTGTGGAGAGATGCAGAAGAAAGGGGTGTGCACAGCTCCTCCAGTGAGGGAAGACCTAGCTTCTCAACCTGGTATCTGGAATCAGGTGGGTCTATCCACTTTCCAACCCCCTAGATATATCGTCCTGGTTGTTTTTGATGGTTTGGTGGATGCAGAGATCTGCCTCTACTCTCCAGCCATCTGGGCTTAGACCACTTGTGGGAAGAGGCCTAGTGTGCACATTGTAAAGAAAGGGTGCTCTCTCTTTTGTTCTAAACCCCTTCCCTATTCCCTGGTGGGGAACACATAACTATGTGCGGGAAAGGAGACATATAGCCCTCTTCACCCCATCTCCAGGGACACTTTTGATTTCGACTCATGTCTCTCTCTAGTCCCTACCTAGCCCAGTGGGGAAGCATTTGGAGACTGTGCTGGTATTGGGCTGTGGACAGCTCCCAGATTCTCCTTGCATGAACTTCTCATATTTTGGCTCTTAATAGAAGAATTTTCCCTAGGTTGCCCTGTGATTGCCTCCCCTATTCTGTTTTATTTGGAGAAAAACAGAATTGGAGTCACTTGGTTTGGCTATTTGGTCAGAGCCTTCTAGAAGAGAGGTGGATTATCAGGGCCCTTGTGGGAATTCTGTCATGGTCACTCCCATACCCAGGCATACCTGGGGCAGCTAGCTCACTGCTTCAGAACAGAGACCTGTACAGCTTTAGGACCAAGAATGGGGATTCCCTCCACACAAGCTTCTGATGCATTTCTGGGGCACAAACGGTGGCCACGCCTTCCCCAGGCAGACCTTGCTAGTGACAGCGCGCAGCCTCTTCTGATATACCTGGATATCTGAGGTAGGACCCCAGACTTCAACCACTGCCAGGTTTCTGAAAGTGTCTCACTTGGATTTCTGCTCTTCTCCTTTTTGAAGAAATAGGGTGGAATCTCATGGGGATTTGAGAGAAGGCTTCAAAGCCTCTCTGAGTGGCTTGAGCCAGTGATTGAACCTTCTGGGGGAGACTGGAGTGATAGCAGTGCCTCCTAACATCGGTCAGGTTGGTTCTGCAGGGCCAGATGTTATCGTGGGTATTGTATGTGCTTGCGTTACTTTCAATTTACATGATAGCGTGAAAGCTAGTGAAGTGCTCTTATGTGATTGTCTAAGTGGGAACAAAAAATCATGGAGAAACAGTTTGGTCTTTTTCACCCAGCAAGTACATAGTAGGGCTGGTTCCCCTGGGAGGAAGCTGTGTGCCCCAAACTCACAAACAGATTTTGTAGTAAAAGCTGTCTACAGGGGAGAAGTGAATGAATGAGGTCCCTTCTGCTTTAGTTTAAGCCCAGGGGCACATGCCAGTAGAATCTAGGGTGTGGGGACTGATGTTGTTTCCAGAGTCAGAGTCTCTAGGAGTGTACGGGGAAAGAAACCAGCTGTTGTTGTTAAGCATTTTCTTCCAACCTGTTAGCAGATTTTTTTTTTAATTCATGGAGAGACAGAGCTGGCAATCTGATGTGTGATCTGCTTTGTGCTCAAAAGGCACTTGGGGTAGCAAGAATATTACACAGGAGAATTCTTTCTGGGGGATAGATGAGAACATAGCACTGACTGGGAAGGCAAAGCCCACTCACTGCCCCTCCTGAAGAGGCCCGTTGGAGCTGAGTACCACCAAGCAGTGAGGTAGCAGATAAGCAATGTGAGAACCATCGCCATTGATGCCTAGGTTCACGGAACTTTGATTATACACACAAATACAAGCTTGTTTCTGATGTTATTCAACATCTTAAAAATACTGAAGGAAAATGACTTTCTTTTTAAAAAAAAAAAAAAAAAGGATAGTTTTGCTTACTTTTCCGTAAAAATCCCTTTAATCAACATTAACCTGACTAAGTAGCCAGCAAGGGACAATTCACCACAAACCTGGCTCTTTGGGAATACAAATGCAGTAGACTATTTATAAGTCTTCAAAGCAACAAAAATTAACTAACCAGGCAAACCTTTAATGATTCTAAGTAAGATTAAATGGATTATCAGCCGTTTCTGAAAGATCTTATCAAACTTAAATAGTTTTGTTTTATCCTGCTCACAATCATTTGCAGAAGTTGAGAGAATGCCTAAGGAGAAAGGCCTTATTTACTCAGCACTGGTGCGTTTCTCTTTGAAATCTACTGCATTAGACCTCGACACTGACCTGACATAACTCTAAGTCTGGTGATGTGACTGGGGCTCAAACACTTCCCCACTCACTGAGCTCCTTCTACAGAGAGTGCTTCCCAGTCACTAGGGATTCTGTGGTCCTCTAAGAAGGTTTGTGGAGGAGGATTCTGGGTGTTAGCGATAGTTCATCTATTTGCTCTGAGGTTATAGTTCCAGGATGACATCCTCTAGAAGACAAAGTAAGAAAAAACATCCAACTGTAGAGTGGGAAAAGCCCACTTCTCAGTCCCGCCAGGATGGCGGTGCTTACAAGTGAACTTGGACACCTTGTGGCTCTTATCTCATCCCCAATTTGGTTTCCCTCACCCTGTGGTCTATAGCCCATCTCCTTATTCAATGGGCACCTATGTGATTTTTTATCAAGTGCGACACAGGATGCTGTCAGAATTCTCCAAGCACATTTAAATCCTATAAACTGAAGCTTATAAATGTAGACAGGAGAAAAACTCAGCAGCTATGAGAGTAATCACAAGGAAAAACGAAGACTTCTTTTAGACCACATCGACAGTATTTGTTTATGTTGTACACAATGTGGTTATACATTATTTTCACTTTAGGTTGATATTTAAAAATAAGTAATTAAATTCCAGAGCATCCAACTTATACTTTTAATAGCAAGAGATGTCGAAACGATTGTAAAGCTGGGTGGTGGTGGCATACTCCAAGGCGGAGGCAGGTGAATCTCTGAGTTCAAGGCCAGCCAGGTCTACAAAGGAAGCTCCGGAACAGGCAGAGCTACAAACAAAAAACTTGTCTAAAAGAAAAAAAGAAAAAAAAGGAAGGAAGGAAGAAAAAGATTAGAGAATTCCATAAGTGAAACAAATAAAACAATATGAAAAGATCAAAATAGAACCAACAAACCTTTTTCCTCTTAAATTCTGTCTTAAACCATTGTATTCTACCTTAAGAATATTCACATTTGAGTTCTCAATGTGACTAAACATTAGACCCAATTTTATTTGTATATTGTGATTCTAAACACTGTTTTGAGCATGCCAAATGGATCGGAATTATAGATTAGGAGACATCAACTTTCGAGTGCTCCTTAGTTTCAAGCACTCCATCCAAATCTTAGCTCTTGATGGATCTCAGTTCACTCTATGACAAGGCCATTTCCTGTGACAGTGAAGTCTGGAGGCTTTTCTTGAGCCATGTGACATGTCTCATTTCCTGTGAGCGAGAAGTCTGGAGTCTTCTCCTGAGTCAGTGGTATTTCCCCAAAGTGTCAAATTAAAAGAAACACCCCGACAATTCTTCATGAAAAAAAGAATAAGCCTTAGAAATAGAACTAGTGTCATAAGAATGGATTTTCGTCTTAGAGGGATAAGCAGATTAGGAAAGGTTACAACATTTATCATTTCATTCCAAGCAAAACTTTTAAACTATATTTTATATTGATACTTACCCCTTGCAAATATCACTACACCTTTAGGCAGTTTTAAAAAAGTGTTTTAGTGCCTTTTATTGGGAAAGAAAAAAAAAACAAATATTATTAAAATGTTTTTCAAACTATTTCCAATATCATAGTATACTGTTTCCAAATACAGGCTAGCATCTTGTTATTTTTCTTTTCTGCTTATTCCCTCTCTCTCTCCCTTCTTCCCTCTTTTCTTTCCTCCCTCTCTCCCTCCATTTCTCCCTCAGCTCCCTCTTTCCTGCCCTGCCTTTCTTCCTTGGGTTACTGATAGGATAGGTTTTCTCAACACTGTGTTACTGGGAGAAACTTTCACAAGACATGTCTGTAGACAAGGTCAGGGCAGCAGAACAGTGCACTAGGTGTTTATTTCAAGCCAACATTGTGAGACTTCTCACTCAGGTTTCTAACCTCACTTTTGACTTAGAGGACCAGGCCTGACCCCAGGGTTCCCTGCCTACAGTGACCAAGCAATGTGCTTGGCTGGGAATTTGAGCAGAAGGACAGTCCTGGTCAGGCCTCAGGGATGTCCTATATCAGGCCATTGGTGAGGATTAACCAGCGGGATGGTTTCCGCTCATCTCAGAAGTTAAGCTTTCATTGTCCTGTTAGGAGTAGTGTCCAGACATTTATTGGGATGGCCTTTCTGTTCTTCCAACTGTGTCTCAGAAATACCTCCCATCAGCAGTCAGGAAAATGAATCTTGTTCCTAGATGGAGTAATGGAGTCTGTCTGTGATCAAAGCTTCTGCTGCACACCCTATGGAGGGTGGTAAGTGGCCAACAGTTGCAGGGAAGCTAGGTGAGAGGCAAGAGCAGGAGAGAAAGCTGGTTGGAGAGAAATGGAAAGAGGGGCACAGGCAACTGAAAACAGGCAAAAAAAGGGAGTCTCAGAAGAAGAGGGATAACATCTAGTATTACCTCCAAACCCAAGACAAAGGGAAAAAAAGGAGACAAAAGGAGTGGTGTGTGTGTGTGTGTGTGTGTGTGTGTGTGTGTGTGTGTGTGTGTGTATGTGTGTGTGTGTGTCCAGAAATGGTGATGAACATTACAGAAAGGTGAACTAAGGAGCTCCCAAGTGTCTCCATTCTCTCAGAGGGCCATGTCCCTTTGTCACATGCCAGAACAACTCTGCCCCTCCTCTGTTTCCAGACCTGGCCTTTTACTGCCATTTGTGCCACAGTTTCCTTGACAGATCAGATGAAGGTGTGGGGCCCTGGGATAATATGTTTCAATGTATTGCATATGCGTAAGATTACATATGAGATTCCCTTTCAGTCGTCGTTCCTCTCCTCTGTGATTCCTATGAAATATGTGCATTAATATAACGTCAGTGGTTGGACTGTGTGCTGCCATTTCTAGGTAGCATCGAGTGTAGTTGGTGCTGAGACAACCCCACTGCGGTGTGAACACGCCTTACCTGTGCTGGGGACAGGGACTCTAGCTCTGCTAATTCCCCTGGGCTCTGTGTTGGCATGAGAATGGAATGCTGTATTATGGTGGAAAGTTAACAAACATTGTGACTTCTGTGTGTTAAAGTTCATGGACTGGCCACAGGGGTTTTGTTGGTGGATGTCTTGCACATCTATGTCCACCTAAGAAATTGGACCAGGGTGACCACTGTGTTTGTGGGGAATCCTTGGAAAATGAAGACTGTGCTTGTTTCTCCAAGCTGTCATGTATAATTTGAGGTGAACTTTAGTGAGTTGTGATTCAGAGGCCTCAGAGCTGATTTAGCTAGCAAACTGTTCTCCTTAGACCAATTTTCACTTCTCTACACCAAGAAATTGCTTTTTCTTTTTAATTCATAGGCATTAAGAATGTCGCAAAATGAAGAAGACTGTTATCAAAAAAAAAAAAAAAAAAAGTTCCATATCAGGACCACTTCTTGGCTGTGGGACATTGTACTAAGGACTGAGATAAAAGAGCTTTCTGGGAGCAGCTGCCCCCAAGTCAGCTGTGGTCATGCTGAGATGAGCACTGACTGCACTTTGGCTCCCAGCATCAGCCCTTTTGGATAGAATCCCCATGGCCTTGGCCAGTATTACTTGAAGTGAGATTATACTGCTTCTTAGCAGTCTTTACTTCATCTCTGACATGTTTTCCTTGCAGCAAAACTGTCAGTGGCTTTGAAAAGCTTGCTTCCAGTCCCTAACCACATTCTATCAGGAAACTTCCAGAATTTAAGCAGGTGGTTAGAGGCCCATGGGAAAAGTCCAGGATCTGAAGAACTCTCAAGCTAGGACATGGACAGTAGACTGTAGTCATGGTGTATTTCCTAAACAGATGGCTCTCATCATCCTGCATTGGGGACAATGACTGAATGTCCCACTCCTGAGATGCATAGTTTTGTTTCTTCTGGCTGGTGAAACAGAACCTGCTTAGTAGAAAAGCAAGTTATCCAAGGAAACCTTTGGCTTAGGGAACACTGGCAACATCTCAGAAAACAAGATAGTCTTCATGGGTATATAGGTTCATTTTTCTGATCACATGCAAAGGAACAGGAAAATGAAGGGTATAATGACTGGGAAGTGTGTGATAGGTCACCACTCCTTGCAAAATACCTATGTAGGCAAGAGGTATGGGAGACAAGGGGTTCCTGAAATTGGACTGTATAAGAACACATCTTGTGCCCAAATCTTTTACTCTCTACAAAAACCATTAGATTAGATCTGGTTGTACATAGGAGGGTTTCCTGTCTAGAATGGCTTCACAGTCCTTCACTAGATGTCCCCTGTTTCTTTACCTGTCATGGTCCATGGCATGCTGTAAGTACCTCTAGGCCAGGACTTGTCTGTACAGACAGTTGTTCTCATTCTCTCCAGCTCTTCGATAGTATTTTAAAGTCAATGGGGTGAATATTTAGACTACAAAGGAGGCATTTGCCTGGGAATCTAGTCATGAGATTTTTCTGAAAACACCGTAGCCCTGCTCCACTTTAACCATCTCACTCTCCGAGGTTTGCTGTTCTTTACCTGCCCTCCTTCCCCCTCGTTGTCTCAATGTGGAGCTTTGCTTTACCTACACATATAGCCATCCATCTAGAGCTAACCAGACCAAGTACCCCTTTTATCACTTAACAGCCAACTGAGTGACCGGAACGTCTTCCTTCTTTAGTGTGCCACAGTTTTCTATGAAATGGATATAAAAATAGGCAATTGAGAGACTTGAGAGAATTATGCATATAATGTCATTTCTGCAGTGTATAGCACCTGCCAAATAACACTAAAAACATTGTTATTGACATCAAATAAAGTATGGTGTTGATAGCTGATTGTGTCCTCCGCACTGAACATTACCTGTGTTAAGAGTTTAATGGGGCTGGAAAGGCGGCTTCTTCAAGGTGTTCTTTAAGAGTATTTGTTACACTTGACCTGGGTTCAGTTCTTAGCCTTCACATTATAGCTCAAAACTATCCACAACTTTAGTTCTAGGGGATCCTTTACCATCTTCAGGATCTCATAGGTACTGCATGTGTGTAACACACACACACACACACACACACACACACGCACACGCACACGCACACACACACACACACACACACACACACATCACCTGTAAGTATGAAATAAAAACAAAGATAAACAGATGAAACAAGCACAAGAAAATGTTCTAGAGCTCTGAACAAAGTTTGCTGACTATTCCAGGGTTATTGAAAATGACTTCCTAGAACCTGAGGCAGCTAGACTGTTTCCAAAAGATGACCGTAGGTGCCCATCCAGCAGTAGAAACAGATGGGGAACACATTAGCAGAGGCAAGCAGGGAGCAGATGAAAGTCGGTGAGGATTTTGTACTAGAGCCTATGGTTCTAGAGAAGGAGGATTTAATCTGCTTGGGGCTTTGAGGCTTCGGGAAGAAAGCTGCTGCCTCCTGTTTTCTGTTGACTGCACCCAGCCAAGGAGGGGCTTCAGTTTTTCAAGCACAATCAGAAACCAAGGCTGTGTGTGTGGTCCTCAGTGCAGTGGTTGGATTCAGTCAGCTAAAGTGGACACAAAAACCTGCATGGCAGTACATGACTGTAATTTCCAGCATTTGGGAAGCTAGAAGGATCTTGAGCTTAAGGATGGCTTGGGCTAAGCAGTGAGACCTTTTGTTAGTGCAAAAAATACAAATGCAAGAGAGAAAACACATTAAGGCTGTATTCAGACTCCTCCCACAGAGGGGAAGCTAGTTCGAAACCTGTTTAAAAATGCAACTGAAAATTCTTCTTTTTGAATGTGATTCTGTCAGTATTTGGGAGCACAGGTGAGTCCTGTAAGCTCTGAGCATCGCTTTTCTGCCAAATGCTTACCATTATTTCTTGCCCTCTGTACCTTACTATGAGAAGTCTTTGCAAGTCATTGTAGAGCCTGTGCAAATCAGACAAGCGTTGGTATAGTTGGTATAATCCACAGGTCCCTGTGTGCTGTGACAGCCTCAGACCCAGGATGTACTCAAAAGAGCTCATTCATTCCAGGAGTTCCAAATGCCTGCAAATGCCTCCTAAATTCCAACAGTGAATGGGGGAAAAGATTCATAGGTGTGTTTCCCGATTCCTTCCGTGCATAAGACTCCCCAGAATCTGACTTTGCATGTTGGAAGTCTTTGTGATAGAGATACAACCAAGAGTCTCTGATTGATTGTGCTGCAGGCATGTGACAGTTGCCTCTGAGCCCCTTTGAGAGTTCAGCCAGCACCTTCCAGTAGGTGAGAGAGAAGCTCCTTTCTGTTCAGGACTCATTTACACCAAGTGTCAGTCGGGGTGAAGTCAGCCTGCATTTGGTTTTGTCATTCCTCGATCTTGATCTGTTTCCATCCCAGTCTAGTTTTGATCATGCAAGATTTCAAGATGATTAAACCCTGCAAGAGCCTAGTTATTTCTGGTTGAGGTGCTGAGCTCAGTAGCTACTGCCTTTGACATTGTCAGGAGACAGATACCTGTACCCCATCCATCATCACTTGATTCATGTCACATCACTAGGTTAAAAAAATCCATGACTGTGGCTTTGTGAGAAATTCAGGTTTATTATACCATCAACCATGCTGATGTCTGGTTCCTGTTATCCTTATTTGTTTATGTGTTGCCCAAGTCAACTTGGTCACAGGCAGTTTCAAAGAATCAGGTAAGTCTTGAAACAGGGATACCTGACTAACAAGAGCTCCATTGTCAAATGTTTTAACCCCATTGCTTCAGAAGCTGACCTGAGCCTTGCCCCTAGACACCCAAAGACTAAGCTATCTGGGTCCTAATGACAGAAGTATCCTTTGTCTTTGTAGATCTTCCTCAGCTGTCCTTATGACCACTGTAAAGTGCTAGTACCCAGAGGAGCTGAGGCATCCCTCTTCTGAGTAGATACATAAAACACATGACACATTGCCTCCTCAGTATTGGTGATATTGAATGTGTTGGGCATAGAGACAGAATAGCAAATTCTGCATTATATATGTAGAATAATTCAAGTCTCTGGTGTGGTGGTATTTGGAGATTGAGCCTTTGAGACATGGGTAAGATCATAGGAGGTCATGAAGATGACTCTTGAAATGGGATTGCTTTCCCATCAGAAGAGAAGCCAAAAGGTTGCTTCCTCTCTCGCATGTAAGAAAAACCATGTGAAGACACAAGAAAAAGACATTTACTACCATCCAAACAAAGCTCATAAAATACTCAGTACCTGTTGCATCTTCTCCAAGAAAGATAAAAGAAAAATTCTGTTGTTTTCCCTGTTGTTTCAGGGAAAAATATTACCCTGAAAGGAAGTCACTACAGGCCAACTTGGGTACTCACCTGACTGTAGATGAGTAAGAAGCTATATACAGTCTGAACTATAGTAGGTCTTTAGTAGCTCTGTACTAATGGAATGTGTGAACTGTAGTGAAGAGAATAAAACATATTCATCCCACTTGGATAGTTTGGAGTCAATTCATTCAGTTTTAAAGAATTTCTGTAATAGTAATTTGAAATAAAGATAAATTGGATCTTCTTATAGATGTACACACACATTCACACACACACACACACACACACACACACACACACACACACACACACCATACCCCAAGATGTTAATGAGCTCTGCTTTTCTTACTGACTCACCCCATGGAGACATAGTGATAGTAAAATAAATGCAGTCAGCATGCTTTCCTATTTACCCAGCATGCAGCGAGATACTGCATCTAAGCATTAGCACTTTCATCAAGGTCTCCTGGAACTAATTCTTATCAAAAGAGAGCTTTCAAGTTTGTATGTTGGGTTGCCAAATCCTGGTCTTCTTGAGCTTACAGAAATAAAAATTTCTGATCCTTCTTTTCACAAGGACTTAGAACCCTGGTATCAGCAAGGCCTGTCCAGGTACAGTAGTTGGGCTGCCACAGCAAATGGGATTGTCTGATAAAATGATAACTGTAGAATTATCTGTTGCTATACAAAATGACTCAGAAACTATAGGGAATTCATTCCATGGGGCTAGCTGCTTGAGAGAAGAGACATGGTTTCCTCAAGGTCTGCTTCCTCTTTAATCACTTTGGGTTCAACTGAGTTCAGAACCGTAGGTGTGTAGTTAAAGGAGTCTGACATGCTTAGGTAACAGCATTCCAGTTGTACAATAGAGAAACATATAGACAATATTAAATAGTAGGCTGAATATCTCTTTCTCCCTCTCCCTCTCCCTCTCCCTCTCCCTCTCCCTCTCCCTCTCCCTCTCCCTCTCCCTCTCCCTCTCCCTCTCCTCCCTTTAACTGTCTTGGAGCTAAAATAGGAAAAAAATTATAAAATCAACAGTGCTGATTTCAGTCAGGGCTGTTTCTTTCTATTGGGCAGTAGTGTTCTGCTATACAGGTCTCCAGCACACGCTTCTATCTCTTGAATCTGTCTCTACAGTGCAAGCTTCACTTTGCTGACTGCCGGGGATGGCACTACAGAGCTGATTTCAGTAGCTGAGGGAAGTCATTTTAGTTATATCGGGGAAGGTGAATTCATTTTTCTTGCTGAAGGTAGAAGAGTCACTTGTTTGCTGAAAAAACCTTCCTGATTTATTGAGCTACTAGGAAATTGGTGTTAGCTTCCCACCCTCTAACACCTCCCAGTCCACATCAGCTTCAGAACATCTTCTAATAAGACTTCTTTTTAAACGTCTGTTCCTTTCTTCTTTTTCTGCTGTACAGATAGTCATGATAAACTTCATTCCACCAGTTTAAGCAGAGTAGAAAGCTTCAGCACGACTATGACTAGGGTCAGGCGCAGGAGTGGACTGTACAGAGTGCAGATGCTTCCGGTCACAGGTTATCTAGAGTAGATATCTTAGTCATAGTTCTTCCCCTTGGGCAGTCTGCTTGAACCTCTACATAATACACACACACACACACACACACACATACACACACACACACACACTGAGCACTATGTAACCCAGACTGATCTCTAACTCATAGTGCTCCCTCCTTAGCCTCCCAAGTGGCAAAGCTACTGATACAAAGTGTGAATACTAGACAGTGCCAGGAAACTCAGTAAGACTGAGTGGGTCCAGGGTCCCCGGCACCCAGACACCCACCTTAGATGGCAGGCTGCTCTCTGCTCCCTACTAGATTCCTGACCTGGAACACATGCCACACTTCCTACATAGGAAATGTGACCGAGTTCTCCATGCTAATGAAGTATCTAGAGGCCCTGAAGGTTTAGTCTATAAGCTGCTCTTCTCAGACACTCCTCGCTGCAAAAGGTATTGAATCTCTGGTTCACCCTGAGAAGGTGGTATGCACCCATTGTCTGTGACGAACAGTCAATAAACAGTTTGGAACTAAAGACTGTCTCTTTCATCAAGAACTGCCATGGGAAGAAGCATGTAGAAGGCCTTTGACTACCGAGCCTCACTTCCTGCAGAAGGCTGCTTTGCACTTCCAGACAACCACTGCCAAGCTAAGGACAATCACCAGTGAGCTAAGCTGGAGTTCCTATTTCCCCAGCCCCAGGCTCATCATCTTCCTCAGCTCTGTTGAGAAAGGGCCCCCAACTCTGTTGTTCCCAACTCTCCATGACCCAGTGATGCCTGGATGTCGAGGAGTTTGGGAAGCCCCTGGTCCTGGGCTCTTCATCACAGGCCTTGGACTCCCAACTCCCATAACCCCCTCCCTCGTTCTCCACTCCTCTGTGTGGTTTCCCAGCAGTGATTGGATTCTGGAGAGTCAGGGAACCCCAGCTTTGGCCTCCTACATCTTAGACTGTGTTTTCTCTCCCCCCCCCCCCCCCCCCCGAGCAATGTCTCCACACATCCCTAAAGCTCAGCACCTGACAGACAGAGGTGGTGCAGGGTAAACACAGTCAAGCACTCCACATTTGTCTGCCCAGCACCCCAGCAACAAGTCTTTTACAAACAACAAACCCACAACAAAGCATCCTGAGCATTATAGAAGACTATGCTATTGCCCAATGTGTTATCAATAATTAAACAATTACCTTAATTACCACCCCTCAGTAGTTTTATTAGCCATTAGGTAGATGAGTTTGATTTACCTGGGCTTGTCTATTTGTCTTTGTACATATCATAGTTCAAAGGACAATTAATGAAGAATTAAAAAATCTGATTTGAGTTTTCTAATTTTGTTTTAGTTACTGTATCCTTCTGGTCTGTGAATGTGGATCAGATGTACTTAGGAAAGACTCCCAGGATCACAGACACATGCCCCCTGTGTCTAAATGGCTTCCATTTTGCTTCTCTAGGTAGTCTGGGTTCAGGGATCAGGAAGGATCAACCGAATGGTGTTAAAGTTATACTATGTTAAGACTACAGGAACTATATTGTCCTATGCAAAGGGAAACTGTGACTTTTACTGGTGACTTCAAGGGAACCTGTAGCGATGATGTAATCTGTGGCATGTCTTTAGCATGAAAGAAAATGCCCGGTTCCAGTTAGAGGTCAATGGGGAAAAATTTCAGGAAATATCTGAGATGATTGCCACCCATCACTGACTCCATGCAGGTAAGACCTGTACACAGATTCTATGCTTGTTACTTTTTCAAAATTTACACACCAAAATTCACCCTAAAAATGTTAGTTCATTATCGGTCCTGTTAGGAACTTTATTTATTCAAAACAATGTTAGGTTATCTTTAACAACAATAATGAAATGTTTCAAATATCCTCAGCACTGTTTTCTGCTATTTTTTTTCTTTGTGTGTGTGTAGTATTGGAAAGTGAAACTCATGGCTTTGTACATGCTAGGCCATTGTTGTGCTGAGAAGCACCTACCCACCAATAGCTATTCTTCAGCTTCTTTGGAGTAAGGGTGGTGTTTGGAGTATCCCAATACTATTTGTGATAAGGATGTTGAATATGAAAGTGACCAGGGTACTAGAGTGAGAAATGAAGCCTTCAGACTTTTTTCCAAATGACTCATACACTGATTCAGGCTTCTCTATAATAGGCAGGGCCAGGTGGACAAAGTTTATCCAGGATTTCTTTCACAGATGATGGTATCTGTGAAGTCAGCTGATAGATGCCCCAGAGTGACTACTGTAGAGAAGGATGCTCATTGCCCTCTACCATAATGGTCTACTATTTTTTCAAAATACTTAGTAATAACATTGAACATTTGTATGTTTTTGTTTTACAAGACAAAGTCTCTCTGTGTAGCCGAAGCTGGCCTTAACCTCATGATCATTCTATCTCAGCCTCCTAAGAAATAGGTTTACAAATATGTCACATCATGCCCAGTCTTCAATACCCACATTCCATATGGTCTTGAAGAGTGTTGAATTGCTTAACAGAAATTCATTATCACTAAACTTTTGCATAATTTAAAATTTTCTTAGTTAGGATTTAATTTGCTCTGATAAACCCTTTAACCCATTAGCCACTTGGAGAAGAAAGGGTTTATTTCAGCTTACATGTCCTGATCACAGTCTGTCAAGAAGAAAAGTCAGGGGAGGAGCTCAAGGCTGAAGCCTAGAAACAGCTACTGAGGAGGTTAGGGAGGAGTGCTGTTTACTGGCTTGCGCCTCATGCCTTGCTCAGCCTGCTTTTGTATATAACTCAGTACAACCTGTTCAGAGTTGTGCTACTCACAATGTTCTGGATCCTCCAACATCAACTATTATTTAAGAAAATGCTCAGCAAACTTACATATAGGCATCTGAACACCATCTTCTGAGTTGAGAGTCCCTTTGTCTCAAATTCTCTATCTTGTCTAAAACTAAGATAGAGAATTTTGTCAAATTCTCTTGACAAAAACTAAGTAGTACAACACACTAAGCCAGCAAGAAAAACAGATAATTAATTTTAATAATATATTTATCATGATACATTAAAATAGTTTAACAAATAACCAAATTAAACTTTATTTATTTACATTAAGTCTCTAAGAGGTAGTCTGCACTTTTTACTTTACATAAAACTCTAAAGGCTCTAAATTTTCATCAGAAATATTTGGCCTCTTTTAATATCTCATAAAATATATGGATTATATGTATGTTACATAATCATATTGTACCCTTAATTTTTAAACATTTTGCCAATAATGGGAAAATATTTTTAATTTAATTTAATCACAGTTACATAAAATGAAACATTCTTTCATTATTCACACTAGCCACGTTCTAAGTTTTAGTAATCCAACATGGCCAACAGACAGCAGAGCCCTATAACATATGTGGGAACTGGTGGGGAAGGTCTGTAGGCACAGTGTGAGTGCTAGTGTTTCAGAATCAGGGCGTAGTTTTCCTGGTTCTTATCTACTCTCTGAATTTCCTTTTGAATCTTCTTGTGAGTCAAGTACTTTCCCTAAGCCTTTCATTATCTCTCTTTTATATAACCCCTGAAGGGCCTTTCCTTATGATTATTCATTATTTGCATCCTGGGTACCCAGTGCTCTTTGCTTCATGGCAGAAAACTCAAGAATGAGTTTAGGTAGAGATAGATCAAGGAAGAAAATTCATGCCTCTTCTCCTGTTTTGAAGAAAAAAAAATCATTTTCCTTCTGTGAGTTGCCCTAAAGAGCTCAGATTTCAGACACCTTGGATTCTGAAGATGTGTGCTAGAGATAAAAACCCAAGTTTCTATGTTCTCTCTCCAGCCTAAATTCTTCCTTAAAGCTATCTAGATCTTCCTTTAGGAACTGTCTTTAAGCACCACCCCCTTGCTGTTCTTACTGCAGTGCCTCTCAAGAAGTGTTCTGAAGACCTTATTCATGATTTGCCCCAATTCAGCTAGGTATGAATGCTGCACGTGCCTTGTTTTGAGCAAACTCCCTCAGTAATTCTTATACCTAACCACCTCAAAATCGATTGCTTTATGTACATTCTCAACTTGGAAAGATGAGTTTTTTTTTCTGGTGAAGGGCTTCATCATTTTACACAGGCTAGCCTCCATTAGAAATCCTCCTGCCTCAACTTTCTGAAAGATGACAGAGCTGGAATTACATATGTGTACTACCATGTCTGGTCTGGATTTACCAGCCTTAGTTTCATTTTCATCTTCTCTCTCCATTCTTGGAATGTGCTTCTTTCTGAAGGACCCACAGTATGGTGTTTACTATACTTCTTCTCTGTTCAGGTTATCTAACTATGGTACTGGGATACCAACATATGGCTTATGAGATGTTTTCATGCACACAAAACAGAGAAGCCTGTGGAAAGGTAAGTCTATAAGATCACTGTAGATGGAGAGCCACTTGGGCATGCTGTGTGCCTTGGGAATATGAAGAAGATGTGAGTCAGATCCAGTTGGATTAGAAGTTGGGGGAAAAAAAAGCACAAACGGCTGAAAGGGCCCTGGGTTTGTTCAGAAAAAGATGCATTTGGTATTCTGCCAAACATAGATCTGAGAAAGAACACTAGAGACTTGAGACAAATTAAGGTCTGAGCAGAGAAGCAGAGCCTTGTGAATGATAGGGAACAATGTAATAATTGCTGAGTCAGATACTTCACATCTGTGGGAGATATGCAGAGTGCAAAGGCCTAGCAGGGGATAGCTTAGGGATCAAGGGCAATATCAGGGACCATGAATGAGCAGCAAGAGGCTCATGACAGCATAGCCTGTGATGGGTGATGGGTCCAAAATTATTCTAGACTAGTTGGGGTCAGAGAATACATCAGAGGATTCAGAGGGAGAAGCCAAGGATGTTGGGAACCTGAGAATGAGAACTAAATCCTGCTTTTTGGCAGCCCAGGTGGCAAGAAGAAACCTGAGATCTTTGCCTTAGAGTTGTATACATTGACTCAGACACTGAGACTGCAGACCTAGGAGGATCTGGGAGAACCAGAGGAATACTTCTGTGCTCACTGAACAAAACGCTATGAAAGGAGTGGCAGTATGTGTCCCATGGATAGTGCCTTCCTAGTGAAACACTTCTAAGATTCAGGCAGACTTACCTTACCCATAGGCTCTAAAGTCAACTGAAGAGTCACCATTCCATATGTCTTGGTCAATACAGAGTCAGCTTCCATGGGCAGATCAACCCAGAACCACTCATCACATATGTAAATGAACACACTGTCATTGGTCCATATATCAAGGCCAACACCATATAGAGCCACCCATCCTTGCATCTGTTTCAGTACAATGCAGAGCTCTGCTGTTCTCCTAGAGCCATGGACTAGATGTAGCAGAAAAGAATATGAAAATCTTGGGGAGAGGAATGAGAGGAATAAGGTGGTGAGCTAGGTGTTGTTTCCAGTAATGCACTGTACTCAGGGCCTTGACAAATACCGTGTCCACTGCTATGAATGGTTTGGGATAGAGAAGTAACTTGATTAAATAAGTATTCTGTTTAAAAATTATTCTTTTACTTGTATAAGTAGGGATTCCCTCAGTTTTTTTTTTAAATCAGAAATTGAGAAATTATATTTTTATGGAGTAGAGGTCCCCAAGAGTCTTGGTTTATGTGGTTAACCATGGTAACCATAATAATAATTAATACTCAAAAATGTTTGTTAATTTGCTAAAAATAACAATAAAAATTATTATTAAATTCACTTGAAAAGAATTAATATTTTTCAAAAAAAATGCTGTGTCAAGGAGCTGGGCATGGCTATGTACATTTTACTCCTGCCTGATGTAACAAAGGATGGCTGGAGACTCATATGCTTCTGCATTCACCATGTGTTTAAAGATTTATTTATGTTATGTGTCTGTATATGGCTATGTGCACAAATGTGCATGTTCCTGCAGAAGTCAGGGTCATACTTGGAGCTGGACTTATAGGCAGTTATAAGCCACCCAACATGGGTGCTGGGAATTTAACTAGGGTCCTCTGCAAGGCGTTCTCAACCCCTCAGCCATCTCTCCAGCCCCACATGTTTACCATGCTGTCACATCAATGTGAGAAAGGTTTCAGAACTCTCTACTGAATACTTGTAAGAAAACAGGCATGGAAAAATGAAGGCATATACCATGGCATACTAGCAAGGAAGGAGAAAGAGGTGGGTAGAAGTTAGCAACCCACAGGATGCACAATGGGTCTTGTGGTAAATCTCCAACCCCAATAAGTCTGTGCAAGGAAACACAACTCAGTTAAATGAGTACAAGCTGTGCACATAACACTGGGCGGGTCTAGCACTACACTATTGTATTCCCCATCTATACATCTGTTGTAACTTGTTGTTTCTCTGGGTTTCATTTGTTCCATCTTCCACCTTCTCTTCTGTTTTCCTCTCTCTTCTTCCTCTCTTCATCCCCTCCTCCTTTCTCTCCCCCTCTCTCTAAAACTTTCAGCTCCACCTTTCCCTTCCACTGCCTAATCACCGGCTCTAGCCTTTATTTTAACCATCTAAAATGGGGAGAAGGTTTACATGAAGTCACCCGAGTATGTGATTCAGTCCTCACCAGAGGACTGAATTAATACAAATACTAATACAAATATCAATACAAATATTAATAAATTAGTTAATAAAAATATTAATACAAATAGCACCAGGGCGATCCACAACAAATGGGAGACAGGGAAATATCTCTGAGATGTCCTGTCCAATAAGCAGCAGGGTGTCTGCAAGCTATGGGTATAGAAATGGGGACATTCTGCCATCATTCTCAAGCCAAGCAGATGTCCTGCTGATGAGGATGAGGTTGAGCTGAGGTGGGATGGGAACAATGTCCAGTCTCTATGCAGTGAGCACTTTTTAGCTTGATCTCTCACTTGCTAGAGTCACAGTGACCAGGTTCTGGGAGCAGTCAAGTCACCTAGTAGCTGTGAAATCTTGGTCAACATACCCATGATAACTAGAGAGTGGATAAAATGACAGGAACTCTGGGACAGGTTTGAAAAGTGATCACTGGTAGACACGGGGATACCATTTCTATCACAGTTTGCCTTAGAAGCATTTCCTTGAGACTTTTCAATCTTAGCTTGATTAGAAAATTAATAAGCCCACCATCATATCAGGGGAATGTAGGCCACAGCTGTGTTTCTTAGAAGTTCTGGTCTTTTTGTTGAGATGCAGTACTCTTATGTCTGAAAATCTAGCACCTTCTTTGTCCATACATCTTATTTTACTTTTTACTTGTATTTTGGAGGGGAGAACAAGGGGAGGGATATGTATGTAGCATGGTGGCATGTGGACCACAGAGGGAAACCTATAAGAATTGGTGTTTTTCCTCCACCATGTGGGTTCTAGGAATGACCTCAAATCCTCAGGCCTGCCAGCAGGGACCTCTCATTCACCGAGTCATCTCACCAGTGTTCATACTTCAAGGATGGCCATTTTGCCCGCTAAGTAAGCATAGACTCAGATTCATACCTGTTCATACACATCACCTAAGGAATGTGATCATCTTCCTTCCCGTGTCCCTAGCATACCACTGTGCTGTTTGAAGGGCTTTCATAGGAGTATAATTTTGTGCATATTTATAAGTACTTTCATAATCATAAAAATACAGAAAGTATTGTGAAATCCTTCATGTTAACCTTATTTTCTTGGCTAATAATGTAAGAGAATGGAGTTTTGGAAAGAGAGTTCATCAGCGACAGTCCATGTGGAAAGTGACACCGTAAAGACCCAGTGCTTGTGTGAAATAATTGACGTGCGGAAGGCACTAAGTTAACCGTGTTGACGAGGCTTTTGTTCTGTGGAGTTCAGAAGAGACCACTTTACTGGGTGACATCTGACACCTGACAAGCCTGTGTAATCTTCATTGGTTTGATAACTTGTTCTAAAATGTCCTTTAGGAGCCTGACTTACTTCACACTTACTTCTGATTGATTGTTTTGGATACTTAGAATGTTAGACTTTCACCTGGATATAATTAGAGGAAACAAGAAGGCAAATTAAAATGAAAAGAACTTATGTAAAGACAACAGGCCCTGGATTTTACAAAGATGACAGCGTCACAAAGTACATGAAAAACCACAGGGCTGGACTAATTCAAATGAAAGGAGACGGAAAAGACACAAGCACAGAATCAGCATGTCATCCTTCATGCTACCCACATGAAGATAAAGGGCCAAGAGGCCCACTTTAGAAGTCTTAAGGAGATTTGAGAATTGAGTTGCTTACTGGAAAACAGAAAAGCTATGAACATTAGTCTTCATTAATGCAATAATATCATTATAGACCATATTCACAGCTTCAGTGCTTCATGCTGGAAGTACAAAGCACATCTATGTACTCAACTAAAATTTCAATAGTGCGGTCAAGGTATACATAGCCACACTCTTTCTCAAACATATTGTGCCCATCTATAGGTACATGGGTAAATAATGCACACATGTAGATCCACAGACACACACACACACACATATATATATATATATATATATATATATATATATATATAGGCATAGATACAATCATAGACATACACACACATAATGACATATATGCATTTATAGTCCACACAAAATGCATACAGACATGCATGCTTAAGCATATATCCAGATACATACATACAAACATACATATATAAATATATACATGCACCACACTTAGAAGACAGAATGTGATAGGATATGAAGACCCAATTTAGAGCTTTTTCCATTATTGCAATCTTTCTTCAGACTTAAGACATCTTTAAAAAAAAGTGAAAACTATCAGATCATTTTGAGTTTGGAATGTCTTAGACATAAATCCGAAAGTCTAAAAGCAGTATAGAGCAAGGAGCAGGTGTTGAGATGCATAAAATAAAATGAGCCACCAGAAGAACATGTCTCTACCATTCCAAGACGTGCCGAGGCTTTAGCTAACTACTCCACACACAAGATCTCACTACAAAGTGGACTCTGGTCTCTGCAGCTGAGGAGAGTTTTGACTGTTTTAGTTTCAGTGGGTAATGGCATTGATTGTTACCACTAATCAAAGGATGACAGCACCACAACTCAGACTTTGCTGTTGTCTACGCAGGTTTGTGAATTTGCTATTCCTTCTGTGAGTCTTTAGAATGGTCACTGTGCACAAGTCTTGTTCTTAGCACTGGGGTAAGGCAGTTCACATTCAACCTGTAGCAGTCTGCGTTTTTGAGTTTGAACAAGAGAGGGTAGCTGGACACATCAGTAAGTAGATGGGAGACTTTAAACACGTCTAAAAATTTTAAAGAAAACAAAACTGAGTGAAAATCAGACCAAGCCTGTCTTCTGAGGAAACCCCCAACCGCTGTCTTTGAGAGCCTCTTATTTTCATGCTATTTTCCTGATTGAGGTCACCCTAATGTTAAAACCCCCCTCTCTCCGTTCTGTTGGATCTACCCAGATCTGTGTTATGGGCTTATGTCACGTGATCACAGGTTCTCTTTCTCTCTAACAGATGCATGTATCCTGTTCTCTTTAGCACTTGCAGCTCCGGCCTGCGTGTCTCCAAAGATGCTGATCCCCAACCCACCAGGAATCCCATCTCATACTGATGAGGAGAAGAAAGAGTTAGAATAAGCTCCAGGAAGCCATGTCAGTCCTCAGCACTGCCTCTGAATTGCTAGCTGCTTTTGCTAATTCGATGTGACAGGTTTCTAAAGCAATTTCAGTTTGTGTCCAAGCAGCGTGGGGGAGAACAGACACTTCATTCTCCTTGTGATGCTCATCAAATCCATTTGGACTCCTTTCCTGGAGGCATTAGATATGTTTTATCTTTTCTTCAGTCACCTTTCCAGTTTGTTCCAGTAATTATATTCTATCTGCAGTGCTCGTGTTTCCCCCAGAGTGTGGTGGAGCCCGTGATCGGACTGTAGCCAAGAGGCCACCAAGGACAAAGAACAGAAACAATACCTCTTTGTAGTGAAGAGAATTTCAGCTTTGAAATCCTGGCATAACGCTTGTTCCTTGTGTGGAGTTTGGGGAGGAGTCACAGTGTCTCTCTCGTCCCATGTCCCTTGTTTCTAGCTAGGTGAATTGTGCTGGCTCCAAATGACAGGGCTTGGAAGAAGCAGCATACAGTATGATAGGATAGGCTTGACTGTCAGGCCAAGAGCCTGGCTGAAGGCCTTACCTATAGCAGCCCTTGTACACATGAGTTGAAACCCTCCTCCTCCATCGTGATTCCTTGTCCTCGACTGTCCCTTCCCACCAGCCTCTCCTCCCCTGCAGCAATCTGTGCAGAGAGCTTGCACCATCTCTCTGCTGTACAGTTCCTGAACTCATGCTTCCTCCTTGCTCACTATGCCCCTGTCTCTGATGGACCACCCCACCTTGCTGTTCTATTTTCTGAGTTTTTAGCTCAGAAGTCACTACAACAAGAGCACCACCCCACAGCTCTTAAGTCGTTAGCACTTTTCCCTGGTGGATTTTCCTCATAGCCCCTATGATAATCTGTGTTTGATATTCATTGTCTTTTTTTTTTCTCAACCCTGAGTCCCATCAGAGTAAAGGCCTTGTGCCACCCACGCCCCACTATACTAAACACATATACTAAATGCTCAATAAAAAACTTATTTAGACTGTTAGAAATAGGACAGCCCACATGCACACTGTTGGAATCAAATAGCACAAGGTTTATGTGAACACTTTGAAAATGTTAAACACCATGAAGACTGCACTTTATTAACCTCTGCCCCGTTGCCCTAAAGAGCTCTCTTTCTTTGCTCCAGCCTCACGTATTCCTTCTGTATTCTTGTAGCATTATATGTCACTGTAGAGATGTGATGTTTCTGACATTCTGAGTGAGCCTGGTGTGGGAAATTTGAAGCAGGAGAAGCTTAGAACCTACTACTTAGTCAATAGCTCAGGGACACTAGTTCCAGTCCTGTAGAATACACAGCATTTAAACAGTGTCCAAAGCTATGTAGAGACTTTGTTCAGAGTTAAGCCAGGACATACAGGATAAGTGCACCGAGGCTGGCTTCAGGAAAATGACATCATATTGCAGAATTGAGAAGCTTAGAGCTTGCACAGTGGCATCTTGGTGGCTTTGGTTTATTGTACTTCTGCAAGACAATGGTGCTGTAATGAATGGCACTTGATGGTGAACACATCTAGCTCTTGGATGGCCTATGTAATTTTCTTCATCTGCTTACCTTTGTGGGAAGTTTTCAACTTTTCATATTTATAACCTTTTCATCCTTCAATCAATATGGAGAGTGTGTTGGCTCTGAAAGAGGCTTGATTTAAATTGTGGAGGAAGAGATAGGGGGTTTCAGAAATCTCAATTCATTATTCATGATGTTTAGAAAGAGGTGGTATTTTAGATGTGTGAAACTATCCTGGTGGAAACTGAATTAGGCAGAGAGCGCTGATGTCAGGTGTTGGGAAGCCCTTGTTCCCTGACACCTTGTAGATAAGGTACTGATATTGCCAGCCCACCCCCTCTGCCTCCATTTTCAGAAGGATTGAAAAGAGGTTCTCTCATTTCAGAGGGAGTGAACAGACTCAGTTTAAGAAAGTGGAACCAAGCTTTGAATCTGGGGAAAGTGCTTTGAACTCTAAAATTGCGTTCTCTCCATTTTCTGAAACTAAGACTCTGCTTTTAGTTGCTTTTCTGCTCTTCTTGAGAGAACCAGCATCCTACCAAGATAGACAGGATATAGGGTATCTTTCTGACTACCCCAGGAGGCACCCTCCTGGGCATGCTCTCATCCACTTTGAAAGTGCGTAGAGCCCAAATACTCTTAGTCACAATATTCTTAACAAAGCATTTTTTAGTTTTAATTTGTCCTTAAATGTGCAACACCAAGTTTGTCCTGTGAACTATGCCTTTGGATAGAACAACCCAGGACAGAAATAATGAATAACCTGAATGTCTCAGATTCCAAAAGCATGCATTGCTCCATTAAAGCACCTTCTGGATAAAATAGAGATGTTTTGTGGGAAAGCAGTATGTTTCTTGAGAAGAACACTATTGGAGTCACAGACAGAGGATAGCCATAAAATATCCTTCTCCCAGAGGATGGATTAACACACAGTTCTCAGGAATGTTTCTGACGGAAGCCACTTATATAATCATGAAAAATAATCAGAAGGAGAGGCCAGGATTCAGGTTGTCCCAGGCACTGCTTTTGTTCTGTATCATCTGATGCAATGCTGGGCTGTTGCAGACGGAAAAATCATCTCCCAGAATCTTAGACTGGCCTGGGCAATCCTTTCCCTTGTGTATAGATTTGGGAAGGTTCTGTTGCTCTCATGGAGAAACCAACATTTGCTTTCTGATGTTCACAGCAATGCCTTGCCCTTCCAGATTTCTTCTGTGTGCTGTTTCCTGGGGAGGCTTTAACTCAGAATCTTTTAACAAGCAAAGCTACATGAATGAACTGAAGAGAACATTTCTAGATGCCAACTGAGTGTCTATTTTTACCGGACCCTTCTTATTATATTTCTCAAAATAAAAATAGATGCGTGCTCTGGAGTTACAGTTTTGTGACAGGAGACCTTGATGGACATGCCTTTTTGTCACATGAGAAAACAAGCTTCCACAGTTAGGCTCCTCATCATTCATGTCAGCATTCAAAACTGCTCCTTCCTGGCCCCTCCACTTGCCTCACCCCTCTCATTACCATCAGACCCAGTTTCTGAAGATGCCACTTTAATTCAATTGCCTCTTTGTTTAGAGTTAGGTAGCTCAACTATCCGTGATGCCACAAGCCTGAACGTGGTATGACTTCTGTGTTCATGGTGGCCATGATCAGCATGATGGCTTTCTTTCATGATGCTTTCCTTGTGCTTCCCTCTACCTCTGGTGTGGCCTCTGCTCAGAACATCCTTCCGTCTTGGCCCTCAAGTATCCCATACTATTTCATCATTTTGTGGCCTAGGTTAGCAGCTAGTATAAGAGTTTCTGTTAATGGTGTCTGGTGACAGTAATCTCCTGCCTTTTAATTCACTTCAGCGATATTTTCTGCCTTATTAAGAAGTTCATATATTAGTGTTTTCTATTTCAATGTTGGTTTAAATGTAACCACATGTCTAAGATGACGTGTCACACTCCATGCATCTCCCTCATCATCCGGCTAATCACTGGGCTCTGAGCTCTGAGGGTCATGTAACATACTATAGCTGCTCTGCTCATCAACATCTGTAACAGTGTGTGGCCTGAAGGCAGTGCTCAGTCAGTGTGACATGAGCGAAGCAACTGAGGGGGTCAGAGAAGGGCCACTAGGTCCTGAAGAGACCTGGGGTTAAACTGGAGTGGGGAGCATTCGATGAGCTTTCTGTGGGCTACAACATCAACCCTGTGGGCCACAAGCCAATGATCCTAAAGGAGGACGTCCATTTATCTATTGATAGACCAGGAATTTTACTCAGCCACAAGGAAGAATGAAACTGTGATCACTATGTTAAGTGAAATAAGCCATAGCTAGACAAATACCATAGTTTCTCTCATATTGCAAGTGTGTGTGTGTGTGTGTGTGTGTGTGTGTGTGTGTGTGTGTGTATTCATGCTGTGTGTATGTAGGTGCATGGACATAATAAAAGGAACTGTCTTGACCAGGTTTTTTGTTGCTGGGATTAAACCATAACCAGGAAAGTGTTTGTTTTAGCTTACATGCTATTGTCCATCTTCAGAAGAAGTCAGGAAAAAAGTTTAAAGTAGGAGAGGGCCTAGAAGTACGTAGGAACACTGCTCGTTGGGTTACTCTCACTAGCTTGTTCAGCCTGCTTTTTATTTTAACTTTTAAATTTAACTTCAGATCACCTGCCCATCGGGAGGTGTGACCTGTAGTGGGATTGGCCCTCCGACATTAATCCTTTGTCAAGAAATTGCCAGGCCATACCTGTTACAGGTCAGTCTGATGCAGACAAGTCCCTAGTTAGGGTTTCCTCTTCTCAGGTGACACGTTGACAAAAATTAGCCATCATAGGCATCTTAAGAGGTGATACAAAAACCTTACCAGTGGGGAGGAGAAAACATGGTACTGGAACACAGGGGACATGAAAGCAGAAAGGGGAACAGCAAGAGAAAAGCTGCAAGGAAGGAGGAAGGCGTGGGGGAGGGGAGACAAGCAAGAACAAACCACTAATATTTAACTACAGTTAGAACGCTTGGTTTGTACTCTGTTAATGCCATGTTACCGTGCTAGAAGGTACTTAAGTCCTATTACCAACAAGTACCCGAGGTTGAGGATTGAACCCAGATCTGGCTTCAGAGCCCAGTTTCACTATCACAGGCTTCTAGTATATGGCCTCCTGCCATGCTATACTGGATGGAGGAGGTAAGTGAGGTAAGCAGAGCCAGGGTTGCTGTGACAGTATGCTATCAATCCTGCAGTACCTCCTGGACTATGAGAAGAAAGCAGCCAGCTAAGGTAGCAGAGGCCCAGAGAAAGCTGCATGTACCCTTGGAACCCCAGCATATAGCCAGAGGCTCTGTCCCAGCTGAGGCTGGCAGGAGATCCCCACCCTTTGCGACAGTCTCTCCTTTTCTCACAGTCTCTGCTTTGGCACCTGTTTCTGGCATCATATGCTTCTGAGAAACGTTAGGTATCACCTCATAGCTGTGAAGTTGGGTGGGAGACAGAAGCCAAGGAATGGCACCCTGGAGCTGGGAAGGAAAATGCAGGCTGAGGAGAGGTGGGAGAGCTTATGTAGGTGGAGGAGAGGTGGGAGGGCAGCAGCAGCTGCCTTGTCTGGGAGGTAATGCTTACAGCAGGAACACAAGGGAACCCCTCAGTCTGCACAGCCAGCTCTATGGGACAAGATAGCCATCTTTCTGTGTTCAGGTGTTAAGTGAAACCTGGCGAAGGCTCCCAGTGTTAGGATCCTGTCTTGCTCTTTCGATTATACCCCCAAACCTACTTTACACTTAAAAACAAACAAACAAACAAGAAAACACAGATGTTTCAGGGATTACAGTTATTTTGTTAAATACATGGCAGCACTAAAAAGAATAAGCAAAGTGCCCTGTTAACGGTATGTTCACTTTTCTTTTTTCATTTGAGGATCTTCTCTGTGCTATTCCTGAACACACCGTGCACATTTTCACCATGGCAGAAGCCCAGAGCTCTCTGATGTGCTAGAATCACTTTCCAGAGGGGATTTTCAAGTACGGTGTGCATCACTACCTGGGACAAGGCTAAGGGGTAGGAATGATGGCACCCTGGGCAACCCTACACAGAGCAGAGGTGGCCCCCACACCCAAGATGGAGTGTGTGCACTGAAAAGACAATGAATGAGCAGCCATAGGAAATTCTCAAGGTCAGAGGATAACAACACCCCAAAAGATGACAGAATACCACATAGACAGAGCTGTGCAATCAGCAAAGTCAGAAAAGGGAGAAAAGGAAGATTCAAGTGATAATTAGTGCAAAGACATGGCCTCACTCTCCTTGACCATCAGCCCAGATATTTGTCGTAGCCAGGGCTTAATTCTGAATAGTTTTTCCCTCAATCTAGAATTCCTATCATTTTCCCCCAGATTGACGTACAAAGACCAGGAAAGAAAGACTGGATACACACATGAGTTCAGATGGTACAGAAACTGGCATGTCATTAATAATAGTTTAGAAGCAGCTGACATGTCAATTCTCACAGACCTGAGCCACCGGGAGGCAGATAAAGGACCATAACACAAAAACTTGTAAACTGCCAAAGGAAGAGGGCACAGCAGAAAAGGCCAACGGTGTCCTCAGCACTACAGTAAGATAACCTGAAGTTCTTAGACCCCTTGGCTGTGATGTCTGTTTCATGGTCTGAAGATTTCTTGGATACCAGCTCAAAGCCAGGTTCTAGGTAATTAACCAAGAACTATCTATTGCAAAGAGCTGACTGTACCCATCCTGTGCTGAGGTATGTAAAGCTACAAAGAGATGCCACATTGAAGTCACCACATTTAGTTTCTAAAGAGATGACTCATATTATATGGGCAGTGGAGAGAATGCTTATGCGTATAGTGTCCATACCTGGTGGCACCAGATGGCTCTATTTTTTTCCATGACTAATTAACAACCTAAAATAGCCTGCATGATACATTTCCTAGATGTGGAGAGCAGTCCAGAGCCTGGCAGAATTTCTGGGATGCTCTTCTGTTCCTAGGCTGTTTCTAATAACCTGAACAACAATAGAATGGACCAACGATTTAAAATCACTCCAAGATTGCGTGTCCTTGAACAATACCGGGATGGATTTACGAAGTATCTTGAAGTAGATACCCCTGTATTTCCCAGCTGCTGTGTCACCTGAAGCAAGTCAAACAAGCAGAGGCTGACCACAATGACAAGGCTTGAGGGAGGAGTCTGATGTGGATAGCAAAGGCACTTACCCTTTGTTCAAAGATTTAACAAATCTATGTTCCAAGCTACAAACCATACAAATTAAGTCGGAATTTCCAAGCAGGGAATATGGCATTGGTGGCTTAAAATTTTTCAAGGTAATTCAGATGCTTGGTTACAAATTAGGTGTGGTAGAGCAGACCTTGATGCTCTACCGTCAGTAGATGCCAGTATGTCCCAGAAGCACTTGCTAGAAAAGAGGACTAGCAAAGAGCAGCAGGGAGCAAGCTTGACTCTGTAGGCAGAAAAAAATAGTCAATGCAAAAGAGATGAGAAGAGAGGTGCAAAGCTCTTTGTAACTGGCCTGGGCACCTGAGAAAGAACAGACTGAATATCAGAAGGCAGTGGGATACCTCCTACGGGTCCTGGAACACCCAGACACTCAGCTCTCGTGGGGCCTTTCATGGGGCATCTGCACAGGAAAGAAACAGTTGTTTGCTTGATGCTCAGAGTAAACAATCCCAGAAAGAAAGCAGAAAAGTGTAAGCACCTTAACTCGAGCCATTACATTGCCATCTCCGAGGGCTTTGTGTAGCCTTCCTTGGTACATTTCTTTAAGTGGACATTTTCTAACTTGAGTCATGTTGCTATCTCCAGAGGTTTATCTAGTGTTCCTGGGATATTTCTTTAAATGGGCTAGCTGATTTTTTACTTAAAGGTATCTATGCAAAGCTCCCTGTCTGCATGTCCATCTTTCTGTCTAAGTATCTCCTTAGTAACTTTGAAAACAATACCAGGGTGAAACAAGTCAGGGTGGTCTTTTGGATAATTGCTATTCATCCTGTGTCTGAGGTGCTGTCCTTGTGTGGAAAATGGAAGTCAGTAAATGATGTTGCAACAACACACCACCAATCAGGATAGGTCCCCAGGGTGAAGAACAGGGGATAGCAATGGCAGCTCACAGGCAGGTATGGTGAGGGCCCTGTCAGTTCCCTGAGTGGGGACGATGGGCATTTTGTTGGAGTTGCCCTGAGAATGTGAGCAGAGTTGGCCTCCTGTCAACTTGAATGCTAACATAAATGCCGGAGATGTGATTTGCAGAACCTGACAAAAATCACAACAGCTCATCTCTAAAATGCTTTCAGATGGAGCCACCTCTTTTTATTCTGCCTACAGAAAAGGGCAGCCCCTGTTGGTTTGATAAAGTGTATTTCCTTTGAATGTCAATGAACCTAACTTTGTACCTTGCAGATGAAGAGACCATGACTTAGAGAGGCTGGGGGAGTGGCCAACGTTTGTGTAACTAATTCACAATGGAGCTGAATCTCAAACTGAGCTTTGTTTGACTGTAAAGGCCTCATCTCCTTTTATACCTCCTCCACAGTACTGTGCCTGGCTGTTCATTTCCCCAGATGATTTTAGCTCAATGATTTATGAATGCCTTAAAGAATCACTGCAGGGATGGAATTGATAGTTTCTGTAAAGCAAAGCTAGAGGCATATTGCTCCTGCTGCTGCTAATGCTGCTGCTCCTGTCCCAAAGAGGTGACATGAGGACTGGGCATACATTGTAGCTAAGAGTTTAATGACAAGTTGATCCAAACATGGAGTGGCTCAATACAGTATAAGTGTTGGTGAAATGATTATCTGAGGATGTTTGAGTCAGGTGATGGAGTGGGGGTTATTGCAGATGACTTTACTCTGCTTGGGAAGGGAGGGTTTATTTTCGCTTATAGTTCCAAGAGATATAGTGATGGCAGAGAAAGAACAATGTAGGAGCACGAGGTAGTCATATTGCAACTACAGTCAAGAAATAGAGGGATGGAAGTTTGTGCTAAACTCACTTCCCCCTTTCTATCTAGTCTGGGACTCTAGACATGGGATGATACTGTCCACACTCAGTTAACCTAGTCTAGCTATTTCTTCTTAGATTACCCAAAAACACATTGCTCTGGTGATTCTAAATCCCCTCAAGGCACCATTTAAGATTACCTATCACTGTATTTTAGGAAACCACCTGACTGCAAGTTAGCTGCCAACAGTACACAGCCTCTAAGATTGCTATTGCTTCCATCCTAGACATCCCACTGATGGAGATACCCAGAGGACCAGGCCAGGGGACTCCCAGGAACCAAGTCTCAGAAGAGGCATTGACAACTGCTCCTTGAATTATCATTTCATTGGCCAGAATTCAGTCACATGTTAACTATTATTTATAGGGCAGAACAAAAGAAAAGAAATGAAGAAAAGAAAAAAATAGATTCTTGAAAGCGTCCCTGCCAGAGAAGTAAAAGAAAGGCACCGTGTGTAGAAACCTGAAGATGAAATATCAGACTGTAATTACAAGAGCCACTTTGTCAGTTTGTCCATCTGAAATCACAATAAAGAGAGCCTGTTGCTTTCTATTCCAAAGTAATATAAGATCAAAATTGAAGTGAAATGTGCTTTGCATGGTAAAGCAACCAAGTGCTTAGTATGTCAAACACATACTCCGAGACCAGGAGAAGGAAGCTAAGCTTAGATTCTAACTTATACCATTGTGTAGCTGTGTAAATCAGCTCACTCATCCAAGCACTGAGAGCTGAACAGCTTTTAATTTAAGAACGAAGGTGTTGGTGGTACCTTCTTCATGGGGTCTGGTGTGTAAGAAACCACAGCCTGTGAGAAACAATGACAACTAAGAGATGTCAAACAGGTATCTAAGTCACTGCTCCATCTGTAGGTCAGTTAAGTTCAATGTGTATACATGGTCTCTGGCTGCCAGCAGGGTGTGGTGGCTTCAGAGCAGTAAAGATTCACTCCCCTGGCATGGACAGCCATTTCTGGCCCCTTCAGTGTATCTCTCCTTCAGGTGAGGCTTAGCCTCAGCTGTCTCATTCCACCTCTATATTTGCTAAGTCACTTCTCTGAGTTGATGGTATTAGTCATTTAAACAGACTTGTTCCTGCTTCACGCCTTGCGGAGCTCCAGAATTTGAGCAATTCATTAAACTATCTCCTTTTGTTCTTTTTCCTTTGGCTAGAGTCATTTGGTGCTTTTCAGTTTCTAGCCAGGGCCCACATGGCCTTTGAGGTTGCCTTCTGAGCTGCTCATTAGAGAATGGTTGCCTGGCCTTGCTTTCCTGTATGCTGCTGGGCTGGTACAGCTGTGACTTGACAGGCATATAGTGGAGCAGAATGACACCCATATTCTGGTTGTTTTGGGTGTATCTGCCTTCTCAAGCTTTAGTAAGTAGATAATAAGAGAGATTAGAGAAAATCAGGAGGAGACTTGCTACATTGATTATACAGTCTCCTGTGTTGCACCTGGGGCCAATCATATCAAGATAATTTTGATTATCTCCCGATTAAACTGACCAAGTGTCATCATTTGCAAGATTAACTCAATAAAGCACAATTCATAATCAAAGCACCTGCATAGATGTAATTGTGTGGGTTTCGAGCTTTCATGTGCACAGAACTCACCTGAGATTTTAAAAGGGAGGCATTGGCGACTCCACCCAGGTTCCTGGGGCTGCTGGTAGTCCAGCCTCCCATATCCTGTGTTTCAGGGAACTCCCAAGGCAGGTCCCGATCTTACAAATCACTTATCTTTATACAAAACACTTTCAGATAATATATGTCTGTGAAAAATAACCAGGATGCACTCACAAGAATAATCAAAAGTTGCAATCAGGACAGAACATTTTGTTTTTCCAGTCTACAGTATTTTCATTAAGTGCTTCCTCTAGGTCATTGGGAGGAATCGTACCTTAAGTAGTCTCATATCCAAGACTGTATCTGCCCTGACCTTGGAAAGGTGGAATAGGAAGGAGCAGAAGCTTTTCCCTCCTGTGGTGGTGGAGACATGACTCCAGCAAATGGCTGAGCACAGGATGATAAGCTTTTGGGTGAGCATGCATGCCAACCCACAGACTTAGGAACTAAACTAGGGATGGGTGTTAGCCTCCTTGATGAGAGTTTTGTGGTGTTTGAGAGACCTATTAGGAACATAATTTCAAATAGACATTTTCTTTCTTCTCTTTACTTTCTCCCTCCCAACCCCCCACCCTTTGGCAGTGATAGGAAACAAACCTAGGGCCCTCTCCCTGCTAGGCAAATGCTCCACCATGGAGTCACAACCCAGTGACTTACTTAGTTCTTATATTTATTTTAAGACAGAGTCTCACAAAGTTGCTCAGTCTAGCTTTGAACTCATTTTGTAGCCCACGCTGGTTTTGAATGTATGATCTCCCTGTTCCAGCTTCTCAAGCAGTTAGGATTACATGCCTAGGCCACATTGCACAAACATTTCTACTAATTCTACATGTACTATCTCGCTGTTTGCCAACATTCCTACCAATGTTCGTTCCTTTAGATGCTCACAGAAATCATATAACACAGATTCATTTGTGGTCTCCTCTGCAGATGAAAAAATGTATTTGCACAGAGGCTAAATACATTCTCCAGATCACCGGTGCTCAGGGATCAAGGCAGCAGGCTAGCTCCCTCTGTCATCTGATGCATCTTTCCTGCTCTGACATAGAGAACTCTCATATTCAACCATATACAATTTTTAAGGGATCCTTCCAGGAGCCTTTGCCTTTTACTAAATCCTTCATTCTTCATTTACCAACTGAGAAATGAGCTTTGCAGTGCTCTGAAAACCTTTCAAGATTGTTGAGGAGTTGAAATAACACAGTCCATGAGAAATTCTATAAATAACATACAGAGAAATTCTGGGACCCAGACGGAAGTCCATGCCTCATGCACTGGATTAATGCTGAGACAATTTGAATAGCAATGTCTAAGTATCTAATGAATGCTGTGTTAGTCTCTATTTCCAAATTTTTGTGACATTTTCAGGGAGAATTATTTTAACCTGGAATCTTATTTAAATGACCAAACCAAACAAAACCTGTTTGAATTTGTTTTATTTAGGTCTGAAGATAGGATGTTTCACAAAGGCTTAACTCCAATAAAAGATTCATCATCTGGTTTTGTTCCTTCATGTATCGTGAAGGAGTACTTCTTCTAGTTTGCTCTGGGAAGTATTTTCTCATCTGGGTTGAAATGAATCTCCACATTGCCTGTATTTAGATCATAGGTGTTTCATGATGAAAGCCATTTCACCCTAGCATTTCACACTCAAATTTAGACCCCGATGCTGCTGTTTGTCTCATCCCCACAAGTGTTCTTTCTGCAAAAGCTCTCACATTTGTAAGAGTGTCAGGCTTGTAGATTCACAGACTCCCTCCACCCCCTCTGAATTTTAGCAGAAGATGAGATACAGATTTCCGCACTATTGAATACTCTGTCTAGTGGAAGAACTTAGGAGCCTGTGGCTGGGTGTGGTGGCACCCAACTGTGATCCCAGCACTTGGAAGGTAGGAGCAATCAAGAACTAAAGGTCATTCTCAGCTAAAGAATGAGTGTGAGGATTTCAAATCACTCTCAGCTACGTGAGACACTGTTTAACCCCATCCCCACCCCAACTCCTAATCCTACCGAGATCTCCCTTCTCTAAGCAGCTTTCAACTGCCAAGATTTCTTTAATAAGAGATGAGATGGGACATAGGACCACCTTCTCTCTCTGTGATGGTAGATTCTACATGCTTAGCACATCTCCCACACCATATACATATGGGCATCTCTAACTGGACTTGAGTTATAAAAATAAATAAATAATGGCATAAGGTTGGGAGGGCTATTGGGAGAAAGTTAGTAGGACTGGAGGGGGAAATAGAGGATAAATATAATCATGTTTCACTGAATACGTGTATGATCTCAAGAATAAAGAGAAACAATACAGTAAAAGTGCAAAACTAAGCTAAAGAATTGAAGTCATAGAGCCTCCCGACCAGAGAACGATCTCTTTTTGTCTGTCAGAACATCACTAGAGGAAAGCAAAAGACTTTTCAACTAAGCCTTTGTTCTGTTTCATTTGATTTAAATGGATCACAATTTGTTTTCTTTGAACCATAGACCACCATAATTCTTAAGTAAATGTTACTGTAAGGTATTACTAGATCTCTTAAGTAAATTATCTTATTCAAAACAGAGCACGATTGGAATGGATTTTTGCATGTAACTCAGTCACATTTTTAAAAAATGATTTAGGGAGAGGAGGGTGCCTGTTGATGGCACCATCATTTTCTGTACTTGAATTCCACGATAGTATTGCTCACTTAGCCTTCTGAAGTGGCCTCTATCAGACGGAGTGGTGAAAATGTACGCTGTGTCTTCCAAAGCATGGATGACTTCTCTGGAACTGTTATAGAAAAAAGTTAAATAAAGTAGGAGGGTCTGTGAGTTTTGGGTTTTGAGGTGCTTTTGTGTAGAACATAGAGACAGCAATAGGAGGCATGGGCTCTAGGGGGAGAGCATCCTGTGTCTGACCTCAGCCATGTGGAAATTGGGAGGCTCCTTTCCTTTCTCAATCCTCTACATACAAACAGTATCATTTAGGGAGCCTTTGCTGGAGAAGACAATCAAAGAATGGCACATAGAACATATCCTTGAAACAACAGAAACTGTCAATGTAAGAATTAACTTTCAGGAAAAAAAGTTTTGCCTTTGATTTACCATTAATCCACAGGGTGCTAAAAACACTCCATCAATTGTCTTTAGAAAATGAAACAATTTGAAAACATTCGAAACAGATTATTAGTGTCTTTCAAACCAGTGAATAGAAATAACTTAAGAGGTGTGTGTCATTGCCTAAAATCTATACACACACACACACACACACACACACACACCAAGGGTCTTGCTCACAGGAAGTATCTCTTGGTGTGAACCTAAATGGTTCTTCTCTTAAGGCCATTTTTGCACCAAGCTTGTAAATATCATCTCTGTAATCATAACACTTAGGAAGGCAGAGCCTGGGCTATAAAATGAAATTCTGTCTCAGAATAATAAGCGTGTGTCGGTTTTTATTATCAGCAGGGATCTGCGGGCAGTCTAAGTACCCAGGCCCTCCCCAAAACTCACGTCAGTTTTCAGCTCCATCCTGTTATTACAGCATGCTTATTTATAGTAAATTGGAAAAATGCTAATTGGTAAGATGTGGGTGTACCATCCAACCTCTCATTCTCCACACCTGTGAATTCCATGCCTTTGGCTCTTCTATCATTGGTCTTGATCACCATGCAAAGGTAATTTATGTCCTCTTCACATTTGAAGCATCCCTGCAATGGTTGCATGATCTCACTTCCAGTGAATCATGGCAGGCAGCCTAGCCAGCCTCAGCTCAAAGCATTTCTGTCCTCCAGTTCTTCACTATGCAGCTGATGCAGCCATAACTGTCTGTGCACAGAGTGTCAGGCACTTATGGTGACAGGTCCATGCTTCAACAGACAGCAAACCTATAATATTGCTTGAGCTACCATGCCATTAATACCACTGTCCTTGATTTCTGATGCATATTTCATGATCTTATTTGATTATTTCAGCTCAAGTTCAATGGCCAAGCTGGACTCTATTACAGGCTTTTAAAGTCTGGAATTTCAGGAAACCCATAATGGCTCAAATGGACTGTACTTACTCAGAAAACCTGAAAGATGGCTGTATTCTCAGAATTCTTTAGAAACTTCAGGAAAACCTGAGGATAGAGGTTCCTAAATTTTTTTCCAGAAATGTGGTTAACCTTAACATATACCCTTAGCGTTCACTTATCTGTTCCAAAATTCAGCCTTACCATTAAAAAAAATTATATGAATTTTAGACCTTTTAGTGAAAGTTGCCTTCGTCTTTCTCTAAGTGGGTCATTTTTATTTCTAGCTATTAATATTAGCCTGCTCTGTCACTTTTTCCTATACACCTTTATAGACAATTACCATCACTTACTGTCCTTAGATGTGGCCTTGCCCCATTTGTGCTCCAAATTCAGAAATTTGAACACTTTAATACAAAGTCCTTATTTGCTAACTTTATCTGGTCTGTTATCCATGGAAGTAAAATGGTTGCTGGAGTTTAGAATGAGCATCTGTTTCTACTACTCTCTCCCATCATGTTCCCCACTCACCTAGTAGTTGCTTCTCACTCCTGATATACTTGGTAGTTTCCAGTTCAAACTCTGAAATCTCTACCAAAGAGATCTTACCCTACCTAGTTGACATGGTTTGTCCATGCTCCTTTTCTGTCTACCACAGTGATAGACAGACAATAGATGATAGATGGATACATAGTTGATGGATAACTTATGTATGGAAATAATAGATATACACATAGACACATTATACATATACATACACATACATGTGCTTATTTATGCATTGTCTTATGGTTTTACTGCTGTGAAAAGACACCATGGCCAAGACAACTTTTATAAAGAAAACATTTAATTGGATCTGGCTTACAGGTTCAGAGGTTCAGTCCATTATTATCAAGGTGAGAGTATGGCAGTATCCAGGTAGACATGGTATAGGAGGAGCTGAGGGTTCTACATCTTGTTCCAAAGGCAAACAGGAGAAGACTGGCTTCCATCTAGGACAAAGGTATTAAAGCCTACACCCACAGTGACATACCCACTCCAAAAAGGTCACAAGGCCACACCTCCTAATAGTGCCATTCCCTTGGCTAAGCATATACATATACTTATATATACATATACATACACATACATACATGCACACATGGGGCAGGAGGATGGCAGCAAGGAAGGGTGCACATCTTCTGTGTTGGCTCACTTCTTTGGCTGAAGAGATTAAATGCTTGGCAGGAGGACTGCTGGGTAGCTGTGCTAGTTGGACCTTGCTGTCTTGTCTCAGTGTATCAAGCTCAGACGATCAAAGTACTGGGTTGCACTTCCAGCCATCTGATGAGGAACGGCATCAGATAAAACATGGGATCGCTCATTTCCCACCAGCTTTTGGCTTTGGCTGAGTTCTGTTTTAAGAAATGTGAACATTTCAGAATATTATTTCTGAGCCAGAGGTAATGTTTGTCATGTTTGCTGTGACTGAACAGTGAAGTTGGTGCTACTTGCCTTGCCAATTATGTATTCACCAACCTCTCCCGACATAAATACATTTTAATTTTAAGGTTTGTCCTTTTGGTAAACATTTGCATCTCTAGGTCTCTTATAACTTAGAATTTTATCAATTGGCTTAAGCAGTACTGAAAAAAATCAGAAAGGTTTAAGTTAAAATAATTATACAGGAGCCGTGATTAACTGAAAGGACTTGTGTATTAATCGAGCCTGGGGATTTTGTTGATTGAGTATTCTACATTAGTGCTAATTGGAGCTCTGTGCAACTTGCAGCATGGATGAGGTTTTCCATGGACATTTTAATTTTAGGATATCACTGTTTAGTTTTCTAAAGTGGGACAGTGATTCTCAACGTGCCCATTTTAGTCTTTGCCCTAAAATGGCAAAATGGAAATGTTAGTGACTCTGAGCATTGTTAGTGACTCTGAGCACTGTTCAGTCTAGGGACTGGATTCGCCTTCCCTCCTGCCTCTCTGGTATTCTGGCCAATATTCCATCAATACTTTAGCACCATACTTCATTCTGTGACTTGAAGGAATAGCTAAGGTTCTTGGGAGGAAAGTGAACACTTTTATGCTGGAGATTCTCTTGGTTCTTACTGGTTTCACTACTCCTTGGGGTTCCTGCTCCTCTAAGTCAGGTAGTATGGTGTCCAGTTGGGACCATCACCATACCTACTACCTGACTTCTCTGCTGATAGCCTTTACCCTAGTTATCAAACTAAGAGACCTCCTTCATTCTTTCCCTCTCTTCCTCTCACTCCTCCCCTCTTCTGCGTGATGTTGTCGATGGACTAAGGTCTTCACACATCAGAGCCTGTTCAATAAACTGTACTCCTAGCCCTTGATTGGTGACAGAGGTGGGGCAACGGCATTGGTTTTGCTTAAAGAACAGAGGTTTGTATCTATAAGATTCAGGCTGGACTCAATCTCTGGGTTCTTCTACCTCTAATCATGTCTCAAGTACTAAGATGACACGCATGCACCATAGCATCCAGCACAGAGGGTTTTTCTAAGAGCAAAGTCAGTCAGATAGGCTATGTTGAAAACGTGCCAGTGCACAAGGTAGGAAGCATCTCTATTAGAAGTACAGAGCTTTTCATATACTGTGGATTTTCAGCTTCTTCATCAGCCTTCTTCCACTGGAACGTGATATCATATCAAAAGCCAAACCCATCCGGGGTCTCCTCTGTTCCCCACTCCCATTCCGTATGTTCTAGTTTATGTTTCTTTTTGCTAATGATAAAACAATGACCCAAAAGCTACTTGGGTGAGGAAACTGTTTATTTGGCTACAGGTTACAGTTTAGTATCAAAGGAAGCCAATTAAGAACCCAAGGCTCTAAGTCTGCATCTAAATTTGTGTTGCTAACAAACACTAAACAACATATTCTATTGACATCAAATTCCTCCTGGGTTTTCTCTGTTTCTTACTCCCACACTTTAGGGCTTTTGTTTGCTTGTTTTTTGTTTTGTTTTGGGGGGGTGTTTTTTTTTGTTTTTATTGGTTATTTTATTTTATAATTTTTATTGGATATTTTACTTATTTACATTTCAGATGTTATCCCCTTTCCCCATTCCCACTCCAAAAATCCTGATGCCATCCCCCTTCCTCCTTTTTATTTTTGTACCATTTTAATTACATGCAAGTATTAAGGTCAGTTCTAGGTTAGAGGACTAGCAATACAATAGATGCAAATAGTCAAGGAACAAGCAAGACAATAAACACAAATAGTGAAAAGAGCAAGCAAGGCATTAAACCCAATTACGTGAACACTCCCGTGATCACTGTTTCTAAGGGCTTATCAGGATGGCCAAAATATCTGAGCCTATTTCCCTATCCTAGCCCAAAGTCATTTTTTTCTTTTTCTTTTTTATTGGATATTTTATTTATTTACATTTCAGATGTCATCTCCTTTCCCCATTTTCCCTCCCTAGAACCCCCTACCCCACCCCTTTCTCCTTTTTGCTTTTATAACATTTTAATTACATGCATGAAGACTACTTCTTTGTTCTAGCCTAAGATTTAGATTCTTGCCTGAAATTACTTCTTTGTTGTAGCCTAACCATAGTTTTAAGTTTTTGCTGGCATATTTTGTTTGCTTTTTATATGCTGACTAACCTCCATCCATACTTAGCACTTAGCTTGACCTATACCTATACCTCTGTTGCTTTCATACCACTGTTGAGAATTTCAAGCCAGTTCACATGCTTTCCGATCACTGTGTCCAATCCTCGCTGTGATTTCACCCACGGCACAGGGGGTCCTCTTGGCCATCCTGTTCTCAGCCTCTCCTACAGTGCTGGGTGTCTAGCAGCCATTACTAGTAGAATGGCAGATTACCAGCAAATTTACAACGAAAGAAATATTTTTAGCATAGTCTCCTAGAAGAAAACGCTGAGCTGAAGATATGTATGAGATGCCATGTCTGGAAAGCAGTCCTGTGAGCTGGAAATGGCATAAGGACTGAGACAAAGAGAAGGAAACCCAGTGGAGGGGTGGTACTAAGCCTCACAGAAGGCAATTTTGGCTCATCTTTTCAGAGAATGTTGGTTCTATTTCAGAGGCCACCTTTGGCAGCCTGCTGTGGGAGGCAGCTGGGTGTTAATATTCTCAGATCCATCAGCATTGATACAAGGATGCCTTACCTGGTCTGGTGATGTGTATCACCAGTCAAGTGACTTTCACATGTGCATGTCTTCAGGTCTCAAAGTCCAGTGGATATTGGACATAAGAGGCACAAATAACATCAGACTATTGGGCAACCTTCTAGATCCATTCTGTGACAAACACCATGACCAGAAGCAAGTTTAGAGAAAACTGTAGTTACTTCAGTTTATAGGTTATGAGTACAACTCTGAAAGAAATCAGGACAAGAACTTAAAGGCAGAAGAAAAGAGTTTATTTGGCTATAGGTTACATGGAGGAGCATGGAGGAGCACTCTATTAAGGAGTGTTACATGGAAGAACACCCCTTGTTGGCTTGCTCAAAGCCCTGTTTATAGCTAGATCTTTTATATGGCTCAGAACCACCTGTCTAGGGAGTGCTGTCCCACACGGGGATAAGCCCTTTTACTTCAAATAGCAATCAAGACAACCCCAAAGAAACACAATCCCAGGCTAGTGTAATCAGAAATTCTTCAATTATGACTATATTTTTAAGAGTTCCATGTTATGTCCAGTTGATAGTTAAAGTTAATTAAGACAGTCCTCCCATCCCCAGAGAGTAAAAGAGATCCAGAACAGAGTTCCCGAGATTATATTGCTAACAAATTTGCTAGTGATGTTAATGTTGCTATCTGTGGCTTATTCCCTTTGAAGCTGTGATTTAAGGAGAAAGGCCATGGCTACTGAGGACCACTCTGTAATAAATAAATACCTGGATGTGGGCAGCTAGGGGTGAAATCACACAAGAATGCCCTGTATCTAGGTATCATCACGGTGGTGGGAAGAGTAAAACAGCATTTGTCAGTCCTGTTTTCTATTACACGGCTAGATCCCAGTTTGAAGGACTGGCTTATCTCCAGCTACAACTCCTAAATCAAACTTCACTTTGTAGAGATTGAAATCACGTACACCAAAGCATTCCTTCTTATCATTCTTGCTCTCTTCCAACCTTCCTCTCTCAGTTCTGCTAAGAATACTTCCCAGTGGCTCAGTTGCTTTGTCTGGTGGGTATGTTTTTCTTGCCAACTGACACCTCCTGTGTTCTCTTCTATTGTAATCTACTAAAAGAAACTTCAAAATGTTACTGTCTCAGAAAGGAGTTGAATTTAGTATTGACAAGTACAGAGAGGAGGGTTGAAGCATAAAAATATACAGTAAAAAATTAGCAGACACTAAAATTCACTGAATGAACAAAAAAGAACTGGAATAAAAAATTAGTTTGTTGATTTACAAAGTGTTGTTTGCAAAGAAAAGAGATGAACCACCTGACAGTTCTGGGGATACAGTCAGTCCTGAAGCATTTTAGAATAAATAAATATGATTTAAATATACATAAAAGAGGCATTTCTCTTTTATTTTTTAAAAGATATTTTTTTCCTGTGCTGCCAGCTGTATGAAAGTGGCCCTGGTGCCCCTAGGGGTATCCTACAGTCACCAAAGTAACTCATGTACTAGAAAATCTGTCTGACTCAGTGCCTCTACATAAACTCAGGTAAGCAAAAGCTTAGTGCAGTGATTAAGTCTGACATCACACTGGAGCATTTTCAAATGTCATAAATCATTCAAAACTCATGAAAAAGCGTTTTACTTACTCCTTGCTTCTTAATTCGAAGTTAACACACAGAGAGCTCCTCAGAAGCGAATATGTGTAACGCATGGGAAGGAGAACAGTGGAGAAACTAAGGGCTCTGTCCTTAGCCACCAGCGGCTTGGGGAGGCAGAAGCACCATTTGGACTCTGCATTTGTTAAATTTAGAAGAAAACAGTTAAACTACTCCTAGGAAGAAAATAGAGCAACGGAAGAATAGCTGAACACCAACCAATAGACAGTTGGTGGTAGAGGGAAAAGGGCCTTAGAAACATCAATTCCAATTTGTGCCCATTCATTATAGAGGAATGGATTCCTTCTTACTGAGATATACATACACATACTTAGAAGGGCTTCTCTAGAAGAATAAAAAGTTGGAAGAATGTAGAAAGTTCTGTTTGATAAAAAAGGACATTGCCTTTCACCTCATCCCTACTATTGGATCAGAGCTCCCTTCCTCACACACACAGCAAACCTCCCAGCAATCTGGCAGTACATATTACACTCTCCACTTTTATTACAATTCACTTAGCTATACAATGATGCTGTGAAGATGGAGCCAAGAGCTTTTTTTGTTTCCCTGTCTATCCCCCGTGGCTCATGGCACACTGTAGTCAGGTTGCTTGCCACAGTTTAGACTTCAGTGCTAGCTGATTGCCATCGGCTGAACACCAAATACTATTCAGTGGGCCAGGTCCCCAGTGATGTGGCTTTTTTTTTTTCTGGGATTCTGTCACAGTAGTGTTTATACTTCCCCAACCCTGTCTCCACATCTTCTGATCTGTCGACATCACTGGTATTATGATGTTAACAGGTTTCAGAAACACTAGCCAGATATTCTGTAGAACAGAAATTGCTGTTTTAAAAGTAATATAGCAACTTTAGTATTTTCACCAAAAATTGGAGTTGGACTGAAAAGAGAGATATTAGCCATTTCTGCTAACACAATTAAACATAAGAAGTCATTGTTACATAGTAAAAATCTAGTCTCTCTGAGTTCTGGAAAATTATCTCACGATGACTTTTTTCACTGTTAGTAAAGATTCATTGTTGAGAAAACCCACTCCTATTTACAATAGTTTGCCCAAGTCTATGGCCTTTCATCCCGGATGAAAGGTGAGATGTAATACAGGTGAAACCTTCAAAATAGATTACTGAGGATCACTAATATTTGGGAGACATGGACTAGATTGGTATGTGAGGTTTAGTAAGGGTTCTAATGAAGTATCCTGCTAAAATCTCTGGCAGTTTCCTAAGGTCTACATATCCCTTAAGATTGGCTGGCTGCATCTAGAAAGTTGGAAAAAAATCTTCCCTGCAAAGTCCAAGCAGGCACTGTTGAGGCTTTACAGAGTGAACGCAAGAGTTACAGAAATGGTTGAAAGACCTGGGCCTCTCAATCCCTCTGTTCTACATGCCTAAAGTATGGCCCTCATCATCCTTATGACCTAGAGAAGCTGCTGAAACTCTAGTCATCATCTCTGTATTCCATGAACTAGATAGAGCAAGAGAAAAAAAATGCCTTTTATATTATGAAAAAAAAATCCTGCAAGTGCAACCTATTTTTTTTTCTCTTTCATAGGCCAGACCTTTGTTTTAGTGCACTTTTGAGTTGACAGGGAGCTGGTATCATGATGGACAATGTTGATGCTGATGTTCCTGGCAGCAGTCGGGCTCCTCTTCTCAGACAGATGGAGACAGTGTGCACTCTGGCAGTGTTGTTCAACAACTCCTTAAGCATACAGGCAGAGATTAGTGGATTATAGAAAACGTTCAGGGCACCATCAGTTTTGACTTATTTGAAACTATCTTTCAGTTTTGCATAAGCTATGCTCTACACATAATAATGAGCACATGTCTATATTACAGTTAAGTATCTTAAATAACAGTTTTTTTGCTTTTGTATAATCTGTGTTATGAGTTCATATAGTATTAAACTGTTTTTTCTTGAAATAAATGAGCCGTATGAGAACTTTAGAAACTTCTTCTATAGGGTGTGTTCTGAGGAATGGACTTTTCCAATAGGTCATAATGATAAGGTCTATAATGGCCAAGGTAGAGCAAAGAAAGTTATTAAAGGAGTAGGTGGGTGCTATAAAACTAGGGATGCTGGCAGGCAGGTATAGAAAGCTCTGAGATCTGGAAGTCACTAGGTGGCTCAACACGGAAGACATCAAAGAACTTCTGCATCGGAAATCGTGTTATCCTGGCTAGTGTGAAGGGACGTTTATGGAACAAAGAAACATCTTACATTGGACCTTCTTCAAGATTGACTAGAACTTTAGTGGTTTGGAGTGGTTAAAATATTGCAGGCTAAGAGCCTAACAACAATTCTTCTTGGAGTATATTTAGCCCACTAAGCTTTTCCTTACTCACTCCTAGGTCTGGCCTAACTTCCTTATGACTATTCTGTGGAACTTTGGGCGTGCATTATCAGACCACTAACTCCTACCTAATCAATACTGAAGAATATAGCCAGCATCTGAGGCCTACAGCAAAGGTTTCTCTGCTTTGCTCTAACTTACGTACCTCATGTTCCCAACAATGTATTTGAAAAATGTCTCAATGTATGTTTTTTATGTTCTGTTACTATTAAAACTTTATTGAATGCTTACTACATTAGAGAATGGGGTTTGGGTTAACACAAACAGTTTTTTTCCCAGACCATGATCACTCATATTTAGCACTTGAGTAAATAATCTCTTCCTCCCTTGCTGGTGAAGGATGTGTTCTGTATCAACATCTGAAACTTGTCTTTTATGTGGTATCATTTATATGAATGCATACTTAGTCTCCATCAGTCCACAGGAAGAGGTCTACAGGAAGTCATAGAAACATTTAACATGAGCCTAGAAGTTTAAGATTACAGAAAACTAGGATTTTCTAATCCAGGGGTGTTGAGGTTCTCCATTAATCCTTTTGTGATTTGTTTTCTTTTTAAAATGGATAAATTATCATCATAGAAAATTTAGGTAACACAGAAAACAAATAACCAATCTAAAATGTTACAGCCGGTGGTAAACAGTTGCTGTCTTGATGTGTGATTCTTTTATTCTTTGTTAGCACACAAGGACTGAAAACATATTCAGTATGACAAACTTAAGTTCCTTCTGAAACTCTACTTGTTGTAGGTTGTCTACTGTGAGAGGAAGGGTCTTTGTCCCTTCAAGCAGTTGAACTATCCTAAAGAGTTGTGGTCCCACAGAGGTCCCCAAATCTACATGCACACTAGACTTTATCTACTTAGTGACTCTACCAGTGTGTCCCACACATAGTCAACATCAGGTAGACATACAAATTTGTTTGTGTTTATATTAGTAAGTGTAAATTTATTTAAAAAGAAAGTCATGAATGTTGTGTAGCTTACACCACTGGTTGTTTTTCTTTCAACTGATGAACATTGAATGAGTTCAACCCCTCATGTTATGATAGACATGAAGATCCACTGAGAAACTAAAGATTCCTCATGTTTGCAAAAAACGAACACACAAAGCTGACGGGAGACTGATTGACTGATGGAGGATTGGCTTTTCCATGTGTCTTCGTTACTGTTCTGCTGCTGGGAAGGGACACTGTGATCAAGGCAGCTTATAAAAGAAAACATTGAATTTGCTTACAGTACCAGAGGGTTAGTTCATGATCATCATGACGGAAAGCATGGCAGCAGACACACAACTGTGGCACTGGGGCAGCAGCTGAAAACTTACATCCTGGTCCACAGGCAGGAGGCAGATAAAAAAAAATGAGACTGGGCTGGTTTGGGCTTTTGAAACCTTCAAGTCTGCCCCCAATAGCACATCACCTTCAATAAGGCCATACTACCTGATCTTTCCTATGGAGTTTAACCAGCTGGGGACCAAGCAGTCAAACATATGAGGTCATGGGAACCATTCTCATTCAAACCATCACCCCATGTCCTTCTTGTGGTGTGCCAGCTTCTTAGAGAAGACCTGGTTTCCTTGGGCTTTCCTCTCTAACTCCTTTACTGAGGGGGAGTAAAGGATCCCATCCTGTCATGGGATGCTCTTTCTTTCACAGTTGGGTTAACAAACCTAAACTGGAATCATTATATTAGGACATAAAGATTCTCTGACTTTATGATCGTTTCTGTGATAAGATGATGAGTATGTATGTTTATCCCCAGCATGGCACTGAGAGCCACATAGCTGAGTCCTAGTATTCCTAATCTCTTTATTCTTCCTCTTTGAGATTTATTCTCTTGATTAAAAATCTGTTGTGTTAAAGGACCAGCCAGCAACTTAAAAAATAAGAGACTTCCAGTCTACCATTAAAAATCAAACTATTTCACACTTCATTGCTTCTTCCCCATAGTTGAATCTTTCTTAATGGTCATATAGTAAAAGATGACTTCTTTTCCATAATTGGGTGTGTGAGGGAAGCCTGGTCCACGGTGATCATTTCAGGCTATTTTGATTCGATCTAGTTTAGCTGGGTTAAGTTCTAATCTGTGGGGAAGAACTATCCTTAGCCACTCTATTGCTTCCCAATCTTAATCTCACTTCCTTGAGCTTGATAAAAGATTCCTCCTCTATCCATTTTTACAAACAATTTTAAGCTTTGTTTTTATTTTAAGCATATAGATATTTTGCCCATCTATATGTGCATGCAAACTGCAGAATCAGGCATTGAATCATCTGGAAGGAGAAATGAAATCAGAGGATTGTCAGGCTCATTGTGGGTGCTGGGAATCCAACCCAGGTTCTCCAAAAGGGCACCTGCTTTATTTTCATGTTATTTGAATTACTGTCCCTTGTGTTGTCTTCATCAGATTGAGTTTAGAGCCACACTCTTGTTATTTCTCTCCTCTGATCCATTCATTTTTATCCTGTGTGCTCTGCTACTGAATTTGGACTTTGATCCCAGAAAATGCTTGGAGTTACTTAGGAAAAGCTTTACGTGTCCCATTGGGTGCCTACATGAGAAGAAACTGCCTAGATGTGAAGAAAAATAATTTCATCTCTTTGCCTTTCAATCACAATGTTGCCAACAAGGGGCAGGCAGCTGGGCTCTCATCAGTGCACAAGGAGTAGGCAGGGCCCTAAACTTGACCGTTCACACCTGTGGCTTCCATGCACACAGCATGTTCTAGGAGGATGGGCCCTGCAGGCAAAGTACAGTGTGTTGTGGCTCCATGGACATAACTTCTTCTTCATCATCCTGCTTACATGCTACCAATTTCCCTGATGTCTGTGTTTTAATACAAAAGAGCAAATGATATTCCTAGGTTATTGATAAGACCATGCAACATAACATTTGTTATAAAAATATCAGGAATCGTTACCATGTTTAGGGTTTAATTGACTATCTAAATGCAAAAGCCATTTTTCCTTTACAGTCTAGTGGGGAATTAAGTCAGAGATGCGTCTGGGTTTTGTTGAATGACCTCTTGTGTGTCACTGTCATCAAGGTAGAGAGACAATCTTAGGACTCTCCAGTGAGAGGCAGCATGCATCTGCAGGCTGGGAGAGGGAGAGGCAACATGCATCTGCAGGCTGGGAGAGGGAGAGGCAACATGCATCTGCAGGCTGGGAGAGAGAGAGGCAGCATGAATCTACAGGTTGGGACAGGAAGAGACAGCATGTGTCTGCATGCTAGGACAGGAGAGGCAGCATGCTTCTACAGGTTGGGACTGGGAGAGGCAGGCATGCATCTACAGGCTGGAAGAGAGAGAGGCAGCATGCATCTGCAGGCTGGAACAGGAAGAGGCAGCTTGCTTCTGCAGGCTAAGACAGGGAGAGGTATCATGCATCTGCAGGGTGGGACAGGGAGAGGCAGCAATGTTCATGGCATGCTCTGTGTGAGAGCAGCACACAGTGAGAGCTCAGTAACCATCAATGGTTTTATTGTTACATGCAAAGAGCTTCCAGGGAGCATCTTGGCACCTAGTTATTTGAGTCACTGTGTGTTCCCACATATATATGCCATTTGTATAATGCTGTGTTCAACACTGGGAGAGATGGACATAGCTCATTTCCTTATCTGTCTTACAAAATTATCATTATGTTTTTTACAGATGGAGTGGGCAGGTCTAGACTCATTTCTCAGATTAAGACGTTGAAGCTCACAGGTGACACCTACTCAGGAGTATTCAGTAGATCTTACATGAGGCTTCACTCTGTACTCTCAGATCAATCCTAAAGTTCATCCTTTTACATCTGAAACCTGACATTGACCTCCTTCTTCAGCAGCAAGCTACCAGAAAGACTGACAGTAAAAATGCTACATGTTTTAACGTGCCATCTATTTAGTCTGTAGAACTTAAAAATCCAGATCATTTATCAGGGACTCATTGACCAGCTCATTTTTAATCCCCTCATAAATAGTGATCTGTGTGTCCTACTTCCTCCAGATTCCTGCTTCAATTAGATGACGCACACTATTGTCCACCATTGATCTAAACAAATACATGTTTGTTCAAGTGACGCAAGCCAGCTCTTCTTTATCTGGATTTAAACTCACAGAAGGAATCATCTTTAAATATCAAATATACATATACATAAGTAAATATATAGCATAAAATACGTATTATGAATGACTATTGATTATGTATTTACTTATACATATATGTGTGTGCTAAGACACATATATCCTAAGGCAATGTTAAGAGAATCCTTTAAGATTAGCGTTAAAAGCAAGGAACAGTGAAATATACCTGTAGTCCTGGCAGTGACCAGGCTAAGCCTCCTCATTAATTTAGAATCATTAAATTTGAAGCCAGTCTGGACTACACAGTATCAAAAACAAATAAAAGAACAACAAATATTAAAACTGAGTAAATTTTTTGCGGATAAAATAATTCTGAAGAGAATATTTATTTGTGTAGCATGCGTGTGGATGCATGCCTGTGGTGGCCGGAGATTAGCACTGGGTGTCTCCCTCAAGTGTTCTCCACCTTATTGTTCTAGACAGAACCCGTGGCTCATCATTTTGACTAGCTATCAATCCCCGAGATACACATGTGTCTCTATGGCCATCTTTTTATATGAATGCTGGAGAACTGAACTCAGGCTCCCATGTTTACACATTATATTGTCTACCCAGATCAAGAAGAGCTTTTTCAGAAGGTAAATAGTCAGAGGTAAAGGTCAAAGAGGAGGAGTAGGAGGGAGATCACTCTCTTAATAATATAAGATGTAGGTCCCTGTGGACTGCAGGGACTGCTGGCATCTTCTGTAGTGGGGTGACAAGCTGTTTGTGACAGGCTGGCCTAAGTTTTTCCTAATTTAATCTCAGAGGCTATATCAGTTCTTTACTGTTTTAAAATAACTGAGATATGAGCACTTCTAGTAATTTTAAGATAATTAATTGTAAATTAGAGGAAGCAGCAGACCCTTCAGTTTGCTGACAGCATTGTGTGAACCATCCAATTTGAAAAGGAACATTTCTCTATCACCTACTTGCTAGCAGATTGTATTCAAACCTTGTTCCCGGCCGGTACCCTGGCAGTACCATTTTTGTTATAAAATACAAAAATATCAAATTTATTATAGGCCATTTTAGTCATGTCTCTAAATGTATTGCTAAAACCAGAGTAATGGTCCAAATAATTGCTTAAGATTTGGGGAAATAATATGTTTGATTGTTTCTCCTGTCTTGGAAAGACTTTCTAGTAAAATGTATCTAATTTTTTGGAACATTTTCATTCACACACATCTTTATAACACACCCTTTGGGGTAGGGGGAACATTTTGGGGTACAACAGACCTTTCAGCATTCTGCCAGAGCTGTATACATGATGGTCCGAGGATGCCAGGTGGTGAGCTAGGCTTTCTTACTGTTTAAAAGTTCATCCTCACCCCCTGTTAGTCCCTGCTCACAGCATCTGGGACTCAAAACCCGGCTTTGGCAAATATCAGCACTGCTCTGTGAGGCTACTCTCAGGGATTACCGTCACATAATCCAAATAGAGTTCTGCTGTCTAGGCGAGTAATCATGGTTTGCACAAATGTCAAATAAAAAAAAATTAAAGTTTTCAGACTTTTTTATTACTATTTTCCTACAAATTGTATTCTTTTTCTTAGTTGAAAATGGAGTTTTTCCATATAATATATTCTGATTACAGTTGCTCCTCCCCCAGTTCATCCCAGATCCTTTCTGGTTCCCCATCTATCCAAATCCACACCCTGTCTTTTTCTCTCTCATAGGAATACACATGGGTACCGATAACTAATATTAATATTAATATGAATATAATAAAACAAACTCAGAAAAACTAACAGGGAAAAGGAGCAAAAACGGTGTAAAAACCACATATTTGCACAAACAGAAAACCTATAAAAACAAAATATATAAGCATAATATATAAGCAAAAGACCTGTAAGAAAAAAAGAATTGCCCAGACAAAACACTGAGACAAAAATATCATTAAGTTAATTTTTTGTTGGCTTTCTACTACTACCTATGTGACCTAAATTTAAATGTTGTTTGTATACCTAGTGAAACTCAATTGGAAATACTAATTTTTCCTTTGTGAGTGGTTATCAATTGAAGGGGGTCAGAGATGGTGGGGGATGGAGACTTTGCCTCTCGGTGCTGGAACCCTGACTAAGTTAGACCTGTGCAGGCCCTGAGAATGCTGACACAACACCAAACTTGCTGTGTCTAGAAACACTGCTTACGTAGTATCCTCTATCCCTGCTGCGCCTTACAGTCTTTCTGCCTCCTCTTCTGTAGAGTTCCCTGAGCCTTGAAGGAAGGGATTTGACGGAACACCCTATCTCTGACTGAGTATTCTGGTGTCTTTCAATTTCTGAACATTGCCCAGCACAGGATCACTGGGAGTCATCTTACTGCTACATTCCTTTATAACGTGTATTTTGTTTTCCCTTAGGTCTCTTGCTTATCTTGGCTCAGGTTCTCGGCCACCAGGACAGGGTTAGATGTGGGTTTCATCTCATTGACTGGGCCTTAATTCTAATCCAATAGCGATTGGTTACTCTCACAATTTCTGTGCCACTATTACACCAGTATATCTTGCAGGCAGGTCACCATTTTAAATTGAAGAGTTGGTATCTGGGTTGGTGTTTACCTTTCTCCTCTGGTAGTATGCAGAGAACCTTCCAGTACCATGAAGTGCATTTTCGTCAGTGGAAGTGAAGATTCTCTGTGTTCAGTGAATCATGCAGGTGTTGTTTCCAGCAATATAGCCTTACCATCAGTTTATATAGGGCTGCCAGTAACCTAGGCAACAGCCTGGCTTGTTTGGGTGTTTCTTTGGCCAACAATTCAAACAGCTTTCTGAGAAGTATCAAGGTGCAATTGCTGGACCTATAACATTACACACACCTTCTCCATTTCACTCTTCTGAGTTTCTTGTTCATGAAATTGAATCCTAGGTTGTGGGCCACACTGGGAATGTATGTAGGCTGCTTGAGGCCTACTTCTGTCCCTTATCCGAGTGCATATTACAAATAATGAATTGATAATCAGGTAAAGAACAGATTAATAAACAGGTTGTACAGTAATGATAAAGGTTTTGCATTGAGCCAGTTTGTAATTTGATGGGAGTCCTGAAAGCCATAGGCATTCTCTGCCTTCTAGGGAAAGAATGCAGGTTAGTCAGGGAATTAGAGCTGGAGACTCAGAAATGGGTTCAGATATCATCACCACCTATAGTTAATCAGTAGAGACCATCCCTCTGCAGTCTGTGGGAAGTCTCAGCATCTTCAATCTGACAGATGAATTATAATATTTGATAAATATTTTTGTCATAGTGATGTGGGACAAAAGCAAAACATGGATGTGAAAATATGAAAATGAAATGAATGCACTGAAGTAAAAATAAGGTTTTGACTAAAGTAGCTATGCCCAAATAAAGAAAACTATGGGAATTATGCAAATGACTAAGTGCTGGCTCTGATCACGTTTTCTTATAAAAATGACTGAAGGATGCTCTTTAAATCTTCTACATGATGCATTTCAGGGCAACCTTTCTGAAAGAATCAAAGCATTATATCTGTTATCACAGGTGTTGTTACTATTAAAATACAGATTCTACATGGAAGCAGGGCCTGCAGTCTTCCTTCCTCTTCACACTTAGTGCAGTAAATATCTATCATGAATAATGTAGACAATTGTATGGATTTAGAAATACCTATAAGAAATCACAGCCTAGAAATCCCACAAGGTCCTCAACTTCCTAGAGCTTCTCAAGAATGATTCTCAAGAATGGGTCTATTCTTGTTCCTTCTTTGTCTTCCTTAATTCATAAACTGTTTCTCCAGGGTCTCCCTTCCCAGTCAACAGTTTCCCTGATAGTGTTCTGCCCTAGTTCCCTCTTCTTGGATGTTTTTCAAATGGAAGGTGCTTAAATATGTTGAAAAACAGAGAGATATGTTTCACAGTGTTCTCCCTATGTTGGGTCCTAGGGCTGAACCATCAAAATTTTCATGGAGGCACACAACCAGAAAGGACAATAAATCTCTAGACAGTACCTAGTTTGGATTTTTATCTGTGCAGCATAGTATCATTTCCCCCCTGGTTATTGAAGATGTCAATGTGGTGGACTGTGGACCTTATTTTTATTACATAAGTCTAGATGTCTGTACTAAGAACTCAGAGTTGATGGCTGACAGTCTTTCTCTTAAAGCAATGAAATCAAAAAATTGAGACACAGCAGGACATAGTCTATGGTTCTTAATTTATAAATATTATTTTTTAAATTGAACTTGTTTGTTTATTTGTGTGTATATACATAAATGTGCTGCAACCCAAGTGTGGAGGTCACAGGATAACAGCCTGAGTCCTAGGGTTCAAACTCTGATTGTCAGCCTTGCGCTGCAAATATTCTTATCCACTAAACAGTTTCTCATGCTTTATAGGCTGTGTGTGTGTGTGTGTGTGTGTGTGTGTGTGTGTGTGTGTGTGTGT
>JANHMN010000001.1:164347236-164388985 GCA_030674055.1 Rhabdomys pumilio
GATTGTCAATGTTTTATTTTTTAAAAAATTAAATCATGGTATTGCCTACCTCATAGTGGGGAATCTGTTTTGACATGTCCTCAAACACAGATTTATGAGTATTTTTAAGAACCGCCCTTGCCTATGTGCGGCTTTCTTTCCAATTTTGTTGTTAGCCACTGGATTTCGTCTTTGAAGCTAAAAACTAAAGGTGATGTTGGACAGAAAAGAAGAAACACGACCTTTTGTTTTCTCTAATATTTATCTGGTCACTTATATACTAAAAAAAAAAAAAATGGATGTGCTGGCTAGTTTTGTATCAAATTGACACACTCTGGATCATCTGAAAGGAGGGAACCTCAATTGAGAAAATGTCTCAATAAGATCCAGCTGGAGGGCATTTTGTTTGGATAGTAACTGATGGCGGAGGACCCAGTCCTTGGTTGGTCTCCTGAGTTTTAGAGAAAAGCAAGCTGAACAAGCTACAGGAAGCAAACACGCCTCTGTGACCTGTGTATCATCGCCTGCCTCCACTTTTCTGCCCTGTTTGAGTTTCTATCTTGACTTACTTCAATGATGGACTAAGATATGGAAGTTTAAACCCTTTCCTCCACAACTTGCTTACAGTCATGGTGTCTTTTCATAGCAACAGAAACCCTAACCAGGACAATGGTTCCTGGGGGATTGAGAAAGGCAAGAAGGTTGGGAGGTGAGCCCATTCTTTTCCAGTTGATGTGTGCTTAATTGTTTTTAATTTGTCTTTTGTTTTTATGAAAGTCTTTTTAACTAGCTATGATGTCAATTCTGTGGGAACACACTGTATCTCATTAACTAATATGAGTATAGATTTTGTAAGGGAAATGTTGTATTGACTATGTAGTTGTAACAGGACAATTGATTGGAAAACTAAGACTAAATTGCATTTCTTTTAGTGGCATCATAGCAGTGACATGTAAAACCACTCTTTCTCTCAGCTTCCTGGGCATACCTGTTGTGTCTCCTTTGCAAGAGGTAACAGTGCGTACTGATGAGGAATCCTAGCTCTTGAACTGGAAGAGCAAGACAAAACTTTGCAACTGACATCCGAAGGCTTTTCTGAGTCTTAATTTCCTCAACTACTGAAAGGGCTGAGGTTAATGGTTTAGATTTCTGTGGTGACTCTGAAGGTACAACAGGTAGATGTGTCAGCACAGAACACAAAGTCCTGAATAATGCTCTGTCAATATCAGCCATAATAGTTACAGTAGTTCTTCTTAATGCTGTGTTAGCTTTAGTGCCAATGACTCTCTGGTTGGAGAAGCACCAGATGGTTGATGGCCTTGGTAAAAATAAAAGTGTTTATGAGGTGAATGAAGGTTCTTGAATGTTTAAATAAAATCATTTGTTTAATGGATCAGTTATGTAGTAGGTTTGCTACATTAATGGGTAACTAGATCCATTCTACACTAGAGCCAAGAAAAATCTGACACAGTATTATCCCAGTCCTTTGTCTTGCCCAAGTTGATTATTTTTGTGTTCCTTTTGCTCTCTGACACCTTGTGTAGCCCCTCTGCATATAGCCAGCACCTCATTACCGCTACTCTTGTCTTAGCAAACACTCAAGTTCACTGAAATCCTCATCCCATCCCATGCACATCACAGTGTCTCCTGTGAAAAGGTCTCTGATACTTCCTACCACTTCTCCTGGTTACTTAAAAAAAATCACATTTCCATTTTCTTTTTTCTTCGTGAGAAGAACTATTTCTTTTCATCCAGGAAGTCCTGCTATGGACTAAGGCACCGTTTTCTAGCCAAATGCTATTGGAAAGACAGTTGCCACTCGGACAAACAGGAACCAATATTTGAAGATGGCCGTCCTTCATCATGACTCGGCACTGCCAATGTAAGTGCCCTTGTCTTCAGATCCTCATTTGGTGATGCTGTACCTCAGAGGAGGGTCCCTTCCTTGCCTCTCATTGAACGTCACACACTGCAGCGCTGCAGTATCAGAGCACTGGCTTTCCTCGACCTTTGTTAGCTTTGTGTTTCCTGTTTCACCTTTTCAGGGTATTTACACAAAACATTGCAAGTACTGAGACATTGGTGCCATATCTGTCTACACAAGAAAAGTGTGGCACAGAAGACTGACAGGCAGAAGCAATCCCAGCTTCATTTATTTATGTCTGTAACTCTGGCAGCATAATTTGAAGATTTGTTTTGTCTTTTTCTTTTTTTTTTTCTAAGACAGTTCTCATTATGCAGCTCAAGCTGTCCTGGATCTCATGAATCCGCAGGTACCACTTCATCAGACTTCGAGAACTTTTGTTTTCTAGACGTAATTAGGGCAAGCTATGACTTCCAGGATACTATTTTGGATGGGGAGACAGGAGAAGTCATAGCAGAAAGGCAAAGGTAGGGAAAGTATTTAGCGTTTGCTTTGTTTTGTTTTGTGTTGAGCTGTGTGTCTGCCTTTGGGAAGTAGCCTGCACCCTATCTTCAAAAATTAAGTGAAGGGAAGCAAATACGTGATGGATATGGCTTACTTCAGGATGGCCTTTCAACAGCATGGCTTCCGATCTGTTGAGCACTCTATCATGAGGGCTTTCCAGATACTGACAAACCTTGCATCCTGCAACTGCGCTATGATGAATGAGACCCATCAATCAGGCCTAAGCCCCCTCATGGTCATTGAAACTGTGTGTAGGGTCTTAGAGGATGCACATACAGTATAGCCACCAAGATTTCTGAACACATGAGATTTTCAGTGTTTCGGTCCAACATGGAGTAGGAGGGTTATGGATGAGTAAACTTACAGTGTTTGAGGATGGCTGGCATCCCTATAAAGAAGTGAATCTAATCCAAGACTCCAATCCTGAAATCCTTCCTACCAAAATCACGGCCACCCCACCACCCTGTCCATCCCACTGGCCATCTGTCTCTTCAGGTCCAAGATAACAGCCTAGTCTGATTTCCACTGCACACTGTTCTTTTGCCTGCTGGGGCAAAGCTGGGCTGTGGCATGCCAGCAGATTCTTTCAGAAACAAGCCCCTGTTCTCACTTCAGTGCATTTTGTCTGGTGAATCTTGGTGTGAGACAGAGTCTGACCCTCAGTCCACAGATCATTCCTCTCAATATTTTCTTGGATCCTTCCAGCTGACTGCTCTGCCATGGATCCATCCCATTTCTGTTGGTGAATCAGCCAATTTAGATGATTTGCTCAAGTTATTCACTCACGACCATGGCTGGCTGAACAATTTCTTGGAAGCGTCCCCTGTCTTGAAAACAAAGTTGAGAACATTTTAGGTCTGTCTGCAAAGACTTTTTAGTTACTAAGAGTGGCCAAGCAGATTATATGGAGCGGCTGTGCCAAGCTGGTTCTCAGGAAATCAAGTCAGTTTTAATCTATGGGGCATCGAAGGACCACACATCATTGGGAATCTGGAAGGTGGGAGGACAGTGTCACACCCCTGACTGCTAATGCAATTCTTGTCACCAAGTCTCTCCTGTCTCTTGTTGGCACTGTCTGGTTTACTGTTTCCATATCTGGAAGTCTGGGTGAGAAGTCCCTCTCTTGGCAGTCCGTTTTATGTACCTGTAACAGCATTACCAAATGGCTTATTATGAACAGAGATTTCCTTTAAGAATTCTTGAAGGTTTAGAAGTCTGAGACTCTAGTGTCTGCTGAGGGCTGTTAGTGCTGCACCATCAGATGGCAGGAGACTTCCTTGTTCCAGAGTCCCTCATCTTCAGCTGCTACAATGGCAATTGCACTTTTAACAATGATTTTTCAGATGACAGACAGTGAAGCCACAGCTTTCACTCTGGAAACATCCAGGTTCAGAATGAACTCATTTCTCACGCTGTTTTCCAGACAGCTCCCCTGGGGGCGGTTTTGCTCCTCTGTCCCTACACACGTGAGGATCTTTTAAAATCTCTAATTCACCTCTCTTGGCCTTGACTCTTCTTGTTTCCTGCAGTGGGTGCTCCACCCACATTGCTTACCAAAGCGATGTCCATCTCAGTAGCTTGTGACATGAACAGAGCCTGGCATGGCTCCGAGTCTCTGTCCCTTTATTTGCAGAAGAAGGTTATGGGCTTGTAACAGTGAAAGTAGATTTTACAGTGCAGTGGCAATAATGAGCTCCAAATTGCAGTTTCTCCAAAGAGAGAACTTCATTTGTCATCCCTGTAATTTCCCAGCATGGAGACCTGCACTTCTCAGTGACACCCTGATTTAGAAAGACTGGAGAAAGTATGTGTGAACGTGAAGGAGGTTTTAAAGCTCACATAGTTATGGTCAGAACTCATTAGCCCAGGGGGTTACATGATTATAACAAGAAGAGTAGAGAGGGACGATTCTCCAGTGTTCTAGGAGAATTGTATTGAATGGTGTTTTGCTCTCTTTAAAGGAGTATGGTGATGCTAGGACACCATCCACATGAAAGATGCTCTCAGGATTCTTCTTTGCAAGAGCTGGAACACAGGGTGCATCAAGTCAAATGTACCTCTGTTTGTTGTATTTCAAAGCACTTTACTCCATATACTATTTTAAGCCATCCCTCTCTCTTCTTAGGCATATCAATTGATGGAAATTTTCTACAAAGTAATTCAGAAAGGCATTGTGTTCACAAATTTTTATTTCTTTTGAATCTGGATCTAAACAGGATGCCATTCAACTGACACAGTGGCGTAGTGTGCTCAGACATTGTATGATCAATGGGGCAAGTCAGCTTCTCAGTTACAATGGCTTTCTCTGGTGACAAGCACTTACTATATGTATATTACCAATAACTGTCTAAGAGAATATCATGTTCTTAGGCTTAGCCAAAATGAACAGTTACCTGCTCACTGACAGAATGGTGTCTCCCTAGATCAGACCCATGCCTTTACCTCTCCTTTCCCCATTACTCTGGCCTACTATAGGTTACATTTTACATGAATGACGTATCTGTTGCTTCTTAGTGACCTAGCTTCTTAGCATAACTTTGGCTTTGCTTCTTTTATTACTAGAAGCTCAAAATGCTTACTCAGGTCCCTTCTCCATCACTCCTAGCCTTTTTCTATCCTGATTTCATCCCCTTCCAACCTTGCATGTCTCTTTTTGATGTGTAGCAGAGTCTCTTTTTTGTGGCAAATGCCAATTTTATATAATAAATATAATATAATTAATATAATATAAATCTTAAACTAAGAACTCGTGAGCTGAATTCATTGCAGTATGGTGCACAAATAAACAATTGCTTATTTAGATTATAGACCATCTGAATTCTTTTCATGCAGGAAGTTTACTGGGGAGTACCCTGAAAACTGACACTTGAGGTGGATAGGACTGAAGAGAGGGAGACAGTGACTTTGATGCAGCCACATGACCCAGCCCAATTCACAACATCTCAAGATTTAGAATAGTCCACCAGGGCAGACCTTGTTCCTTTTGATTGCCATTCTTTGGCTATGGCTATTTCTGGAGTCTCAATGAAGCCAACAGGACAGAACTATCTTTTTCCAGCCCTTCCAGTGTTGTCAAGCTCTGATTGCAGGGGTACCCAACTATGCAAATGATACCCTACATTGGCCGCCAGGAAAGAGCAAGCAAGAAAATACTGACCAATCTATCTTTGCTTTACACACCAAGCCTGAAGAAAAGACAATGGTTTTGTCTTCCCCAGGTTGTGTTCCCCAGCACCCCACATGTATCAGTGACAGTACAGTGGATTAAAATCTTACTGCATCTTCTCTCGCTTTCCAATATTGTAATGATTTAACGTGGTCTTTTTCCTTCTACCTTCAAGGTCCTTGGTCTGGTCATTATGGACACTTCACTATCTTCTTGCTGCTGTGATAATCAAGGGGCTGTGTGCATTTCCTTCTCCTCTGGTATTGATGAGATTGTGTGCATCCTAACATGGGTTCTTTTAATAAGATTCCAGTGGCTGTTCTTTGTGGCATGCTGCACAGAGCATAATACCCCCTTCCTTCTTTGAAAAAGCTTTGGGGGAGAGAGAGAGCTCCCTCTTTCTTCTTTCATCCTACAGATCATTTCCATACAGCCCACTCAAGATTGCCTGGCAGCACAGGAGACGGATGGGAATAACACAGAGACTAGAAACCACAGCAGCACTGACTGCAGCCTCCTCCCTGTGTGTACTGGGAGCTGAGCAGCTTACCAGTGGCTGAATTGACTCATCTCATCACCCTACATTTCCTCAGCCTTCCCTTTGGTATTTGTGATAATGACTGGGGAAAATGGCTGGGGACCACCAAAGAGACAGATGGGAAAGGGTGAGGTAATCCACAGTTGAAATAGTCAAAAAACTGGTCTTGACACTACCGCCCCATGCAGTTTTATCTCATCCATCCCTGGTTACTGAGCAGTGCAGTCACATGAGCAGACAGCTTCTCTGCAGCCGCCACAAAGATCCTTGGCAACTTCTTTCTTGCTTTGTTTCTGTAAAGATATCTCACTGATGCTTTCTCTGTAGTCATTTCAAAAAGGACTCGCTTGGGTGTTGCTGTTACCCCTGTAAGGATGACATGGATGTTCTATGACTGGGAGACAGGATAGTGCAGTGGGGATGAATGTAATCAATGTATGTTGTATTGTTGTATGTTTGGATGAAGCTTACTCATGCATATTTAACATGTGATAATGAACATTTAAATCATTGAAAATTAATAATAGTGAGATGAATGTCCTAGTTAGCTTCAGCTGCATATTTGACATAGCTTAGAGTCATGTGAAAGAGGCTCAGTTGGGGGAAGTTCTACATCAGAATTTGTTTTGACGATCAGTATAGAGGAGTCAGCCCAATGTGGGCAGTGCTGGTCTTACCAGGTGTTCCTGGGCCTTATAAAAAAGCTAGCTGAGCATGGTCTTGAGAACAAGTCAGAGTGAGCCAGAATATAGCATTCATCCATGGTCCTTGTTTCCTGGTTACTGCCTTGAGTTCCTGGCTGGACATCTCTTAATGATGGATTGTGACTTGGCAGTGTAAGCCAAATAAGCCTTTCCCTTCTCTAAAGTGCTTTTGGTCATGATGTTTGTCACAACAATAGAATGAATCTAAGACAATGAATGTTCAAAAATATGCCTACATCTTCCAACCATCATAACATTTCCCCTTTCCTGGCCAGCCAAGAAAGATCCACTGGAGATGGGAGCGGGCACACATTTTAAATAGAAGGCCACAGAAAAATAATGCTGCTTCTTTGTACTGGGGAAAAGCTCATCCTTGGAATGAATGACGTGCCAGCACCGGCAGAAGGCAATGGCTGTCCCCAGATCACCCCCATAATCACTGCCTGGAGTATGCTTTCCAGTTTCTGTGTGCTTCTGGCAGTGGAGCTGCAAGCGTGGTTTCTAGCTGCCACTCATGTTAGTATGTTGTGAACTGATTCTTCTGCTTGGCAAGTACCGGCTCTCCATGTGACCAGAGCCCTAGTTTTCCTGTCACCGACAAGTGCCAAATATTTTAGTTTGCAGGGAGATGCTGACCCCAGGGGACCCAGCAGCTGGGCACAGGAACCCTGTAGATGTAGTTGCTCCTCGAGCCCAGGGTTCATGATGAACTCTTTCTCTGCAAATACAATGAAAGACAAAACAATCCCTTCTTTGGTCCATCTCTCCTTGCCTTTCACTCCCTGTGAGCATTTTGCCTTCACATTTCAAGTGTGTATTCCTGAAACATGTAGGCAAGGCCCTAGGCAGGGGTTGAGGACAGTGTATATGGACACCAGAGACAGTCCTGACAGATATGTTGAACAGTGGTCACACTGATATCACCTGCCTTCCTGCTGAACAGTGGAATCTTGAGTGGCTTCTAATGTGGCCAGATGTCCACTTTAACAAACTCCATTTCCCAGTGACTTGGGTCTTCTGTTTCTATTTGGAATCTAAGTTTATGAGGAACTGCTCTCAATTAGTGTCTCTCTGTCCCTCCCTTCCTTACTTGTTTCCCTGTGGACTGAACACAGCTCAGAGGAGGTAAAAGTCAGCCTTGGATAACATCGAAAATCAGTTCTTCCCATGAGCATTTGAGGTTCGGGAGATGTTCTGCCCCATTTTCAGCAACTTGATCCTTCATCGAGCAGCTTGACTTGAGCATGTGGTGTGCCATCAGCCCCCGGCAGTCCTGGGGATACCCACAGCTGTGATCTTCAGATGGTCTGCTATCTGTACCGTGCGTGGATGTCTTGCTCTACTCTCTCCAAACCTCCCATCTATGACTATAGAAATTGTACTCAAAACACTGAAAGGAAAAGAGGTGCTCAGTGGGCTGGGCTTTTCAGCCCTGTGTTTGTAATGAGAAAATCTGGGAGACCATGCCAGGTACATTCTTCTGGTTCTCACAAGCTGTGACTCAGGGTAAAATTAAAATATCTGTCCAAACCCATGTGCGGGCTGACTGTATATAAAAATTGGCCTTGTAAAGTAACTGTTGGCATCTGTATCTTTATGTTGACTGAACATTTATGAGCCAATTACTAGGTGAGATGATGGAGAAGCAAAGGAATCTATCTGGAGGAGCAGAGAAGCTGGCAGCTAGGAGACGACCATTCCAGAACAAGATGCTGTAAATGCCTATCTGGCCAGATATCACCCTTCATGAACTAGACCCCACCTCCTCCATTTTCTTGTGGACTAAGCTCTCTGTTTTTGTTTTAAACATATTTGCATGGGGGATGGCTCTCAATTAGTAGCTCTCTCTTTTCCTTCTTCCATCATTTCTATGAAACTACCACAAGCAATGAAATTCAGAACAGGGTGTCAAAAGGACTGTTCTGTTAAGTCTGCAAAGAAGACAGAGAACATCTTACTGCTTATTGAAGACAATTAAAGGAACTCAGAAAGTTTTATTTGGTGTGTTGTTGACAAAGCTCAGTCCCATGGTGGCTGTTAATTTTTCCGGGTACTTCCCAGAGGAGAATCATGCCAAGCCAGGGCCGTGTGTTCCCTAGTACAGTTTTCAGGCACTGCACAGGACACAAAAGACAGTAATCTCAGATAACATTGCCTTGTTTGATTTGGTGGGTTTCTTTCTAGTGAATGACTGCTGTGGGTGGGAAAATAGTATATGATTAACTGAGAAAAATAAAGGTGCAGCATGGAGAGAAAGAGTATTCTCAACTAAATCCAAGCCACTGATCTAAACACTGACTGCTTCGTGGGCCCACTGCAATCATAGGTAAGCAGATGTAGCCCTCTGGGACCCACCCTTCAGAACCAAAAGCCCATTGACATCACCTGGGCTGTGAGAATGCCCTGTCTGAGGCTATTAGTCAAGTGGTTTACACTCTGGATTCTCTTTAAGATTGTCAGCTTCTCTGAAAATATGTATTGTAAGATGGGAGCCTATGAGATTAGCTTTGACATCCCATGATTCTGCATGCAATCATGGAGAAGGTGGCGTTTTAAAATGCACTTGCTTAACAAAATGAAAATGAGCATGAAATCAAAGGGTCCTTACTGGGATACTGGTGACAGTTTTGTGTCAGGTGCTTCTGCTGGCAGATCTGAGGTTGTCAGTTCAATGTGGTGAGCAGTGGCTCTAGGAAGGACAACTGTCCAGCTAACAGGGATGCTTTGGGTATGATATAGTCCTGGACTCTTCTGGTTTTCCTTTTTACTCACCACTCCTGTAACTCACCTCCATGCCAGGCCCTCACTCACTTCCCTGCCTCTCTCCAGATTTGTGAGTCCCTGGTTGGGAACAGCAGGTGTTGTATAGATAAGCTGAGAAGTGGGAGTTCCCTGCACATCCCCAACTGAGGTCAGGACCAAGTTTCAGTCTCAGTATATCATTCTGGGTGATTCAGGAAGAATCTGAGAAAGGCCACAGTTCTAGATAAGGCTCATGGAATGGAAATGGCAGAAGTTCAGTAGGGAGAGCACTGCATGTTTTCAGTGTGGTGGAAACAGAGCTCTGGTTAGTTAAATGGGACTTCATATAAGACACATGGTAACAGAGTGTACTGAATTGATGAATCGTTATTTATCACACTTGTGTACCACAGGATCACCAAGACATGATGTTTAAGTTCCCACTGGATTTCTATAACCTTTGCTTCCTTTGACATTTGTCTGTTTTCGGGATGATTCTGGGAGCTGGAGAGAAACATAGGCTCTGTTTTCTAAGATCACACTGGAAACAAAAACGGATCAACAAAGCCACATAACTCGGATTCATTGTCTGCACACTAGAGCGAGGCTCTTTTCAGGTGTCTTACCTAAATAATCTTGCTTTATCCTTATAAAAGGTCAAAGCAGTAAGGGCTTCTGGGGCTCTGTGTTCACACAGGGGAACCAAGGTAAGTACAGTGAAGGATCTGGGGTTTAGACTCAGTCTGACTTCCAAATCCCTGCTCTCAGCTCCAGGCCCACACAAGGTGTATGTTTCCATATCCCCCATTGTTCTAGACATCAGGGAAACATGAGCAAACAGTATTTCAATTTGTTATTCAAGCCTGACCTTCAGATTGCATGAATATCTTTCATCTATGTGTCAGGTTTTCTGGATGGCTCAGAGGTTACCATAACAACCCAGAATATCATTGACTGTGATGGTCAGCAAATAGCATTAAGTAATTTGTTTTCTAATGACAGTGAAACTGCTGATGTCCTTCAGCATGGAGCAATGACAGATCTTGTGAATATGAGCCCTCTGTCACACTTTGTTACAGAGCTTAGTTGTTGATATTAATTAAACAAGTACCAGTTAGGCATGGGCTAAGGACCAAAGATACTAAGCTATTTAATTGGTAAAATCACGTCTCTATTTTCTAAATAAGAAAGTATCTTCAAGGTACTGGTCATTGTTCACAGGAGTGGTAGCTTGGCTCTCCATGTCTCATTGGTTTATTCAGAGTGGTCAGCTAAAGATAAAATAATTGCCTTTGATAAACCAGTGGGCATTTCCTCATAAGTATGGAGCAGGGTTGGCTCATGTTTGAAATACCTCAGGTGAAGCAGTTGGCTTCCATAATATGTAGCCTCCCTTGATCTAGCAGGCTCCATAGAGTATGCTAATATGTGTTCGCTGGGTCCTCAGAAGAAAAACAAGAGTAGACAAGTCCTTTCAGAATGACTCAAACCAGTCCTGTTACCCTCACACTGCTGCCTACTGGTGTGACCAAAGCAAGTCTAGCCAGGTAGATTCAAGACTCTACCTCTGGATAAGAAGAGACCTAAGGCCATATAAAAAGCATGGGTATTACAGTAGGAGGAATATGCATCAGAAATGAGTGTTTCTCAACTCATCTCACAGATGGAAATGCTGAGGTGAACTATTAAATAGGACACCCTAAAAATCTCAAAACTATTAGCTAGCACAGTAGTCTAAATCACTAATAATTGCTGTTGTTGGACAACACAGTTAGACATGAACCCATTCTAACTTCACTGCTCTTTTTGGCTTTAACATACTTTGTCGGCTGATTAGTTGGTAGAATAATATGTGATGCTGAGTGCTAAGTTAGCATCCTGAGCTATGTGCACAGCTCTATATTTATGTTCTAATTTGAGAGTCTCTCTAACTTTCCCAGGCTGGCCTTGTACTTGTTTATAGCCTGGGATGACCTTAAATTTGTGACCTTCCTGCCTCAGCATCCAGGAGTAACTGAGATTACAGGCCTGCATTCGTATGTCTATCAGGCCCAGATAAAGCACTGTGGCCATTGCTTTGTTCTGTTTGAACAGGGTTTGTAGCCCAGGGTCACGTCAAAATCAGAATGTAGGTAAGGAGAGCCTTGAACTCCTCTTCTACCCAAATGTTAGGGTTTTAAGTACACAATGGAAGTGATGTGCAAAGATGAGACAGTGGTGAAGTATAAAATTCAAATGACTCCGGAAGTTACGTGTCCCGTCTTCCTGTTGCTATTGCTGTGTTTCCTTTTGTGTTGTTCTGTGTTTGTTTTCCTTCTGTATCCATTCCCTGTACAATGCCCCCAGTCTTTATCAGGATGATACTTTCATCTCAGTTGGACCCAGGTCATGAGTTTGTCTGACATGAGTCCTATGTTAAAAGCAGATACAAACTTTTTCCTTTATGTATAAGAAAATAACTGAAATTCTCCAAGAAAAGTATTTGGTATTTTTTTGGTCATAACTACTGCAATTTAAGACAGAAAATCATCTCTACTGACCAACAGCTTCTGAAAATATATTTCCCTTGAATTTAGTTCAATATCCTAGGAACTATGACAACACTAATGTTATTGATGTTTTAGTTTCTCCTTGATATATTGGATTGATACTAAAACATCAGAAGTATGGAAGTATGTGACTTTCTAAACCCTGGGACACTGTTCCTTGTGAAGCTGAGATTTGAATCCCATGTATAGACCTTGGTTTGTCTCAATCTGGTGCTTTCCCTCCCAAGTCAATGACTATTATCAATTTAATATAAACTAGATATGGGACAGGGTTAAGAAGGATAAAATGTTTTTAGAAAGGAACAATCAGTCATGAACACAGAGCTAAATCTGAATCCAGTGTAAGTTGGGCTTTGTAAAGATAACCTTCAAGCAATCTGCAAGTTGGTGAGACTTGGAGTGCTGAATTTATGGAGGTTATATTTGAAAAGTTTCCAGTGCTCTCAGTGCTGTAAATGTATAAGCACATGCTGAGGGATAATAACAGAGAAGCAGAGAGAAGCCAAGGCGCATGGTTCCCACTTAATCTCAGAAACGTATGGCATGCTCTATAATAATTATGGATATTAGTCAAGATAGGAAAATATCCTGTGCTCTGAATCCACAGCAGGAAAAGTTTTTAGCTGAAAACCAGAAGAGTCTTGGACTCTTTATTTATTTATTTTTCCAGTGAATTCACAGACAAGAGGAACTGTGAAATCCTTTGAGGGGTATTGTGACCATTAGATCATGTAGAACGGCAACAAAATGTTTAGAAGAGTCATTTAATTTGCCTAATATCTCAAGAGTTCACTTAGAAATGTGTTCTAGTTGCGGTCTTTGTTGCTGTGCTGAAAATGTGATTAATAGCTAGTTGGGAAGGAAAGGGTTTATCTGTCTTACAAGTCTTAATCTTATTCTATCAGTGAAGGAAATCAGGACAGAAACTCAAACAAGGCAGGAACCTGAAGACAGGAGCTGAAGCAGAGGCCATGGAGGGGACACTGCTTATTGGCTTGTTTATCATGGCTTGATTAGTCTACTTTCATATGGATCCCAGGACTATGAGCCCTGCAATGGCATCACTCAAAATGGGCTGGGCCCTCCCCATCAGTTAACTAATTGATATAAAATCAACTAATTAAGAAAATGCCCTACAGGTGGATCTTACGAAGGCATTTTTTTTCAGCTGAGGCTCGGCTCACTCCTCTCTGATGATGTACCTTCTATCAGGTAGATATAAGACCAGCCAGCACAAGATGTGTTCTGTATAGATTTTAAGCAGGAATAAAGTGGTACTACAGCTGACTGGAATGGGTACAAGTGGGTCTCATGCCACTGTGATGTCAGGGTGGACTCTGGGACCTTGCAAGAGAAGTTGAGGCCATGTAGTCTCAGTTTTACCAGATTCTGTCAGGAGATCCTTGGAGAGCTGGTTTAGCATTAAAATCCAGCATTAAAAAAAAAAAAAAACGCAAAAAACCAGACTCTCGTTATTGGAAGTGAGAAGGAAAGAGAAGTGCAAAGGAAGTGCCTTGAGAACTCTCCTAGGGTCATCTAGAATCCAGATCAGTTCTGGAGATATCTAAAGCTAGAGTTCAGTCCTGGGACAACATCTTGGGCCCAGGTGCTGTCCTAAAAACATCTGGAGTCTAAATTCTTATCTGGGAACACCTTGGTTCTAGGTTTTATCTGGAGGCTATCAAAGATCCTTGGGGCTATCTAAGATCCAGATTCTGTTAGGGTAGATTAGGTTCCCAGTTTTTTTCTTCCTGACTTCTGTGGTCCAGGTTTTGACCTGGGGGATTCAGGGGTCCGAGTTCTGTGCTGAGAGTGTCTGTGATCCAAGGTCCTGGGTCATATTTGTTGTTTGACTTCCATCCTCAGAGCCTTCTTCTCTCGTCTTAGATTGCCACTGTTTTTATAACACACAGAAGTTTGTGTTGGGACAAACTGCATCTAGGATGGTGTTCCTATTTTAGTGGAGTTAGAGGAGAAGGAAACAGGAACTTGATTATTATTAGTAGAGAGTGCCACAGTGCTGTGCTTCACTGAGGCTAAAAGCTGGACTTAGGATTCTGCTTCTGACCCTGAGCAGGCGTAACACAAACAGGTGGAAGCAACTGAAGCCTTAGTTTGCTCTTCTTACCAATGTTTCAGCTACTCCTTGAGTGTTGTGAGGATATTTGTGCATCCTTGAGAAAACACAGTTTCTCTTTCTTTCCCAGCATTCCCTTAATTTCTATTTCTCTGACTGTTCCCAGTCTCTGAATGAGAACACCATTCAGCCCCATAGCTTCATGATTAGATTAAGGAAAGATTATCATTTTAAGTAACAAACTTAATTTAAACCAAAGTACACATTTATTCCAGAAGATTAATCATAACATTGAATCTTATATTCAATTTTCCCCTACATTCTTTTGTTTCAGGCTAAAAGAGAAAGTGGTAATTGTTTTCTCCTCTCTGTCCTGTCCACTCTACTCCCAAGTCAGGTGAGGTATCAGCTTCCCTTGGAAATACAAATAGATGGAAAGACTCATGGTCACTTGACCTGATGATTCCGTCTAAGACTCTTCCATGACACAGTCCCCGTCTATGGTTCCATTCTTATAGGGCTGTATTAATCTCACATCTAAATCTAAGAGACTCCTTGGTTAGCATTCAGTGTTCTCCCTTATTTTCTTGTTAGTGGTAATTTCACTTTGGAAACTATATATTACCTATGCTGGTTCAGAGGATCTTTGCCTCCAGTGACCATATTTGATCCATAGAAACCAGTTTATACACTGAAGAGCAATTTACTCAACCTCCAAATACCATGAAGATGACCTTCAAACAACACAATGTCTGGCTTTGATTCTAGATGACTCTCTCCCACCGCACTCCAAAGGTCATGTAATAAACCCCCCTTTGAGAAGATGATGAAAAAGTAACTTTGGACTTTACCTATGTTAGAAGATGTTAGACTACAATAGCATATTCCAGTCAAGCAACATATGGTAACTTAACTCCTTATTTGGAAATTCTACTTCTATTTTACCAGAACCCTGGTCAGAACTTCACTTTTCCTGTCACCCTATTAAATCAGTGCATCTCTAAACAATTGCCAGCTATTGATAAAGGTGAAACATTAGCTGAGTATGATGAAATGAGAACAGATCCAAATTCCTTTCAATCATTTTTATACTAAGGTGACTAATGTGAAAATGGGCAATATACTGAGTATCCACTGGGATCATGTAGTCTAGTAATTGCTATAGGTAAGCCGCCATGATGGATAACAGAATGTGATAATGAGTGGCTCTTGGGATACTGCAGGAGAGTCTTCGGTCTCAGGGAGGATTGGTGCCTTTTGTGGAAGGAACTCTCCCAGCTATCATTGTTGGTGGGCTCTTGGCTAGTCCTCAGGCCACATCTTCATTACTGGTTTTGAAATCAGGGAGGCAGCTCCACCCTGTAGAGATCTTCAGCTTCGATAGTTTCTGGTAGCTTCTTTCTCTGTAGGCATGTACTATTAGTTGACTATGCAGTGGCCTATGGTTGCAAAAGTCAGGTTGTGTCTGTGTAATGAGTGTAGCAGCTGGTGATGGGAAAAGGAGGCTGTTAGGAGCAGAAAGGAATCATTATGGCTTCTTATTAATGGGATAGCCTGGATTGAGCCACTTTAACCTGGCATGGGGATAGTAAGAGCAAGAAAAATCTGAGTACAGGCCTCTCAGGATGATGACATTTGCTCTGTTTCAGAAAAAGGTGGTCATGTGGCCGAGGGGAAAAACACAGTGGAAATGCAATTCAAGGCAATGATGAAGGTCTGGGTACAGGTGATATCACAGAAAGAACTAGTGATTTGTGATAGATCTGGGTGGTCGCTGGGTGAAGCTAAAGGCTGAAAATTACTATTTTACATTCAGATTCTTCAGGTGATGCTCTCATTGAAACTTCCTGCAGTGTATGTGGTTGTGAATGGGATGAAAGTAAAATTCATAGGAGGACTCATTAATGAAAATGTTCTGCAAATATGATCCCAGTAATGCAAAAAAAATAAACAAATAAATAATTTAAAAAAAAAAGGACCCTGAAGCACTCCATTCATCAACTAAGTAGGCAATGGACAGTTTTTCCTTCTGGCAGCCTCTCGGCCCCACTGTCTGCTTCAAGTTACTATCTCTTTTGGAAATTGCCTGTGCCTATATAAGCACTGTAAATGTATGCTTCATTTGCATATTTACCCCTTTTACAAACATTCTACATATGTGTGATTCCACTGTAAGGATCTTCTTTACTAAGTTAATTTTGAGGGTGATCCTTTGCTATCATTATATCAGCATAACTTGTCTCTAAATTTGGGGTATGTATAGAAAAAGTGTATGTACTGCTGTCTGCACTCAAGGGGCTGAGAAGATGTTGTTCTCTTCAGGAATGTTGACATTAAATGTTTTTCCTACTTTTAAAAAGATGTTTCAACTTAGATTTATTTTACTGGTATTGATATATATCCTATGGTTTAAATGGCATATCATATATATATATATATATATATATATATATATATATATATATGTGTGTATATGTGTGTATATATATATATGTATATATATATGTTTTATATGCATATATACACATATATTCATATATATCTGAATGTTATATATGTGTATATATACATGTATTATATATACTATATATGCATATATAGTATATATTATATATTATATATTATATATGTATGCTCTTACTTTCTGATACATAAAAATTATCAATGTATATAATTACGAGATATTTCTCTCAGTATTTTGATCTAGATTCTGAGTTTAGAGTTTTCTTTTCTTGCAGTTATTTTTGCCTTTTAAACAAATCCTCCTGAGTAGTAGCTGATATATTCAGAATGCAGTTAGTACATCTGTCTTTTCTGCAGTGATCCATTCTGTGGCCCACAGGGTTACTGATAACTGGCTTAGGATCTCTAAACATTCTTGACTATCCCTTAATCACAAAAAGAAAGAAACAGAGAACAAGACATGGACTGTCATTTAGCTGCTGAGTGAACTGTCTCTGTCTGTTAGGTAGAATTAGTTTCTATCATTCTGGAAAGAGTGTTTGATGGCCACCACTGAACCCCAGCTTTCATTTTGAAGCTCAGAGGTGTATGTGGCTAGAAAATGTGAGCAATGCATGAGTCTTGGGGATAAAGTGATGCTCTTTTAGGTGCCGGTCACACCTACACAGTACATTTGGAAATATCATGGCTTCGTGTGTGACATGGGAGGGAAGAAGTGAATAGAGATAATAGAGCCCAGTGAACTGGGGACAGCAGAGGAGGAGTTTTGAGCTAGGAAAGGTACTTTTGGACTTGACTTGTACTGTTAGTGGGTTCAGGTCTATAATCTGGGGACAGCTGGTGACTGATATTGCTGGCTCTGCTATCCTTCTGTGACCTCAGTCCTTCCCTTATGAACTTTCATTTCAGTGGCAGTCTGGTACCCTTGTCTCCAGCATTGCAGCTTATTTTCCTGTTGGCTTTGTATATAAAGCTGATTCAAAACAGACTGGGGGTGTGGTCCTGTTCCTATGCTCCTGTTAACATTGTTCTTTGGGGGTGATAACCAATGAGAGAATATCTTCCTCTTTCTTGGAGCATTGTCTGTTCACCAGTTGTTGTCCATTTGTACAGTACATTAAGGCCAGGCCACGCTGCCAATCACTCTGAAGTAGTTAATCAGCATCCCAATCCTTCCATCCCCCCTTGTGAGAATGATCTGACCTTGATTGCATATTTGTGCTGTGCTAGGAATCTCCAGAACAGTATGCTAGTCTATTTGTTCTGGCGACGTAGCAGACATTGACTTATCATGGTTCTGGAAAATTTAAGATCACGGTATCAAAAGAATTTGTATTTACTGGAGGCTCATTTCCTGGGGCAACGGTGGTACTCTGTGTGTGTGTGTGTAGTTAATGCAGAGACAAGCATTTCTCTAGTCATGCTTACACAGGTGCTAATGCTGCGCAGAAGGAATCACTTTACTACAGACATATTGATGTTACCCTTGTGCTCGCATTACATTTCAACACATGAGTCATCAGAGTCCATAAATTTTCAGGCTCTTCACATCCTGAATCTCAGATAGGGGTAATAAACCAAGTCACAGTAGCTGAGCCATTCAGTCAATCCCAAAAGGCTTTATTCTTCAGTTTTTAAATATCACAGTTAGAAAATAAGACACATATTTGGAGCCACCATCTCTTAAAGAAGGAGGTGCTCTGGGTTAGTTTTCCTAACAGATGTTCCATCCGTGGATAGTTCATTAGGAGACAAAAGATCCCATCTCGAGATGGACTGCAGTCTTCTGTGGAAACCTCAGTGTGTTTCAGAATCATTTCTTATGTGTGACCATCAATATTGGAAGAGTGATTCTAGAGAAACCATTACAAAGTCTAGAGGAGTCTACTGAGAAAAGATGCATTCTTCCATCTCCTTAGGTATCTATACTCACAGCATTTCCAAGGTTTGCCACATTAGCATGTGGAACAAGTAGACATTTAATGAGCTGGTTTTTAAGTTAAAAATCACCTTGCTTCACTCACTGACCGTATTTATATCTTCCCATGTGCCAGTCACTATGGAGACAGTGGGCACATATCCAGCAAGGGTGATAGTAACTATAGCTGACAAGTCCTGTGCTCTTACTGCCGATGATTAACTCATATAATTCTCAAATCAACTTCATAATTAAGTGCCTTTGTAATATTGAATCAAATATGACAAAGGAGTGATATTTAAAGAGATCTAATGAGGCTGACAAAGACTAAAGCTAGACCACACTGTGCTTGTACACTATTTACTGTTATTCCCACACAAGACAAACACAAGTCCATATCCTCAAGAAACTTATACCCTGAACTAGGGAATAAATCTACTCAGAAAGCAACCAACTTAAAAAAAAATCAAAGTATGAAGGCCCTGCAGAGTTTGCCACCTTTCAGTTAATCTGTATTTGAGACACTGGATTGATGGAAGTCACTTAGTTGATGTGGACGTTCTCTCATTTCACCAAACAAAGTCCCTTAACTTTTTCCCTCCTGTCATCCTCAGTCTGTAAGTCTGCCCCCTTCTGTTTTGTCTGCAAGCCCCTCCCTTCCTGTTCTTTTAGTCTCTTTCCCATACTAGGGACTAACACATGTCACAGTGTGGTATCAAAGGTGTACATGGGAGCAAGGGAAGGATTCCTGACCACAAATGAAACCGGGTATTGGAAGCGGGATCTGTGCATCTAAGTAGCCTTCCTTTATGTTGTCTGGTGTTTGATGGATTCAAGGAAAGCAGGAGCTTGCTCATTGCCCAGTGTGTCTGGGCTCCTTCCTTCTTGCTTTCTGGCACTGCAGGCATGCCGGAATCCAAAAGCGCATCCACACCATTCTGCCGTTGTTAATCGAATTTTCCCATGATTAACAACTCAGTTCATTATGCTTCCAGATCACATTAATCATCTTTTCTGGGAGTTTGGTAACATTTGGAGTCATTTCCCTATGAATTTATCCATCTGGGATCTTTATACAAGATATGTTCACACAAAGTCATTTGTTGCTCAAGCAGGAAGTCGTTTGCTGCTCTCTGCTGAGAGTGGAGGTACTTATTGTTCCCTGAAACCTGAAAGGAAACTTCTGAAGTCAGGTGTGGCTTCTTCACCATTCAGGGGCTCCTCAGTTGAGTTCCATGAGGTTTCTAACAAGGAGCAAGACCCAGAGCATAGAGGTTCTGGTTGCAACATAATCGTCGTGAGAAGTTCAAAGGCTGTGCTCTGTGGAGCTCGCCTGTACTCCTAGAGCAGATGGGAGTGGAGGAAGCTGTGGGGGCAGTGGAGAGGTGAGATGGATGAGTCAGAGCCAAGGTCCTGGCAGGATTCCTGGCTTTACTCCTACAAGCTATTTGACCTTAAACAAGTCACATAATCTCACTAAGATCCATTCACACCTCTGTAAACTACTATCATATGGTAGTTTTATATGCTGGCTTTTATTCTCTCCTCTGCTCTCTGCTGTTGAGGAAACTGTATAATAATATTAGTACGACTTATTTCGCAAGTCCCACACCTCTTTTCAAAACCAACAGTGTGTGTGTGTGTGTGTGTGTGTGTGTGTGTGTGTGTACATATAAAATATATAGTGCATACATATAAGAAAGAAAATCATCCATTGGGTAATTTCCATGGCTGTTACTAACAATAAAATGTTTATATGTATATGTGTGTTTATGCACACACAGTATATAACACTATATATAAACATATATGTCACGTATGTGCACACGCATATGTGTGTGAGTATACATATATGACTGTGTGTGTGTGTGTGTGTGCGCGTGTGCGTGCACATCTGAAAAAGAATAAATAGCCTATTGTGGATGTCCTAGAAACCAGTATTTCTTAATTATTTTCTTTTATATAAAAAGCCTTACAGCCGTGTGCCCTGTTTGAATTGGGCTGAAGGTGTGTTGTTTAGGAAACAGACAGAGAATCCTTTGGGATACACTGTAAGCGTCCTTCCAGGCACAGTGTAGTCTTGGAAGCTTGGGAAGTAAGCAATTCCTGTGGAGGCTTTTGTTGGTTTGCCTCCAGCAATATTGTGCAGTGAAGCTCAGAGACACTGTCCACTTAGGTCAGATGTTTCTTTAGAGACAATACTCTACACTGAGTATCTTCTGAGCCCGTGACAGACATTTCTGTCTGTGGTCATTAGCCTTGAAATACAAGTATCAGTTCTCGTTCCTGCCCATGAACAGAACTAAATTACATAATGTCTCTGGTACTGTAGGAAGCATAAAAGTCACAATTAAATTTTATTGCCTCGAAGGGTCCAGGAGAGGAGTAGAAGAGATGGGAGAAGTTTGTTCCAATTCTGCCCTGGCTAAAACCAAGGTGGAAGGATGTGGAAATGTTGATCTCTATGAGTCCTCTCCCCAGCCTTGGGGCTTTCAGTAGGAGATTCCCATTACACAGGAAATCCCCAATGGCCTTGATGGAAATTACCTGCCTACCTCACCTTCCCGCAGACACCTGAGGGCACCTTTTAATTGCCATGCACCTCCCCTCACCGAAGAGCTAATTGCTTCTGCTTCCCTTTCCTTTAGGTTCTCAAGCAAGAGCAGGAATAATGAAGAAGGCTGTGTGCTAGCTGCGTCTTTTTGAACCACCCAGGAAGGAAATCCAGAGTGTGGACAGAGGCAGAACCCTTGCAACACTTGGAGTGAATGAGGAATGGACTCGTGATTATGCAGAGGTTCCAGGATGAATCTGGTCGACCTGTGGCTGTCCCGTTCCCTCTCCATGTGTCTCCTCCTCCAAAGCTTTGTCCTGATGATACTGTGTTTTCATTCTGCCAGTATGTGTCCCAAGGGCTGCCTTTGCTCTTCCTCTGGAGGGTTAAATGTCACCTGTAGCAATGCAAATCTCAAGGAAATACCCAAAGATCTCCCTCCTGAAACGGTTTTGCTGTATCTGGACTCCAATCAGATCACATCCATTCCCAATGAGATTTTTAAGGACCTCCATCAACTGAGAGTTCTCAACCTGTCCAAAAACGGCATCGAGTTTATTGATGAGCATGCATTTAAAGGAGTAGCAGAAACCCTGCAGACCCTGGACTTGTCTGACAACAGGATTCAAAGTGTGCACAAAAATGCCTTCAATAATCTGAAGGCCCGGGCTAGGATTGCCAACAATCCATGGCATTGTGACTGTACTCTCCAGCAAGTTCTGAGGAGCATGGCATCCAATCATGAGACAGCACACAATGTAATTTGCAAGACTTCAGTGTTGGATGAGCATGCTGGGAGACCGTTCCTCAATGCTGCCGATGATGCTGACCTTTGTAACCTCCCTAAAAAGACTACTGACTATGCCATGCTCGTCACCATGTTTGGCTGGTTCACCATGGTGATCTCATATGTGGTGTACTATGTGAGGCAGAATCAGGAGGATGCCCGGAGACACCTCGAATACTTGAAATCCCTGCCAAGCAGACAAAAGAAGGCGGATGAACCTGATGACATTAGCACTGTTGTATAGCAACCACACTGGCTGGCACTGGGAAGGGAACTTCCGGTTGTAGTAAAATAAGTGGTTCAGTTCACTCTTCATCGTACACATTGAAAACTTTGTATTTTAGTTTCTTTGGAATCATGCCACTGTTGAACTTTTCACAAACAGTACAACACTAATAATTTTAGTTTAGATGATCCCCTCATTAATTGTGACCCCTGGTTCCTGAGTAACAAACTCTCTGAACATTAGTTAGACCCATCTCACTATTTAATAATGAAATTTATTTTTTTAATTTAAAACTGAATAAAAGCTTAACTTTGAACCATGGAAAACAATGTGCCTTTTTGGTTAAGACACAATGTAGTTAGTTCACTAGCTTTAAAGTGGAAGAGACAGTCCTGCAACTCTAAGAGACTATTGCGTTGAAAGGTGTGTCATTAGACCCTGTGGCAGCCTGGGAAACCAGAGCTGAATTATTGACCAGTTAAGCATCTACCAGACTTTAGCTAGCCAAGATGCTCATACAGATGTGTTTCTCAAAGACTTGGTGTGCTAGGATGCCTGCTGACAAGCATCTGCTTTTCAAAATGTGTAGGTCTAGCAATAAAAAACAAAATGTGCTTCTACTCTGTGCTGGACGCAATGAGAAAGTGAAAAATGGCATGAATGTGATTGCCTTTTGATGGGAAGGCGTGTGTGGTGAATACAGAAATAGCTATCCTAGGGAAGGTGGCAAGCACTGGTTCTGTGGATGCAACGTGTGGGGATGGTGATAACACTAATGTCCCTCATCTCTCACCACCAGAGGAGAAAGTGACCCCTGGCCCGTGCATAAAAAACAGAGGTTCAACTACCAGCAGGTGGAGAGCTTAGAGCCTGAATTTGAACCAGGTCTTTTCTGAATAGAGGTCTTTCATTGATCGTTCTTCCCAGTCGCTTCACAAATGCAGTTTACATGATTAAAATGCCCAACATGAAGTTGAATGAGTTTTGTTACTGTATATTCCTGCGCATCAGCCACACAAAGGAGATATTGTGATGCAACTATGGGCAGAGATACCTGAAGCACATTTAGCTTCTGGAGTGGGGAGTGATGGCTTGATTGTTTGCTTGCTTGCTTGCTTGCTTGCTTGCTTGCTTGCTTGCTTGCTCTATTGATTGATTGTTTTAGGATGGATGTGTCAAGTAAGCATGAAGGATCAAAGCCTGGGGTGCATAGAGACAAAGGTGGGGAACCATTCTCAGTGAAAGAATCTAGCTAGGTAGAGAGTGAGATACAAGTCCCAACCCTATGGTGACTTTAGACTGGAGAATGTCATAATCTGTTATCCCATGCCACTTCTGGAACACTCACTATGCACTAATTGTTCTCTAAGTCATCTTAATTAATGCTTCTGAGACTCTGAGATACGTTTATGTAATAGACCCAGAACCCTGGCACTTTTAGGAAGCATAGCATATGCGCCAACATTAAGTTTTGAGAGTTTTGAAAATTGTTTACTTCTACACTTAACGTATACGCTGACACTCATGTCCTGTCATTCTGCCTCAGGCTCCACCACACAAGGTGGCACATTGGTTTACAAAATTCCTATGTGACAGTTCCATTGAAAACCAGAGGAAAATTTTTCTTTATAAGGCCCCTCTAGGAAAGAGGTTAGAGTACCCCAGTGAGGCACGGAGCCCTGTCTAACCTACATAATACTGTCTTCAGGATGTCAAAACTCACAGTTCCACACCCAGTAAACCCTGGAGTGCTGATTACAGCCATAGTATGTTGAAAGGCCTGCTGAAGACATCAACAAAACACTCAGCAGTGGTCACTATGTGCTCACACCCTCTTGAGCCATCCCAAGAGTATTAGTCTAGAAAAAACACAAAAATAACTCTCAGATGTGAGATGTGGGTTATGGGCCTAGAACTACTGTATCCTGGGAAACTGAAGTCAGATGGCCTGCATTGCCTTTGGTTTGAAGGGAGAAACCGGCCAGAGGAGTTAGAGCCGTACTAAGGAGACAGCGCCGCCTGGAGGACAATACTATAATACACTGTAAGTACTAATGGGAAAGAGGCAATAAAGGTTTAGTTCTAACAGTCTTTTGAAAATTAAACCACGTATGGTGTGTTTATCTACATGTATAAGTCACATTCATTTTGGAAATCTTCCAGAGATGAATTAGATAATCTATTCCAGGTCATTCCTTCCAAAATCATCTTCATGTAAAGCTTGTTTTTCTCGTGGCCAATTCATTAGTCCAATAAATGTTCTCATAAAGGGAAGGTCTCTGAGGACTTGGTGAGAAAAGTCACATACTATCCTTGATCCAATGCAAAACAGCCAAATACCCACACACTCAGTTTGAAGTTCCTCATGTAGAATTGAGAGATATGCCTCAGGTTAGCAGAAACCCCCCTCCCTGAGTTTGCTACGTAGAATGTCAGGTTACAGTGTCTTCAGTACTCCAAAAAGGCAAGCATTAATTTAGGTGTCCATGAATTGAATAGAGGATTATTAGGTAATAAAAATCAAATACAAACAACTAAAATAATAGATTAGCATGTGTATTTGTGACAGAACAGAAGGGAAATGACCTCATTGCCAGTGCATACAAATGTCCACCCACTAGGGCAACAGTTTACAGAGGCTGCAGTCTTGACCTTAGATCTCGTCTCATTCCCTACCTCTCTGCAAGAGTTCCTGTTTTCAGTGAATCACAGGAAGACTTTCAAAATTCACTTCCACGTTATTGTCCTAGGCACAGAGTATCTGAAGTTCTAATACATTATACGGTAATATTTGAAGTACTTTTTTTTCAGACTGTGATTTCTCTCAACCTCCACCTTTTAAATAAAAAAAAAATGCCCCTGGAATTTTAATCTAATCTTTGACAATGTGCTTATCTCTGAAGCAAAGCAAATCATAAAACATGCCAACTCAACTAGAACACATTTAAAAGTGATAAAAACTTACATAATGGAAGATAGACCTTCCAGTACCACTTGGACAAATTGTAATCACTGCTGTACAGTCCGCAGGGTGAGCACAGTTCTTTTTCATGTCTGGGTCCTCACAGTAATTCTTGCTCTGCTATCACCAAGCATACAGCAGTCTGGGATGTTGTGCATTTTTCTTATTGATGTGTCCTTTAGACAGTCAGTCACTGGCAGAGAATGGAATGGAAGATTCTGCTTATCACTGCTCAGTTTCTGAAGGCAGATCTTTCCTACAGTGTTGGGGTTGAGAGTCCTAGGAAGAGTGTCATTTGCCCACTTCACAGGTGCAGAAATGAAAAACCTTAAAACTTTGGGGATTCACATGTGTCTTTAAGTTTCCTGTAGATCATTAACTGCCTTCCTGGTAAGTTCTGTTCTTAGCCATCAAAAACAAGTCGTGAGCATAACATAACAATTCACATATAGAAAATATAACTGGGTACTAGCAAATTTTTTTGAAGATCCCTATTTTATGGCTATCCAAAGACTACCCACAAGTCTAAAAATGTAATTATTCCTTCATGATCAGGTGCCAGGATCTGCTTGCTCTTATGAGTAGGCCCTGAAAAACATGTTTAAAAGTGTGTATGACCTGGTCTCCCAAATGGAAAAGTAATGCGAATACTGTGTCCCAGAAAGAGAAAAGGGAGTCTCATTTATTTCCTTGAGCAAAACCACAGGAAACCAAGCACAGCCAATCTGGCAAGACTTTAGTGATGCCCTCTCCATTCCCAGGGCACTTGTCTGCCTAGCTTCATGAAGTGGAGTCTCTGATTCATTCAGTTGACTAGTTCTGACCCAGAAAATGGAAATAAGAATTATGCTGGTTAGTTTTGGTTAATTGGATTTTAATTTTGTTTGTTTGTTTGTTTGTTTGGGATTTTTTTTTTTTTTTGGATTTTCTCAACTTGACACAAAGTAGGGTCATCTGAGAGTAAGTCTTGTGAAAGTGCTGCCTGCAGGAAGATTCTAGGGAGAAACTGAGAAAATGCCATTAGATTGACCTGTAAACAATCTTTGGAGAAACCTTTTGATGAATGATTGATGCTACTGTGGGCAGTGCCATCCCTGGGAAGGTGGTCCTGGGTTGTATAAGAAGTCAGGCTGATCAAGCTCTAAGGACTAAGCTAAAAAGTGGCACATTTTCATGGCTTCTGCTACAGCTCCTACTTCTAGATTGCTGCTTGAATTCCTGCCCTGACTTATTTTTGTGACAGAATATGACTTGGGATTGGTCAGTCATTAAACTCTTTCTTCCTCAAGATCCTTCTGTTCATGTTGTTTTGATGAACAGAAATAAAAATAAACAATAAAAAGCAAACAAATATAGGACCAAGCTCAACTTCCACACATCTGTAAATCTATGTTATGAAACAGAACCCAGGAAAGGAATATCCATGTGCTGCAGTTCACACTGGCCCACAGCTACATGATAATCTAGAATGCACTCAAAGACCTAGCCAGGGTCTACAATATTTTTCTTTTAGCTCAAGAAAATGATTTTTTGAGTCTTTCAAGTCTACAAAATGGATAAAGAGTTCCAATTTAATATGTTTTGATAATATATTGATGGTGAAACAGTTAAAAATATTCAGAAACTCCTAGCAGGCTGAACAGAACCAAGAGTTCAGGTCAGCTTGGTCGTGAACTCTGTGTTTCAAGAACTTGGCTGACCACAAGATAGATGGTTGATTACAAATAGACTCTTTGAGAATAGCCTATACAAAATGTTCCCCATGACTGTTCCTTGGACCCTGTCACAAACTGAATAATGGGCTGAGACTTTTCATAGGTACTCTCCAATAACCCTCCTTTACTCCCCCTGGGTTGTGGTTTCCCCCCTGAGTTGTGGTTTTTGGCTTTAAATTTCCTCTGTCTCCAAAGCTCGGGGGTCAGACCCTACAGCGCCTGCGTGGGTCATGGGTCTTGACTTCAGTATACTGATCAAAATATTACATCAATAAAACTTATTGCATCAAGTTCAGTGTCTTGTGAGCTATAGGGTGACTGCAAATTCCTGAGGCTTGGATGAGGTCCTCCCTTCATGGGGGCCTTACAATGGAACTTCTTCAGCATCAAAGAAACCAGCAGTTGTTGCAAATAACTTATATCTCTCTCCCCCACCTCTCTCTCTCTCTCTCTTTCTCTCTCTCTCTCTCTCTCTCTCTCTATATATATATATATATATGTGTGTGTGTGTGTGTGTGTGTGTGTGTGTGTGTGTCTGTGTTTCTCTGTCTCTCTGTCTTTCTCCTCCTCCTTCCCCTTTCATTCTCTTTCCTCCCTTTCTCCTTCTCTATTTCTTTCCCTATTTCTCTCCCTCCTCCCCTTTCTTCCTCTCCCCCTTCCTTTCTCCCTTCATATTTATATTACACTACTGAGTTTCAAAAGCCAGGAAAAAAATCTGTGAGGCACCAGAGAACAATCAGTTCAAACAGCAATTTTGCTGTGGGATTCTCTGAGTTTGAGATTGGGATTTCTAAGAAAAGTCATAATTGTTTTTTCTAAAGCTGTCCCCAAGTTCAGTGCTAGCAGTGAGTTAATCAACTTTATGATGTATGTTCCTTTCAAGTCTGGTAGTGTTCTGCAACTGACTAGTAAAAAGAAAAAAAGTCAGTGCATCCATTTTGTTCTTATACATAAATCAGACACTGAATGAAAGCCAGTCTCCAGATCTTACCCAAGAAGCTGCCTTGAGCAGCACACTGCAACTTTGCCTGGGGTTCAAACCAAGCTCTTATTCTCTCTTAAGCATATTTCTTAAGCATCTATAAAACAGAGGACAACCAGAAACCTGTTTGCTGACTAAGCTATTACTAAGCTGTCTTTTGAACTAATGCCATTTATTGTCAGAAATACAGTGGTGCCTAAGGGTCAGATGGGTTCACTCACAGATTCCTTGGAATCATCTGCATTCTCTCTGTGGAAAAACATAGCAAAGATCCCGGCCTTCTGTCACAGCATTTCATCCCACAGACAGGCTTGCCTGTTAACAGACTGTCTGAGGAATCAGCTACTATCACTAGACAGAATGTAAAATAGAAAGGAAGATGATCTCAGGAAAGTGCTGCCTGTAGGAAAGTTCTAGAGCAACAAATCAGATTGATATTTCCACCACTTTCCTATCAACAAGACTTCAAGCTTAAATATGGACAGAGGAATACATGGATATATACATAAAGACAATTGACTCATGTATTCTCTATAAGACATTTCTTGTGCCTACTGCAAAGTTTTGTTTCTTTGTTCTTAATTCTTACATTTACATCAAGTATATTGTATGTATGTTGGGGGAAGGGCAGTATCTGCAGACACCAGGGCACACAAGATAGTGATCTGCTTGAGTCAAGAAGGAAATCCACTTCAACACAATTCAATGGCTAGTGATGGTTTAAACTTTAGGAGTCTGACATTGAGCAGAGAATTTTAGGCATATTTAAGTCTAAATTTAATAAAAGTGTCCCCATGATAATTAACTCAGTCCTGTGTGCACAGTGAAATGTTATGTGTAACTACATTGAAACTCTTTGTAACCTCTTCCCTAGAGATGGCTTCTATAGATTGACTGCATGTGACATCTTAAGAGTCTACCAGAAGAGCTAATGTGGTCTTGGTCACATAGATAATACAAAGGTTACCAGGTTATTAACTACCTCTGCTTCGCCTGCAGGATAGAAAATAGGTTATGCATCTCTTCCTTTGAAGAGACAACCCTGCATATTTAATATTTTTGATTTCAATAGTGCTTGTCTATGAGAACAAGGACCTCTATCTCCCCCAACAGTATATAGTACTCCTTGGCCCATTTTACAGATGAGTAAAATAAGAGCCAGTAAACATCCCAGTGAGATCAAAAGGGAGCATGCAATGTTGAAATCTGGCCAGTTGTATGCAAATAACTTTGCTCTGTCAATGTCATAGCACCTACTTAAGGCATTTTTAGTTTTATTAATTCTCACATTTTAACCTATACTAAACAATAGTGGCAGTTTTAAAAAGATATTTTTAACTCTAAGCTATGAGAGTTATAACCCTGCATTCCCTGGTTATTTCTAAGATATCACCAGAGCCAGAATCAATATATTGCTTGGCCACAGCCAGACCAGTCTCCACTGAGGACATTTCCTTGTGTGGTAAGCAAATGCCAGCGGCACCCTCCGGAAGCTTGGGTGTTTTCTCTGGCAACTGCAGCACATATTGCTTCTCACAGAGTGGGATGCTAGGGCACACTTACTCTCTAATAACAGTTCCCCCTGATAACAACTGAGCTGAGTGTGTCTAATTTACTGTGTGTACACTACTGGTCTAAGTAAACAAACCACTCAAACTTGTTGCATAACTTCAAAAGTATATTGTATATTTATTCTCCGCCTTTAAATTTTTCCTGGATTTAAGGACTGTCCCAGACTCCTTTCAGCATTTTACATTGAGTTCTGATTTCCTGTCAGTTGCCACATTTATTTTCATGTCACAAACATGTTTGAGAGCCAAACCATTGCAGAGTCATCTGAATTTAGGGTCAAACGTAACTCCCAACCACCTAAGGCACCGTGCCTCCTCTGTCTCCCATGCCTTCTTGCTATCTGCCTACCTCGTAGGAGACAAGTGACTAGACAGAGACTGAGAGCTATACAAGGAACCCCAGGTAATAATAGAGAAAGCTTCTCTGACACTATAGCACAAGCTGTGTTCTCATGCATGTGAAGTACAAGTGAGAAACTGAAGAGGCCCCAGGCAAGAAGAACACCAATCTGTCCTTGTGGGTAACTGACAGGGGGAGCTCAGATTTCTCTTTATTCAGCAGTGGCAGAGGCTGTGGCCTTGTTTGTAACATGCAACTGCACGTAAGTTGCTTTATTGTTTTGTTTTTCCAGATCATTCTGTATAGCTGCTGCTGTATAGTGTGGGGTGAATTGTGACTCCCAAGAGTTATTGATGGCAGCCTGGACAGTAGCAGGTCATGTGACTGTATTGAGAAACAGAGTCTCGGAGTCATCTATTAAGGGAAAATGGGGCCTTTGACCTGACCATTGCCTTCACAAGTAACCAGCCATCCAGAGGGAGGAAATGGCAATCTATAAGGGGAATCAGAGACCATGTAGGCTGGAGCTGTCACCACCTTGCTCTCAGACCCTCTGTCCCCAGAACCTTGAGAAGGGAATGACTATTACTTCACACACAGTGTGTTATCACGTAAGGCTGAGCCAGCAATCTGTGTAGCTGATCACTAATCATGGAGCATTTGGAAGGCTTCATTGCAACAATCTAGAAACATAATAGAAAATGTAATTGACCCCTCCATGCCTTCAACACCACATCTGGCTGTCTGTGTCATCCTCAGCTTTCAGGAGCAGCTTTGGTTTTCATTTATTCACACCATATTCTTACTCTATTTTCTGTACCATATTCATTGAAAATTTTCCTCAAGGCTCAAAGAATAAATACAGGATATGCAGATGATTACAGTGTTCCTCTAGTGACCACACCATTCTCCCCTTTAGCTTGCTAGCAAGTCTGATTATTTATCATTTTGTCTCTTTATCCGTCAATATACCTGCATGGATACACTCTGCTCACTTCTCAAGCATAAATCTCGTTCAGAATTCAGTGTTCTGTGTGCACATGCATATGTGTAATCTACATATCACACTTGAGAGAAAGCTTCCTGGGTCTCACTTCTGTTACTAACAACTAACATGGTTCTGCTTGGCTCCCCTATCTTGAATTCTTAGAAACAACATCTTTCCATAATATTTGAGATTTTTTTTTGAAGAGTTCCAACCTGGGATGAGTGTATGCCCAGCTTCTGTTTTCTAAAAGCTCCCTTACAACACACTTAAAGTGAGGCCCTGGCTCAGAGAACCAGGGACTTGCTGTTCTAATCTTAAGTGAGAAAAGCCGGTGGCCTACGCTGAAGATAAATTACGGAAGTGTCTGAGTGCTGCCCGAAGGCACTGTGAGTCAGCAGTCTACTCCTCCTTCTCGTTGTCATTTTAGACGTTATTGCTTTGTTGTGTTCTGCCCTTTAAGTTTAACACTTAGGAAGCTGATGGTGAAAATACATGGAAGTAATGAGCCTTCATAAAACCCAGCGTAATTATGCAGCTGAGCTCAACCTGACATAATCAAGATTAGATCTGAGTCAAACTGAACCATAGGCTAAATGGTCTGAAACCTCGAGTGAGCATCTGAAACTGATGAAGCCAGTGTTAGCAGAAGACTTCATTTAGTGACAGGTTTAACTGTAACTGCTTGTCAATTCGCCGAAAACTGACTGAGCTCAAGTTTAGTAGTTGACTAAACTTCCTGATCAATCCTTAACTAATAGATGCCACAGTCTAGAATCTGTATATTTCTATTTTTTCCCACATGCCCACACACTCAAGGGGACAACAACGGGTAACCGCAAGTTAATCCATGCTCTTTGTTCAGGAAGAGGGGTTGGGATGCTCTATCTCAGGTTCAAACCAGAGATGTCATTCAGGGAAGGATAGAAGCAGCCAGATATTCTGTCTAAAACCACTTGGGTATTACAAAAATGCTGTGTTACATAAATTAACACATAATACAAAACAATAAAAATGATCATCTCTTGTGACCTTCCCCCAGGCCTGAGCAGGCCTGTCATTTACCACAATAGACCAAACAACAGTAGGACCTAGAAGGAGGCATTGCCTTGCCAGTCTTGGCGCCCTGCAATCTGCTACTGAGCTAAGAAGAATGGACTGCCTGCTAAGCTAGCCTTGACACCTTCCGGACTACTGTCTCCTTGTCTAGCCCCTGGGCTGAACTGAGAAGAGACTCTGGGGGGCGGGGCTTCCCCTTTATATGTGAAAGCAAATTATTAAATTTTGGGCCTTGATCAGAATACTTTGTCTTGGCCCCACATTTCTCTTGCCCTCCTTCCCGTTAATTCCCAGGCTTCGTCTCAGGAAAACCCGGTGATCGTGGCTGCAGGCAGCTACAATATCTATGTGTCTGCCACCAGGCTGTCCCTCAACACATCAACCTTTTGACAGTCATACTATACTAATCCATCATCAGAGGGTTGAATAAAGCAAAATGCAGGGAAGAGATTCAACTCACTTAAGATTCTACCTTCTTCAAGTGGTAGAGCACAGGCCTAGGTTCATCTGGATGGAGAGGCCACATCAACCAGCTCCATGCCCTGGTTGCCTGGAGAACACAGGTCACATGTGACACAATAAAACTATTACCACTTGGATCAATTCACTAAAGCCTGAAATAGTCATATGTACCTTTATTGATCTCTATACCTTATATGCCTACTGTCTCTTCGAGGTTCTCCATGTTCATAAGACAGAGCAAGAACCATAACTGCAGTCACCTGTTGCATGGTGCAACCTGCTCTTTCTTGGATCAATGTCACAAAACCTTAGGAATGTCCTGACTGCAGCCACTTCTATCACGAGGAGAAGCAGCCAGTGGGTATTTAATGAGTTAATAGATGTCAGTCTGCAACAGATTTAGTTGTGTATATTTAACTAAGCTACCATAAATAAATACAAACAGTTGTGCATCAAAATAATAGACTGAATAATTAGATAACCACAGACATTTCTGACTTTCACCCTATTTTGGTACACTGCCAGTACTGAGTATCTGCCAACCACTTCAGGTAGGTAGTTTAGCTAGGTATAGTGACACACACTTTTAATCTCAGCATTTGGGAGTCAAAGGCAGCCTGATCTCTGTGAGTCTGAGGTTAGTGTGTTCTACCTGGAGAGTTCCAGGATAGCCAAAGCTACATAGAGAAATCTTGTCTCTAAAACAAAACAAAACCAAACAATGACCGTTATAGTCAAGAAAAAATAGTTACTTGAGACATTAAATTAAAATGTATCACATTATTAACTGGACCCTCATATTTTTATTGGAAATATATATGCAATTAAGATACAAAAATAATGGATTGTATCATTATGTCATATTTGTACATAATGCACTTTCTTTTTAATGACTGAATTACTGCTAGAACAGTTTTATGTCTTTTTATTTATAGGATTTTGAATTTGCAACCTTTTCAAAATTAAATTATGGAATATTTTGAGGTTTATAATTGGCTAACATAGTCCTCTGTGGGGGTCTCTGCAGATATCAAGGCAGACAGGGATCTGCAGAAGTGAAAATAAAAACTTGATTCAGATTCACCTTATCAACCTGTATCAAATTTTGAGGAGTCTGATGTTAGGTGGTTTGTTGCCAGTATACTTGAACAGAATATAATTGGAAAAAAGGTTTCCAGGTATAATACAATTATGGGTACATAAGAAGCATAGTTACATTGAAATGCAGCTCAGAACATGCTATTTCTTCCAAGAAGGTGGGTACTATAGATAAGCTATCTGTATTACCTTAGAGGTTTAAGGAAGAATCTTGCCTGGTCTCGTAATACAGAGAGCATAGATGTTATTTGAGTTACCATTCACCTCTGGTCCTGATTGTGGGCACTTGGGGGAACCCCTGGCTATACAGGTAATGTAACTGGTTGTAGGAGCTTGATATGACCTTACCCAACAGGCAATGCAGATTATCAGGCTATTACTAACTTCCAGAAACAAATCAACCAACCAACAAACAGGTTTTTATGTCCTTCCTTTTAGAAGGACAATTGTAGGTGCTTAACATTCCTAGTTTCCTTGGAGATCCATCAGCGCAAGGACCTTTATGCTCCCAAGAGTCCCCATTCCTTTTCTTCGCCCAAGTAGGTTCTTTTTACTGTATGTAACTCCAAACCAAGTGTTACCTTCCAGTAAGTAATTGTATCTCATTAATCTGCTCTAATCTTGGAGAATTTATTCATATTTCTGTTGTTGTTGTTATGACCTTGAGCCATGATGAGGAGTGGGCAGATGTTTTGTAGACTGTACTTCAATTTGGAGTTTTCTAAGAATTTTTCCATGATTAATTTAAAACTGTGCAATTTTTAGAGAGGGACACATAGAGGCAGGAGACTTTTGTCAAACTCAGGGCACAGGGGATACTCCTCCATGGTAACTCACTCGACATGACTTATGATGATGATATTAACTCTCATTCGTCCATAGAGAGTTGGGCCAATTTCTCCCCTGTGAAGTTTTGACTTCTTCCTTTCCATTCTCTGTTCATTGGAAGCAAATCACCAGCTTCAGTCCATACCTAAGAGGAGTGAAACTGAGGAAGAGAGTATCTGCACCATGTTTGGAATTCAGCAAAGACTCACTTATCCTCCCTGATGTGTTATCCAAGTGTTTATGCATGCTGTTACTGGCTCCTGGTCATCGTTCCTTTGAGTTTCACTACTTAACAATCACTGTTACTTTGTTCCTCTAATTGCTTGGTTAGACCATAATGTACTCATAATGGTAGTTCTACCCACTCTTCCTCCCTCCCTAATTCATTTTCTGTGCTTTGCTTTTATATTAATAACATTTTTGAGTTGCAAACAAAATGATGACTTTCATTATAGTGTTTTCATATACATATATCATTGTATTACCCTCAATTCATCCTCTTTTGTTCATACTTCCACATCCTTCTGCCCCCTTAATTATATTCTGTATATAGGACAAAGTTTGCAAAACTTGTCTTTATTTTTCCCAGGTTACTCATTCCTGTTCCCACCTTTCCACTACTCCAGAGAATATCCTTTCTACTTTAAGGATATGCACGCATGCATACTTGTACACACACACACACACACACACACACACACACTCACACACAATTCTAAGTGCAATTCTTATCCTTGTAAGCCTGTTTATTTTGCGTGTGTGTGTGTGTGTGTGTGTGTGTGTGTGTGTGTGTGTGTGATTTATCTATTCATTTATTGAAGGCCCTGTAAGATTTTCTTGAGAGGCTAGGCGTTACAAAGACTCCATTGTAGGCAGACAGGGAGGTGGACCATGACGAAATAATAAGAGTGTTGTAATTCTAAAAAGATACACTTCTTTCTTGCTCTCCTGTCCTGAGACAAAAAGCCTTGCAGCTTAAAACAAGGCCGTGTTTGCTTTGGTCTTCCACTAGTAAGGCCCCTGCTGATGGACTGGCTCAGCAAAGACCTGCTCAGGATGACACACAGCAGTTCTATACCACTCAACCATCTAGCTTTCTTCAAGCTGATCAACCCTAAGTTAGGGGAAGGAGGCTCTCAGAGGCTCTAATCCCCAGCACCTGAGAAGAGGATGGATTGTTCATATTTTTGAGACCCCCATCTCTGCTTCACAGAGGGTCTTTGCTCTGTGTGTCTGCTGCATGTGTGTGTTTTCCCAACCCCAATAAACACCTTTCTTCAACTGCTGATTGTGTTTGTGGTACAAGAGACTTCTCTGCTGCTTGTTGAGTTTTGTATTTTTTTTTTCTGAATTTTAACTCTTTAGCTGGCAGAGGAAATGGATTCAATCAAGATGCCCTAGACTGTGTCAGTTTCTTATCTTGGCTATTATAAATAATACAGCATAAGATATGGACATGAAACCATCTCTATAGTGAGCTGGCTTGAATTTCTTTAATTCAGGAAAGATATAGCGAGATAGTATCGAAGTTTCATTTTTGTGAGAACCCCCCCTTGCTAATTTGAGAGTGAGATAAAACAATTTACATTTCTGCATTCCTATGTATAAGGGCTCTATTATCTCACATCCACACCGTCACCAGAACTTGTTATTCTCTGCTTATTTGGTGACAGCCATTCTGAATGAGGTGAGATGGAATCTCAGCATGATTTTAATTTAGATTTCCTTAGTGGTTATCGATGGTGAACAGGTGTTTCATGTATTTACTGCTTTTTTTTTTCTTTTTTTAAAAAACTCTTTGCGTTTTGGTGTTTAAATTTATAAATTTTTTTATTCACTGTAAATAGTAATCTATCAGATGACTAGCTAGGAAAAATCTTCCATTCTGCAAGCTATCTCTTCACTCTGCTAACATTTTCTGCATGTAAGCTGCATAAAGTCATGAGATACCACTTGTCAATCAATGCTAGAATTCTCTATTCTACTGAAATTTTAAAAATCAGTGCCTGATCCAGGCTGTTCCCAGACAATCGCCATTTTCCCATGGCTCCAGCTCTGGATCACAGTTCTGGCTATCTAGAAACACTGGCTCTGATACCCACGAGATGCCAGCATGGGGGATGGCTCTGCCAATCCCCTAAGCTGTCTCCACAAAGCACTACTGAACCTCAGGCAATACCTGCCATGCCTACTGTACCCAGTAGAATGAAGACTCTTAGAGCTTAAGGTTATCCAATTGGTTCATATATTTGGAAATGCTCAATTAACAAGATGCCCACACAATTAGAATTGTAAACCCAATTACCTCACCTTGATATTAATAACTACCTCTGCTAGAGACACTTGGGCATCTGCTGCCATTTTCTCTCCTCCTCCTTTCTCTCCTCTCCTCCTCCTTCTCTTCCTTCTCCTTCCCACTCTTCAATCCTCCCACATTAGCTTTTACCAATTTATGGAGCTTTATTGCAATTGAAGCAGGGGAAATATCCTGCTACAAGCTCCATTCCAATCAGTGTACATATTTGACACCTTAATCAAAATTAGGTAACTATAGGTCCACAGATTTTATTTCTGGATGCTCCCTTCCATTCCACTGGTCTCTGTGTCTGCTTTATGCCAGTAACATGTTGTTTTCCATATCTGGGTTGTACAATATACTTTGGAATCAGGTACTGTGACATACCTGCAGAAGTGCTCCCTCTTTTTAGGGTTGCTTTGGCTAATCAAGGTACTTAATATACAATACCAGTGGTTCTCAACTTTCTTAATGCTTCAACCCTTTAATACAATTAATTAATTCCTTATGCTGTGGTGGCACCAACCATAAAATTATATTGTTGATATTTTATAACTGTAATTTTGCTCCTGATAAGAATTAAAATGTAAAAATGTGTGTTTTCTGATGGTTTTAGGCAACCCTTGTAAAAACATTGTTCAACTCTCAAAGGGGTCGAGACTCACAGGTTGAAAACCACTGTTCTATATGAATTCTAAGTTGTTTTTGTTTTAATTTTGAAGACTGAGTTGGGAATTTGGTGGTGATTGCACTGATGTTGTAATGTGCTTCCGATAACACAGCCATATTCTTAGTAATGTCTCTGTCAATCGATCATGTAGAAAGTCTCTTATTTATCTTCTAGTATCTAATTTTTTTTTCTGTAAAATTTTCTGGTTTTGTTTTTGTTGTAGGGGTCATTTATCTCCTTAATTACTGGACATTATCTTGTAGCTGTTGTGAATGGATTTTTGTTCTTACTTCTACTCTAAGCACTACTTAACACTTTAAAGAAGAGCTGCTCATTTTTGTATGGTGACATTGTATCCTGATAACTTGATGAGAAGGTAGAGCAAATCTAAAAGGTTTCTGGTGACATATAGCATCTTTGAAATACAGGATTATGTTATCTGTTAACAGTGGTGATTTGACTACTTGTTGGTATCACTTTTCAATATTTCCATTATTGTTATTATTTCAAACTTCTGTTCTCTCTAAGATGCCAGGAATTATAATGAATAACAACAGATATGTTATATTATGTCTTGTACTAGAGGATATACTTTCCAGTTTTCCTCACTTGGTATATTTTTGGTTAGAGGTTTATCGTGTATATCCTTCATTATTTTGTGGAATGTTCTATCTAGAAGGTATGTTGGACTTTGTTAGGGGCCTTTTTTGAATCTATTGAGTTGGTCATGTGTTTTCTATTCCTGAGTCTATTCAGACACATTATTCATTATATGTATAGATCTGAAATGTTGAGCCACCCTTACATCCTTATCAAACCAACTTTTTTGTTGTCTGATTTCCTTAATTCATTCTTGAATTTAGTTTCTAAGTATTTATAGTGAGCGTTTTGTTTGTATGTTTAAGAAAATTGGTATATGATTTTCTGTTTTGGTGCTTTTGTTTCTTCATCTGGTTTTGGCACCAGAGTGATTTGGTTTCAAAGAATGAATTTGGTAGTGCTCCTTCTTCTTCTGTTGTGAAACAGTTTGAAGAAGATCATGTTCTTTCTTCTTTAAAATCATGGTAGGAAGTGATTGAATCTGTCTAATCCTGGTCTTTTACGTTGTACAACTTCATTGCTCTTCAAATTTGATGCTTGTCATAGCTCTGTTTACATTATTGACATCTGTTAGTGTAGTGATGAAATAATAATTTAAGAACCTATATTTAAAAAGCTAGAAAATCAAGAAAGAATATACAAATCTTAAGTTATTATTTCATCATACTCTATATTCCACTGAAATATGATATAATGCACCCTTTGTTACTATTTTTTTTTATTACCTCGTGTCTTCAGTGTTTTAGCCTAGACACTTGCTGATCTTTTTGATCATTTCAAGAAAAAAATGGGATTGATTTGTTTTTCTCTGCATTATTCTCTTGGTCTAATATATATATATATATATATATATATATATATATATATATATATACACAAACACACACACACACACACACACACACACACACACACACACACATATATATATTTCAGGTGCCTTGCCCTTTCCACATTTCCCCTTCATAGAAACCCTCATCCCATCTCCTCCTCCATTTTTGCTTTTATACTATTTTAATTACATGCAGGTATTAAGGTCGGTTCTAGGTTGATGAACTAGCAATACAATAAATGCAAATAGTCAAGGAAAAATCAAGATAATAAAAATAGTCAAATAACAAGCAAGGCAATAAACAAAATTTCAACAACACTCCCGTGATCACTGTTTCTAGGGGCTTACAAGGATGACCAAAATATCTAAGCCAGCTTCTCTGTACTAGCTCAAAGTCATTTTCATCTCTGAAGCCTACTTGTTCTAGCCTAAAATTTAGATTCTTGCCTGAAATTACTTTGTTTTAGCCTAAGATTTGGATTCCTGCCTGAAATTAGTATTTTGTTTTAGCCTAATGTCAGATTCCTGCCTGAAGCCCACTTCTTGTCCTTGGTCAATGTCAGATTCTTGTCAAGCAGCTCCAAGAGCTCTCTGTCTCTACCCACTTTTTATTTCATAAACAAGACTGAGCCTGTGTTAGGTCATTATGCCAAGAACGCCTTCTTTACATGTCATGGAATATGCATTATGAAAAGTAATGTGCTTCTGTTTTAGGTTGTAAGGCTCTGTGCAGAATCTTACCCATCCTTGGCTTGCCAGTCTGTTAATTTAATAACTCTGTCTGGGGGTCCATTTTTCAGGTTCAAGTGATGTACTTTGCCTGCCAACATGCTGATGTTGTTAAAGACAACCTTTAACATGATGGGCAGGAATATATTATTCCCAGGACAGAAAAGGCTAACGTGATCAAGCTATATATGCCATTCTTGAAGCTTGACCAAAATAGAAATACTGACCTCAGGCCACAGATAATTTTATCAGCAGTGTCTGCCACATCAACACTCAGCAGAGCAGCATTCTTTAGATTTATAAGCTCACTATGCAAAGTTAAAGCATCCAGAGAGGTGTGAGAATTATGCTAAATACACTGTAAGTATCTTTCAACTTTTTCCTAATTATAATGACTACTACTATAAATTTTAGAACTAACATGAATCCAATGATATTTGACATGAAACTCAAGATGGCTCCTCACTCTTAAATTCTGAACTTCCTGCCAATAATTTGAACAGGATAAAGAGCATCAATCTATTGTTTCAAATGTCTATAGAAATCCTCTTGTATATTCAACACATTAGTAACACATTTTTGCTAAATGATTAACAAAAGGAGTTGTCTTAACTTCTTGTGTCAAAACTATTGTAGAAGCAGTGATGCTAACAATTAATGTAATTAAAGCTGTTATGCCAGCAATAATCAAGCCCAATACCCCTTGCTTCTGCTTAAAGCCTGACTCACTTCTTCCAGTACATGCAAGCTTTTTTCAGAAGACCAAGGTTCTGTGATACTCAGGGCAATAAAACAAAAGTTCACTGATAGACTTCCATAACTTACATGCTGGATTTCAACACACTAACACTATTAGAAAGTACAATCAATGCAACTTCATTAAATACTGCAGAAGAAACAAAAGTAATTTTAACTTGAGAATTAAAAGAGCCTTAACACATGTACTAACATTTGTTTGAAATCCAGAAACTACCCCAACTTTATCTCTTGCTAACATAACATTATAGAGAATGGCAGCTGATTTCCAAATATGTCTCCGAAAATTTCCAGAACCAGACTTCCAAATAAAGACTGTTATCACCAATATTGGATTGATTTCTAGACCAGTACATGATTGAGTCTGAATAACTGGTCACATTTAAGAAAAATACAAGAGTCATTATAACTTTTCTTTTTGATTCTCTGTTCTAGAAGGTCTAAAAACATTTGTCCCATCAGGGGTATAGGTAAGCAAAGGTGGGTTGGGAACATATGAACAATACATCTTCTCAGTCATCATTGTCACAGCACTCAGCAAGCAAACAGGTCAGCACCATTCTTTGTCCTGGCATCAGCATGTCTTACCCATCACTCTGGTAGCCACCATGCTTCTTTAGCATCCTGAAAAAAAAAAAAACACCACAAACATGCCCTCTTCCCTGTATTAAATACCTGACCGAGATCATGCCATATTCCAGTAAGTGGATCCTTTCCTTTCACTTATGCAAAAGTAAGCCTAGATGAAGAATGCCATAGACACTCAGCAGAAAGTTCCTTGACATCTAATTTTTTTAAAAAAAATATAAAATAAAAGAAAACTATTTAAATAAATTTGTGGTGTCTGGGGATATACCTTTCTCTTTTTTATTTTATGAAGATAAAATTGTTTTAAAGTTCTATAGGCTGGTTCCATAGTCACTTGTCCTTGACAATTATAAGGAATCCCAGTAATGTGGGTATTATTAAATTGCTGCCAATAAGTCAAATGCTGAACTGTGATAGCCAGTTCCATTATCTGTTTTTTTATGTGTTTGTTTGTTTTTCTTTTTTTGTTTTTTATTGGATAATTTATTTATGTACATTTCAGATATTATCAACTTTCACCATTCCCTACCCCCCCCAGAAACCCCTTGTCCCATCATCCCTCTTCCTGTTTCTATGAAGGTGTGCCTTAACAATCCACCTACTCCCACCTCTCCTCCCTCAAATGTCCCCTCACTGGGGCATTTAGCCTTCAATGGACCAAGGCCCTCCTTTTCCACTGATGTCAAAAAAGGCCATCCTCCACTACATGTAGAGCTGGAGTCATGAATTCCTCCATGTGTGTTCCCAGGTTAGCTGTTTAGACCCTGGGAACTCTGGTTGGTTGGTATTGTCACTCTCCTTATGGGGATGCAAGCCCCTTCAACTCCTTCAGTCTTTTCTCTAACTGCTCCATTGGGGACCCTATGATCGGTTCCATAGTTAGCTGCAAACATTTGCCTCTGTATATGTCAGGCTCTGGCAGAGCCTCTCAGGAGACAGGTATATCAGGCTCCTGTCAACATGCACTTCCCAACATCCACAGCAGTGTTTGCATATGATGATTGCACCTGGGATGGATCCCCAGATGGAACATGCTCTGGAGGGTTCCTCCTCCAGTCTCTGCTCCACACATTGTCTCATATTTGGTCCTGTAAGTATTTTGTTACTCCTTCTAAGAAAGACTGAAATGCACACACTTTGTTTTT
>JANHMN010000001.1:164388995-164402110 GCA_030674055.1 Rhabdomys pumilio
ATGAGTTAGGCTTTAAGCTGAAGCAAGAGGTTAGCAGGCTTGATTATTGCTGTTATAACAGCTTTAATTTCATTAATTGCTAGCACCACTACTTCTGCAATAGTATTGACACAAGGAGTTAAGACAACTATTTTTGTTAACCATGTAGCAAAAAAAAAAAAAAATGTTACTAATGTGTTGAGTATACAAAATGATTTATATAGGTATATGGAACAATGGATGATGCTCTATAACCCGTTCAAATTTTCTGAAAGAGGTTCAGAGCTCAAGAGTTAGGAGCTATCTCAAGTGTCATGACAAATAACCTTGTAGTAGTGTTACTTTTGAAATTCACAATAATTGTCATTATTATAAAAACGTTTAAAGACACCTGTAGGATATTTGGCATAATCCTAACACCTGTCTGGGTGTGTTAATTTTGCATGGTGAGATTATAAATTTAAAGAATGCTGCTCTGTTAAGCTTTGATGCTGCAGATAATGCCAATAAAATTATTCATGGCCTTAGGTCAGTATTTCCATTTTGGTCAAACCTCAGGAATGGCATATACAGCTTGATCAGGCTAGCCCTTCTTGTCCTGGGAATACTTTTACTCCTGCCCATCCTGTTAAAGCTTATCTTTAACAAAATCAACATGTTGGCAGCCAAAGTACATGGCTTGAACCTAAAAATGGACCCCCAGACAGAGTTATTAAATTAACAGACTGGCAAGCCAAGGATGGGTAAGATTCTGCACAGAGCCTTACCAACCTAAGACATAAGTTCATTGCTTTTGATAATGAATATCCATGACAGGTAAGGAAGACATTCTTGTCAGAATGACCTAAGGCAGGCTCTGTCTTGTTAACGAAATAAAAAAGAGCAAGAGGTGGAGAGCCTTTGGGGCTGCTTGACAAGAAGCTGACATGGGCCAAGGAAAAGGAAATGGGCTGCTTGGCAGGAATATGACATTGACCAAGGACAAGGAAGTAGGCTTCAAGCAGGAATCTGAGATTAGACTAGAATAAAAAAGTAATTTCAGGTAAGAAATTAAATTTCAGGCTACAACAAAGAAGTAATCTCAGGCAGGAATCTAAATATTAGGCTAGAACAAAGAAGTAATTTCAGGTAGGAAATTAGATTTTAGGCTACAACAAGGAAGTAGGCTTCAGACACGAAATGACCTTAGCCTAGGACAGGGAAGTAGACTCAGATACTTTGGTCATCCTGATAAGTCTTTAGAAACAGTGATCATGGGAGTGTTTACGTAATTGGGTTGAATGCCTTGCTTTTTCTTTGACTAATTGTGTTTATTATATTGCTTGTTCCTTAACTATTCACATCTATTGTATTGCTAGACACTCAACCTAGAACTGACCTTAATATATGCATGTAATCAAAATGGTATAAAAGCATAAAGGAAGAGGGCGTGTAGGATAGGGGTTTCTAGGGAGGGGAAATGGGGAAAGGGGATGACATCTCTGTTGTAAATAAATAAAATATCCAGTTAAAAACAAGAAGGCAGTGAAAGTAACTGAGTTGGTACCTATAGAGAATTCTCCAACTTTTACAATATATCATCTTGTAAAAAAAAATAATTGAAAAAAGCAAAATGTTTTGTCCTGGTTAGCTTTCCCTTGAGGAGCAACAATACCTACTTGGATGGTCTTATTTATATAAACAAAGAAAGCTCCATTACAAAAATGGGCAAGGAGAAATCAGAATTTCTTTCTTTTCTTTTTTCCCCCTTCCTTTTTCCCCGTTACTCCAGCCCAGAGTTTTTTTATTCATTTATTTATTATATGTAAGTACACAGTAGCTGTCTTCAGACACTGCATAAGAGGGAATCAGATCTTATTATGGATGGTTGTGAGCCACCATATGGTTGCTGGGATTTGAACTCATGACCTTCAGAAGGGCAGTCAATGCTGTTAACTATCTGCTCTGAGCCATCTCACCAGCCCCAATGTCAGAATTTCTAAAGAGACAAGAGGCTAGGATTCTTGCTCTACACAGTGGGGATGTGATTTCACTCACAATATTGAATTGAAATTTGGAATCTAGTCTGAAATGCCTAAATTAATGGACCAAAATCACACTAGCACCCTAGAAAGAGTTGCTAACTGCTAACTGCTAACTGCTAACTGTCTTAGTTAGGGTCTGTGAACAGACACCATTACCAAGACAATTCTTAGAAGGACAACTCTTAATTCAAGCTGGCTTACTAGTTCAGAATTTCAGTCCGTTATCATCAAGGCAGGAATATAGCAACACCCAGGCAAGCATGGTATAGGATGAGATGAGAGTCCTACATTTTCATCTGAAGGCTGCTATCATAATACTGGTTTCCAGCCAGCTAGGATGAGGGTCTTATAACCCACACCCACAGTGACACATCTACTCCAACATGGCCATGCCTTTTCAGAATGCCACTCTCTGGGCTCAGCATATACAAACAATCACACTAACCTTCAGAGTAAAATAAATTATAGCACACTGAGGAATTATTTGAAACTTGTTGTGAAGAGGAAAGATACACAGCATTAGAAAATTCTTCAACAGGCTTTACAAGGTTTATAATTAATATAAACAGATGCCAGATGGCAAAATTCTTTCTAATCTGGCTTCAAACTTATAATCTTTCTGCCTCAGCCTCCCAAAGGCTAGAGTCATAAGTATACACCACCATGCTCAGTTTTCTATCCATTTTTAACACAGTTTTTAGTGTTGACTCAAAACATGGGAATAACTTCAAAGGGAATAAAAAATAACTTATCCAGAGCCCAATTTGAGGAAATTTGGCCCAGGTAGATGATTTTCATCTTTGGGATATTGGAAAAACTTTCAGTTTAAGTGGATGCAGAACTGGAGCAGGTTAGTGATCTATGTACCTTTAGACAGTGTTGGCCAATATGGTCTCTGCTTGACCATTACCTCAGTTATGATTTTTTTGACAAAAGAACTCCTATTATTTTAAGGGAAAAGAAATACACATGAGATGATGGCTCCTGGATAGGGGTCATCTTATCACAGGGTGACCTAATGCTGAGAATTTGCTGTTTCTAAAATCAAAGGTAGATACAAGTTTAGGAGAGTGACTATATATTTTCAGGTGCACTTTTGGTAGGTTAGGAGAGGACACTATAAAGCAAACAGTAATACACGTAAAGTCTTGTTCTATCTTTAACTCCAGCAAGGAAGAGACAGATTAGTGGTCACCAGTGTTTAAATGTGCAGTACTTGAGTCCTTTGTTTTTCTATTTGGATTTATTGAGCTTTTGAAGCAGGATCTCATTATATAGCACAAGACATCATACTGGATACTTTGAACTCATTATCAGCTTCTCCACTGCTGGGATTTTGCATGTTCTTCACCATACCCAAGGGTTTAAGATAAAGGAGTTATGTATTAAATGAAGGTAGAGATGCCAGACTTGTATTATACCTTTAGTTTAGAAGACCCTTATGAATTGTTAGCACCTTTTAGTAAAAGCAGTTGGGGCTCTCAAGATGGTGTAAACCCATGTGGTCATCAGTCTTGTGGGTCTCAATCTTCAAAAAAAAAAAAAAGAAAACATATTCAGGTTAGCAATAGCCTCTGTTGGCAGCCTCCAGCAGGTGATGGAGAGTTGTAAACTCACCATGTGACTCCAATGTACAAGTGAGAGTAGGAATCTCTTGCCCATTTTGTTTGTCAAGAAGCTCCTGGGAGACATAAACTCAACTCCTTGGTTACCTTGTGTGTTTGAACTTTACTGTTAATGGCAATGGTCTTAAACCTTGACTGAATATAAAAGTTCTCTCATGGAAACAAATACTTCCAGGTCACAGATCAGGTCAATTCCAGTAGAACTCTATGGTCATAGACTGTGGAGTTCAATGCCTTTAAGTTTCTTTATTATTTTAAGTGAATTTCCATGGCTTAGATGGATCACCTCCTGAGGCACTTCTTAGAGCTCTCAGGTAATAGATAATACAGTACTGAGTAGCCAAACTTTAGTTTGTTTTGTAGCTAGAAATCCAGTGGAATTTATGGAAAAGCCCCAGGGAAATGTCCTTGTGCTGTTGCTAATAACAGGATTAAAACAATACCTTCACCCTCATAAAACCCATAGTCTTTTTCTATACAACAGTGATTCTTTTAAAATCAATCCTTGGGGAAAAAAAATGTGTTTACCATTTCTGAGTCTGTGCATCCTATAAGAGCTTAGCATTTGTTCTTATTTTCAGGAGATGTACTTGACCAATACAGCACTCCATACACTGTGCCAGGAGCCATCAAAAAGAAGCTGAAAATTAGCAGGTAATCTTCCTGAGATGGTTCTGCCACGAACTATACAGTTAATGACAGATTTGCTTCTATAGGCAAGGCCCAGGAGATTTCATTTTAAGAAAGATTCCTGTTATTAATATGTTTTCCTCTTACTATTAAATATATATATATATATAACAATACTAGGTTTCAGCCCACCCTTTTGAAGAGATTCTGCAGAACAATGAAGATGTACTGTCTTGTAGTGATGCTATATAGACAAATACATGACTTCTTAACTCTTAATGATGATACTATAAGAATTTCTCAAATTATATCAGTAATTATTAAACTCTTTCATAATAGAACTGCTATTAAGTCCTCTTTGGTAATCAAAACTGTAATGAGAACTCTGCCAGTCTTCAAGTGTCACAAATTTATTCCTTCTGAGATAGCAGGCATCTGTAGCTTAGAGAACATTCCAAGAGGTTGTAAGATCATTAACCAGAGGTCATAAAAAGAAACTAATGATTTATGATTGGTACAAGGACAAAAGATAAAATATTGACTGGGTTTATCTATACAAAACTTCACTAGTAAGTTAACTCACAAAGCTATGTTTTTAACTATCCATAAACCTATAGTGCTGGTGACACTCTTAATAAATGTGTTTGTAAACACTCTCTCTTGTAAACATTTTATTCAATTTATGATTTGAATTTATGTGCAAACTTATGACTAACGTTTGACCATGTGATCATGTATTGTGAAAATGTGTAAGTGGTGAGAACAAAGAGCAGAGAGAAGCCCTTGATCCCCTTTTTCTTAGAGAACTTTCATGGGAAACTTTTTAGAGAGAATTTAAAAATAAAGATTAAAATCACTTTCAAATGTGCCCCTTTTTATTCTTGAGATTTCAACTAACAGGCTGGGAGTTAGAACCCTGTAGTTTCTATGGAGACAGAACAAAGACCACTTTACTTAATCCCCTGCTGTTAAACAGGTTAAACTACTAAACAGTTTCTGACCTCAGGGGACTCAGAAGTCAGGTTAGCTATGGTATTATAGTAGCAAAGTGACTTAGACTTAAGATAGATAAATATTTTATTATTAAACAACAATCCTAAATATCTCCTAAGACCAAGTCTAACTCTGCCGATGCTCTTTCCTCTCTGATGCCTCAAGAAGAACCAAAAAGAAAAAAGGACAGCTGGGGTTCCATGCAGACAGAGAGGCCAGTTTAGATGCAGTCTTCCAGTGGGATGCTCGACTGAGCTTTGATTTATCTACAATCTCCAAACACAATTTTCTGCTTATTTTCATGTAATTGAAGGGGGATAATGGCAAGTCTCTAGCCAATAAATGTCTACCAGTGACAATAATTGAGAATTTTGGATTCTAAAGACAGGAATTCTAGCATAAATAAATACATTCCTTTTTCCTACAATAGACCCAGTGGATCAATTGCACCACAGAAAGTGATTATTTAGTGGTTGGGAGATGTAACATACTGGAAGTAATGAATGCAAGAGGCAGGCATATATAAGCTAAATACAAGTGCGAATTAAGCAAATAAGTAACATTGTTACATTTGTCCTTTCTATTATTTGGGTACCTGTGCCAGACTTAGACTACTCATACATACTCAAGAAATAAGATGAGCCTTAGGACTTGGGAAGTTATAATGTAGTAGAATGAGGAAACTGTAACTAAGACTTTTTTGAAAGAAAAACATGAACTCTAAATTTCCAATTTTTTTTGCAGTCTTTAATTTTTTTATCTAGAACATTTTCATCTGTTCACAGAATGATTAGATCTCTTACCTCTATCAGTAGGAGGTTATCTGTTCATACCAAGTCTACAAATACAATCAGGTTTCAACACAAGTGTTACTTAGGAGAATACTTTATCGGTTTTCAAATATGAAGAAAGAAATAGCCCAGGAGAGAATTAGAATCATTCTTTATAACTCTGGAACACTGAGACACAAAACTGGGTCAGCACCAGCGAGAGGCACTTCACAGGACCAAACTCTAGACCACAAAAGACCAACTTTAAAGGGAAGTCTGCTCCGATGCACTCCATGGAACACTGGCTGAGCCAAGTGTGAACTTTATTGAGACCCTTTCATGCAAGCTGGAGCCAGGTGACACTTTTCGAAAGTATATGTGGAGGAACCACTGGGCAATGGAAATAGAAAGGAGCTCAGGTGTTGCTTAAGACTGGAGACTCTAAAATTTGTGAAAATGAATGTTACCATGTCACTGTCTTGATGGTAAACAAACAAACAATAAAAACCAACAACAAGTTTAAAGTGTCTACATAAGTCCAAGTGAAAACAGAAGCTGAATATGCTGAGTCCTAGCTGGGGATGTAGCATAGTGGATAAGAGTCTTAAAGGCAAAACTAAAAGAGTTGGCAGTCACCAAGAAAGAAAAGAAAAGTTGAAGCAGAAAACAGCTAGAAAATCAATCTGAGCTTAAATTCAGCCTTAGTATCACAGCTTGGACTCACAATGTCAGTTGTTGTGGGAGACCCAGGAAATGCATTTGCTGAGATATTCTCAGTGTTGAGAGGCATCTCTATGTATTATCAGCTGACTGACTGAAGAGAGATGCTTCTGAAAAATCAAAGACACCCCTGCATCCAGACCATGGGATGCTAGAATGAGCTTTATATCCTGGAGAGGTAACTATGGTGCCCAGATGTGACAATCCCTGTTCAGTGCTCTGTATTCCTGAGAAAGTGCCAGCAGGTAACCAGCAAGGAATCAATACTCAGGGGGCTAAAGCAAGTGAGCAGGAGATTAAGGCTCTGTCATCTGCTAAGCAGCATTTTTGCTAGCTTGAAGAGGACTTTTAACTTTAACATCCTTTCTATCATTTTTGTCCTTTGTTCACTCTGAACGAGGGAATGGTTCCAAAATTCTGATTCCATCTCCACCTCTCAGTACTATTATAGGTCAGTCATCATTGACATTAAGAACTGTTTCCAGTTATGAAAAAGTTCTGGGAAGGATTCTATAATGTTAGAACTTGCAACGTACTTCTCACCAAATCATTAGCCTGTCATTCTGAATTGAGCCAGTGCTGATTTGAAAGCATTGAATTCTACTCCTTAAATATCCAACTGTCAAATTTTATGTGAACCATCTAGGACTTAGGTTTAAATTTTTAACATATTTTTTCATTGAATCTTCCGGAATTTTACATCGTGCACACCAAACCCACTCATTCTTCAGTCTTTTTATGTTTACCCTCCACCCTTGTAAACCTCCTCACAAAAGGAAATTAAAATATAAAAAAATAAAAAAGGGGGAAAGAAGACCAAATCAAAACAAAGAAAAAAAAAGTAATCTTGCTGACCTCAGGACCATCTAACCATCTCTGGTCAACAACCTGATCCTCTATCAGCTGAAGCCTTTTATACATGTACCATTCTGCTTCTCCATTTTTCTGACCTTCCCATCACACTTCTGTTTATTGTAGTGGCATTGGAAGTTTGTGTTAACCTTTCGACCAAACAGCTTTACTTGTGAACTAGAGATCTAGTTCAAGGCTTCTGTCACTGGTCCATTACAGAGACTCTTGGATATCCTGTTGTTGCCCTGTGTCATGGAGATCCTACAACTTTGAATCTGTAGGGCAGGCCCCTTTGCACACTCTCGCAGTTCATAGATGGGGTGGATGTTGGAGTGGGCCATCTTAAAGTGCTGAATCAGCTCTCCCACACCCACACCTACACCCATACCTTCAGGTTCAAATCTTCCTCATCATCTCTGTGAAGAGTGGGGCCAGTACTCTTGGATATCTTGTGCCCACATCAACAAGCCAACTCTCTTACACCCAAGCCACCAGGGACAGTTCTCCCATGCATGCCTCCCAGATGAGAGGTGGGACAACTCCTGTGCATATTATACCTGATGTGGGGTAGGGTTAGGTTTTTTTTTTGTTGTTGTTATTTTTTTTAATTAGGATAAAAGAAGTCATTCTTTGGCTCAGCTAATTAATCCGGATAATCTCATTTAGAACGCTGCTGTTCAAGGTGGATTTGCTAAACCTTATCAGCACAGGAGGAGTCCTTCATAAAAGCCTTTGTCTGCTGCATAGCTTTGGCCTTTTCTCCCAGAAAGCAGCCTTTCCAAAAGGATGTCAAGAATTCTACAGGACAGAAAGTCTCTCTATCCTTAATATTTTGCCACATTAAAAGTTCAAACCAATGGGATGAAGAGATGTCTTAGTAGTTGAGAATGTGCACTGCTCCTCCAGAGTGTGCTTTCCAGTACCCAGGCTGAGTGCTTTCCAAGTGCTTGCAATTTCAGCTCCAGGGAATCTGTCACCCTTTCCTGGACTCTGCATACAACTATTCTCATGTGCACAGACCCACATAGAGATACACACATTTGCACGTATAAAACTAATTGTTTTATAAAACAAGAAAGTGCAATCATGGTAGGAATAACAGGTACACAGAAATGTCTTAGCCATGTAACTGTCTATTTTATCCCATTACATTCTTTCTTTTTGCCTCTGTTTTTCTTTTTTCTTTCCAGTTGCTTTGTTTTGGCTCTCTTTCTCTGTCTCTGTCTTTGTCTCTTTCTCTCTCTGTCATGTATCTCTGTCTCTGTGTCTCTGTCACTGTTTCTCTTCCTCTCAGTGTGTGTATCTGTCTCTGTGTCTCTATCTCTGTCTCTCTCTGTGGAGAGCCACAATGACCGGTGACAACATCCGTCATTGGAACATGGCGCTCGCACCTGACACTCGTGGGTAAACAAGTAAAATTGCACATGTGCAGTGGCAAAGGCCCGCCAAATCACCGCCCAACCCGGGGTATCATACAGGGGTTTTGAGCAAGCAGCCAATCAGATATGTCCACCCCACCCTAGGGTGTATATAAAGCAGCGCCATCTTAGGTCTCTCTCTCCTCCGCACATGGTAATAAACAGTTGCTGCAGAAGGATCCTGGTGCCCGCGTGCGTTCTTGCCGGGGAGACGATTGCGCGGGTCACATCTCTCCCTCTCCCTCTCAGTGTGTGTGTGTGTGTGTGTGTGTGTTGATGCATGCACCTCACCTTTCCTTCCATTTCTAGCTGATACCCCAGTGAAATTTGATGTCAGTGATCAACAGAGAAGAATACAACAGCTCAGTTCCAGACCTAGAAGGAACCCCTTGACAGAGAGCAGGCAATGCTGAGCTGAAGACTACATTGTGTAGTGCTTCCATTAGAGTCTAGTGCTAAGCTACGGCAGAATATATTCCAGAAGTTTCTGCAGAATAAAATGTGTCTTCCTAGACTTTCAAAGATAATTCGTTTGCAACCTCATTCTTCTTGCAGTGAAATGCAGTATTTGGCTTCAAGACTTCTCAACTTCTGTGGAGGTGAGATGAAGGAAGAATGGAAACTTGTGACTGGCAGGAAGTTTTCTATTTTTATCTGTAAAGTTTCCAGTCAGTTCCAATTGCAGGCGATTTTTATCACTTTCAAAGTTGAAAGAGGAGAAAGATTGATCCATTTCAAACCCACAGCATTTGTGACATCCATACAAAAATGATAGCCTCTTGTGAACATTCTGAATCCTTACTGAGGTTTGTGGAACACTGTGACACATTACAGGGATAATTATGTGGTGTCCCAAAATGGGGATAGTTCAGGCTCCATTACCTGTCACAGTTTATAAAAATAACAGCCATGTGTGTAGCAACAGATACCCCAGTGGAATTCGATATCAGTGATCAACAGAGCAAAAGGCAACAGCTTACTTCCAGGTGAGAACATTTTGATAGAGAGCAGATGCTACAGAACCGTCATCAGTAGCAGGGTAAACACATCATTGGGTAGTGTGTCCTTAGCAGGCTTCATTCTGCTAAGTATTCAACTTCATCACAGAAAAGAATTCTAGGATGAGCCAGTATTAGGAAGATCTGGAGTTTATTAAAAATATATTCTTAATAAAAATAAAGGCACTTAAGGAAAGAACGTGGTATCCCCAAGTGTGGTGTAAGCTTCTCAAAGAAAAGTCACATATTAAGGCCTTTTGAACATTCATTTATATAATTTAATGAGTTCTAAAATATTGCTTGCAAGGGAATAATAAAGAGTCCAAAGAGATTGTGGAGTGGATCCTAAGATGCAATGAGCAGGGTGGATGGATAGGGAGAATTTCTCTGTCACCAGGGCACAGGGAGTCAGGATGTCTGCACTGTTAACCAAAGTTGATATAAACATCTTGTTCTTGAGATTCCAAGAAGAGCCTTGGGAAGAGAAAAGCCATACTTGGAGGTCCTATATGCTTATCCTTTAAGCATGATTCACTGAATTTTAGTATTGTACTTTGAAAATATCTCTATATAAAAAGGAATACTGTCTCTGTATAAGCAATCTTTACAGCAAATGTTGCTAACTGTGCTAAAATTCTTGGTTCCCAACTGGGGAGAAGTCACATTCTACTAGGCTCCAGAGTGAAAGGTTCTGTTTACTTCCACATCCTGATAGAATGTGGAAACCTTGGCCAAAGTTCTACAGTACCTCAATGCCACCCAACTCAGCCTGTCACGGTCAATAAAACTCTGTATATTAACTTTTTGCCAGTTCTTATCATACCATTCTGAAAGCATTATACCTGTAAGCATCTGCCTTTTATTTCTTTTCCAAATGGGAAATGCAATACAATCAGGCTTTAGAAGTAAATTATCTGAACAGTCTTGGAGCTCAGGTGAAGGCTGATCCAGGAGAGACAGAAACGACTCTATGTGCTTTCTATCTCCTCAGTCAGCCCTTCATGATGTAAGCTTTAGTGCTGGCAGGACTCTGAAAAATCAGCAAATCAATTTTAGACCTCCTGCCTTAATATACAGCATCATGAAAGAGTTACAGGAGAAAATAATCTTTTTCTAATGTCAAAGCCTAAGTGTCTATCTGCGACTCTCCTAATAGCTTTCTAACCCCAAATCAGTAATAACCCACAATAGGTGGGATCTGCTATTGTGCTTAAGCCAATTAGCACCACACTGCCTAGATCTTATTTCCAACTACACTTCTCAGAAGAAGGAAAGGATAAACTTTAATATAAAATGAAATTAACTACAGTAGACTCAAAAGCAAGCAAGACTTTAGGAAACATACATGCACTGTGAAAACAGGTTTTACATCTATATGTTTCTGGAGCAAGTAGATTAGGATCTTTCAAGATAACAAAGTCTGTATTAAAATATGAAAACAATGCTATTTTCTAAAAGAATGAGTCCAAGAACTATGCCCTGTGGTCATTAATATGAGTGATTGTCCTCTACAGGTATGAAAATATGCTTTATATTTGAGCATTATACCTGATTACCTTCTAAATTAGCATAAAAATTTCATAGACTGGCTTTCAAAGAAGCAACAAGAAATGATGTATTTGAATTCACCACCAATGTATATAACAGGAACCAAACCAGTTACTAGATGCTAGATTAAATAATAAAGTATATAAATACACACATCAAGTCCAAAACCAGAGAAAAAGCTGAGCAGTTAGAGAGACAACAAGCACCCCAACACCCTGCCATAATAATTTGTACACTTCTACTGAAGGGCCCAGTAAGAGTGGACAAAGGTGTGTCTAAGAGACAGAGCTCACAGGAAAGCATCTGTGGAAAAATACCAGAAAACGGTTTGTCCCCAGGTGACCCCTCCAGAATTGAACACAGTCCTGAGAGACTGAGCAGCACTTTGTAAGAGAGAAGATCTCCTTTAGGTGAGGTAGACTTCAGGTGTATGCACAGTCAGTGCCTGAAGGTGAATTTTAAAAATACAAATCCATCTAAATTCTAGATTCGATAAAGCAACTCCAGGTCTTAAAATACTGAGGAAAGCTTTTTGTGGGTTAAACATAAAATTTCAATTAAAAAAGGGTTGAAACTCCAGAGTATCAGAATTGACATAAAAAACAGACAATAGCCACAGTAAATGTAAAAACAAAGACATTGGCTGAGCCTTGTCAAAACTGACTCTCCTCTCCTGAGTTTGCCAAAGATTAACAAGAACATCAGGCTGATGTGGAAGTCCCAGTTGAAGAAGACAGTAAGATTGTGAAGTTATGTGTGACAATGACCTCACTCCAAGGTGATATCAATTACACAATCACAGTTTTGTGTGGACACAAAGGAGAATAGCACCATTATTTCTGGCTTTGTGTTCTTTTATTTATCCTAGATCCTTCTTTTCCTTTTAAATTATTCCATCTTTATCCAAAAATCTTAGAGCTGCTTGGAAATGTTTAAGCCACATGGAAAGGCCAAGTTTAGATGTTTAGTGACTTACAATAGAAATGACTGAGTAAAGTCACTGAGCTGCTTTTACCTGGGGGTGGGGAGACAAGGGACAGCAGTGTACTAGGACAGTGTAAATGGTGCACAGCAAGCAGAGTGAAACTAACCTGGAGGTCTCATTGGAAAAGAATTCTATTTGGTGTTCTATCTGGTGTCATCTTTATTCCCATCTATATCCTGTCACCAAGCTGTGGACACCCTTGTCACCTGTGATAAGAAGCTCTTCGGGACAACATGGAAGGCAGAGTGGATAGGTGTGCAGAGCTGAGCATATGGCCACCTGTGATACCAGGAAACTCCAATAAACACATGCTTGGAATCTGTAGACCAGAGGTTAGAGTTCAGTAGAAGGAGCTGCAATGAAACAGGACTGAACTGAGTGAGTATCAATTCATAGCAGAAAAGCATGGAGCCAGAGTGAAAAGTGCCACTAGAAAGATGAAGATTTGCAAGGAGATAAAATACAGTCATGCTTTAGAATTGTCCATAGTAGGGGTCCTCCAGGTCAGGTGGCTTCCATGTGGCTACAGAGCCAGAGCCAGAGCCAGAGCCAGAGCCAGAGCCAGAGCCAGAG
>JANHMN010000001.1:164402120-164440497 GCA_030674055.1 Rhabdomys pumilio
CTATCTCCAAAGGGAAGTATTGCATGGTGTTTAAATGCCTAGCTTCAAAAAAGCCCACACATTATTATTATGAAATGAATGAATATATCACTTTTCTGGGGGCCATTGGAGATGAACAAAGGTTAAAATTGATTTTTCAAATCATAGGAGCTAACAACGTCATTTTGAGGACGGGTTTACACAAAGATCTATTTTCTATGAAAATGCCCCAGTGGTCTAACAAGCTATGGTCATTCTTATCCTGGGAAGTATGCTTGTGTGTAAAAGTGTGGTGTAATATACATTGTGTCTGTGTGTATGTATGTGATATGAGTTTGGTGTACATGTGTGTGCATAGTATATGTATAGCATATGTGTATGAAATGTGTGGTATGTATATCTATGGATTGTGTGCATGTGTGACTTAACTGTATGTGGTACATATGTGTATGTACAGAATGAGCATGTGTAATTTTTCTTGGCGTGACTTAAATTTTCTCCATGTCAAGTTTTCCTGAGCTCTGTACCATTCATAAAGTCTTAGCAATCCAGTGGCCCAAACTCATCTTTACCCTACTAAATCAATGACTTTTCATTCATCTAATACTTACTTATTAACATGTAATGTGCTACATGAAAATCCACAGGATGTAAGTTAGGAGATTCAAGTTGTTGTCCTGTACTTACCCTTCCAACTCTTAAGTTGCTAGTCTTTTTCATGGAAGCATCTAACTGAGATATTTGATGTATTTGGTTCATAAATTTGCCTCTAGAAGCCATTCTTATTCAAACCAGCATGTTCCTTGCCCTATAGACTTGTAGCCAATCATAATACTGCAAAAAAAAAATGCATTCAGTTCAACTTCAATAGTTCCCATTATCTATAGGCGTCTCAATGCTGTTTAGAAGTTCAAAGTCTCTTTTGAGACTCCTGGAAACCACTTAATTATAATCCCTGTAAAATCAAAATAAAGAAGCAGATCACATACTACATACAATGTCATACAATATTTATTACCATTCCAAAAGGAAGGAAAAGGAGCAAAATGAGGGGAAACTACATCAAATCAAGACCTAAAGCCAGCAGAACAAACTTCAAATCCTGTATCTCCATGTCTGATGTCAAAGCACTCTTCAGAACTCCAACTCCTTTCAGCTTTGTCAACTGCATCACATTTCTCTCTTTTGAGCTGGTTGCACACCTGGTTCTCAGTAATCCTTGGTAAGTAGCCCATGACTATGGCATCTTCTTGGGGTCTTCAATAAAATCTATGCTTCACATCCATAGCTTTAGCAATGGACTCTCTGGGTCTCTATGCAGGGACACCCCTGACACACACCTGGCTTCAGTGCCATTCTATGGCTGCAGAGGAGAGTCTAGAACCTCTTTCTTGTCTCCTTGACTCTAAAGCTCAGATTGCCCCTGCTCTTTATATAAGAGTGCTTTATATAAAAGTAATGGCTAATAACTACCAAGGCAGACAACAGTGAGATGCCTTGAAATCACCTCTGCCAATGCCATTAATAAAAAAAAAAAAAAAATAAAGCAATATTATAAAAAAAAAAAAAAAAAAAAAAAACAAACCTCTTAAATTTAGCTTTGAACAGATTTTTGTACAAGGGCAAAACACTGCTATATTCTTTGCTGAAATATCACAAAAATGGTCATTAGGTTACTTACTAATATTCTTCCCCTCCAACAGTTCAAATCACCCTCAAAACTGTCTTTCATGATCCTACTAGGATGGTCCATTAATCCACGCTTAAAGCATTCAACGACTTTTCTAATTCAAAGTCCTAAAGTCTTCTATATGCCTCCCACGAGCAACATGGTCAGACCTGTCAGAGCAATATCTAACTCTTGTTAGCAACTTCTGTCTTAGCTATTGTTCTATTGCTGAGAAGAGATACCACAACTATAATATCACTTGTAAAAAACAAAAGCATTTAGGTGGGGCTTGCTTATAATTTTAGAGGTCAGGCTCATTATCATCATCATGGCAGGAAGCATAGTGGCATGCAGGTAGACATGGTGGTGAAGATGGAGCTGAGAGTCTGTCTCTAGATCTGTAGGCAGTAGGAAGAAAGCAACACTGTGTCTAGCATGAGCTTTTGAAGCTTCAAAGCCTACTCTAGTAACACACTGTCAGGAAGGCCACAACTATTCCAACAAGGCCATGGCTCCTAATTCTTCCCAAGTAGTGCCACTCTCTGATGACTAAGCATTCAAATGTATGAGCCTGTTGGGGACATTAGTATTCAAACCACTACACAAAGCAATCACTTAATTGCAATATTTGGAAAACACAAAAACCACACTATATACTTCTAACATTCAATGACACAGACCATAACTCTCATTTCAAAATGAAGACATAATGGCCTTGTGAGAAAACACTGGACCAAAGCAAGACCCCAGGACAAATACAAAACCCTCCAGCTCCATATCAAGCACCTGGAAACCATCTGTTCCAAAAGGCTTAGCCATCCCTGGTCTTTAGCTATTCTTCCTGGAGCACAGATGCCCAGCTCCTTCCAAATTCCCAGATTTCCATTGTGACTTACACTTGACCTTGACAGCTTCATGGTGACCTCTTAGGGCCTCCTGGCAGCAATTCCAACCTCGCCTTGCATTGCTTGGTTTCAACACTTTCTGGAACTGGAGTGCAGGATTCTGTGACCCCCTCAATCTTGCATATTTAATATCTGCAAAACAATAGCACCAAGTAGATGATACTGTCAAGCCCTGGTTCCACATCAGGGTTAAGTCTAGGTCCCCAGGTATATCAGTCACAGCAACCTCTCTATACTGACACTAGGGAATGACTTTGTTAGGTTGTTGCTTCCAGAACCCCTTTGTAATCTGAATATATGCTTTCTCCTTTTGAATGAATTTTCATTTCACAAACTGGAACCATTCATGGATGAGTTCTTATCCTAGGGAAACTTTTCTTACTGTCCCAGGGCAAAAAAGAAGGTTTCTCCTTAACAATAATACTTTGTTTACTGTTTCTGTTTTTGTTTTTTGGTCCAACAAATATGACCGTTATTCACTCATGATTTTACAACATGGACAGAATGCAGCCAGACTTTTTTTTATCATAGGATATTTTATTTACATTTCAGATGCTATCACCTTTCCCCATTTCCGCTCCCTAGAAACCCCCTATCCCATGCCCCCTTTTCTTTCTTGCTTTTATACATTTTTTCAAAAATGTTAATCAAAGGCTTTATAAGTATGGTAATGCTCAATCAGAAGTGTAACCCAATACCCAACCTAGATATATCAACTCTCTTTGACTAGTGGAGACACGTGAACATCTGCCTCCATGTTCCCCCTCTCTTTCTCTCTCTTTCTCTCTCTCATCACCTAGCTTCTCCTCTCCTTTTCCTCCTCCCCTCCTTACTCCTTCTTTTCCTCTCCATACTCCTCCCACCTTAGCTGCTCCTACATATCACCCTTCCTGTTAAAATAAAACTTTTCTCTCAAAATACAATTAGAGCATAATTATACCAAATTTGTACCAGTGAGGTACAAGGTAGTCCTAATACCCAGTCCATCATTTTGTTGACTAACCAGAACCTCTGTCATCTCTCCTAACTAAAACACTTAGTTCTGAACCTGGCTGCAGTCAGACTCTTTAACAGAATGTAGTCTCTATGGACTGTAGCCAAATTCAATCCTTGTTCTTCCTCTAGAAGCTTGGGAACCAGTTTTTCAATGTCTGATTTTTCTCTACATTCCTGTCTTCTAAGCTCCCAAAAGAATGACTTACTTAGTTCTGCTTCTATTTTGCTAGGCTTTTCCCACCTGAACATTACTCGTCCACATTACTCCTACAAGCTAGTTTCAGAAGCCCGGAACCAAAGTTCAACTTTACCATAGCAACTGACCCACTTCTCATTACCAACGCCTTTCTTCTCTTTGCCTATTGTTATAAAATTTCCTAATAAAGCAACTTAAAAGTTTATTTTGGCTTATAAATTCTGGAAGACGCAGACCCCCATGGTAGGCAAGGCAGGCTGGCAAGAAGCTGGCTGGTTATACCACATCTGAACTCAGAAAGCCTGCAGCAAGCAAAAAGCGGTGTTTCATTATAAAGTCTCAAGTTCCAACCCAGTGAACTTCTCCATATAGTGAAACTCCACCTCCTAAAGTGTATAATTTCTTCAATGCACCACCAGGTGGGGACCAAGTGTTCAAACATGTCAATCTATGGAGGACTATTCACAAGCAAATCACAGAAAGGAATGAATGAATGAATACTGAAACTAAATGCAAACAATTCTTGAAGGCTAATATTTAAATTAAATAAAAGCATAGTGGTTAAAAAAACACATACATTTCTCTTCCAAAATAAATTTATTTCAAAAGTTTATTTTTACTTTGCTATTTTGAAGTTTAAAGTGTAGGCTATTCCTGAGCGGAATTTTATAGTTCAGATGACATAATAAAAAAAAAACTTTTAAATGAGGTTTGTAGCCATGGATACTTTAGTTTTATAACTTAATATTTCTTTTATTACAAGCAACATTTTATTTTTTGATAAGTTAAATAATTACTTCATAGAGACACAATTATATACTACAATTTTCAATGTTTATATTTATTGTCTGTCTCTCTGTCTCTGTTTCTATGTCTGTCTGTCTCTTTCTCTCTCTCTCACTCTGTCTCCTGTGTAAGTGTTAATGAATTTACATGTGCTGTGTCACACACTTAAATATCAGAGACCAAGTTTCAGTTCTCTCCTTCTAACATGTGAGCCCTAAGATCAAACTCGATTTGTTAGGCTAAGCAACAAGCATCATTACTCACCTTATTTAAGTCAAACTTTAACTTTTAGAAGGTCCAGGTCGATAGTTTGTAAGATTTACAGTTGAGTATCTATTATCCCATAATTTCAGAAAGATTTTGGTGCCCTAGAATGATAGTATACCAACTAGTATCTTGGCATGGTCTCCTAACAAACAGCTGCAGAAGAACCTGTGACAGATCCTTGTTCAAAAGAACTCATCATATCCCTAAGCAAGTGAGAAATAGCCACCAAACTCAGAGCACATAAAACCTGGAAAAGGTAAGAAAAGTGTTATTTTAAGTTACTAGTGGGTGATTGCTAATATAATAGAGTTGACACATAGTTGGTGTTCTCATCCCATGAATATAGTTAATCTGGTCTTGTATCTGAGCATTTGGTGAAGTCTGTTTTTCCTCCTTAAATGTTTCTGAACCTTTCTTCTAGATTTGTTTTCTCAAATTAAGAACAGCAGTTGCCTGCCAAAAGCTAATGAGTATGTTTTAATTAGTGGTAGGAAAGCCTTTTAATTTGCAAACACAGATATTTTAAATTATGCCTTATAAAACGAACATGGCGCTAAACAGATTTTGTGCTTATGGGGAGGCTCTGCAATAGGATTCCTGGGTTTTCATATCTTAGGTCTGCAGGCACCATGTGGAAATCACACCTTCCATCTTGGAGGAAATCTGAGTGACAGCGACACTTTCAGTTATTTTAGATAAGAAAGCTAGCCAAGAAGCCTGAAGAAATAGGCTACTGTCTTATCTTTGTCAAAACCCCCAATGTTACTCATTCAGTCAAGTGTTCCAAACTTATCCTGTTTCTTCCACATTGAAGTCATGTTTAATTCTTGTTTGATTTTCCAAGACAGTATTTATTCTATAAATCCTAATCTCTAGGCTAAAGAAAGTCAGAGGTGATCTCTTGTCAACTCAGAGGAATTGTGCTATCATTCATTCATTCATTCATCTGGAATGGGAGCTGCTATTTATTTTCTACAGACTGTTTCCTTATTGCCTTTAATCGCCTAACACTTGTCCACCTAGGGGGTCCACAATGTCTACATCCCAATTCCTGAGCTCACTATCTTTCATGAGCAAAGGCTCAGGCCAGTGAGATGATGGTTTAGTGGGTAAATGCATTTGTCTCCAAGATAAGTGACCTGAATTAATACCCAGGAGGACTGTCTCTAACCTCCACATGCTTGTTGAGATATGTGGGTACCCACATATATACACATGCAAAATAGATTAATATAAAAATGTAGGAAAATGATATCCTCATATTATAAAATATCTTGAGATAAAATATCTTGAGATTAATCTACCTAGATTAATGGGGTTGCTGAATGGAATCTAAGCTTGATTCAAGTAAGATTCAGAAAAGAAATGATAGAAGATGCTAATGTAATTTTGAGGGGTGCAAGACCCAGACTCCTAGCTCATTCTCCAGAGCCTTCATTCCTCAGGTATATAACTTGTCATAATGGCAGTCCATACCAGAAGCAGGGCATTTGTTCCTCCTCTGTGCACAGCAAGACTACTTTCTCACCTTCTTTCATCTGGGTAAAAATCACAGAACTGAGTTCTGACCTTTAGAATATAGCAGAAGTGAAAGCAACACTTGTAAGCTGGGCTACGTAAATAAGTCCTCTCAAAGGATCCTGCAAGGCCTTTGTTTTGCTAGATGCATGGAAAGGCCTCAGCAAAGGTAGATCTTGTAGGATCTCAAAGGGCTGCCATGCCCTGGCTAAGACTTTCAGTGTGCTGCTGTCTACTAAGTAACATTCTGTGGACTTTCTAAGGTCAAAACATCCTGATGTAAGCATGGTGCCCCAGGAAGGAAATTTACACTTGACATCCTATCCCGCCCCCCCCCCCCCCCCGCCCCCGCCCCGAGTTGAGTTCCTGTTTGTGTTTTTCCTTCCCTGGTTTGGTGTGTATATTGAACCTGCTCAGTAAAAGCTTTGGCATTCTCTCATAACAAATGACCCAAGTCTGTGTCTTTCTTTAATCCCCCAGTCTACGCCTGAGCTTGGTACCGTGGCAGTGCTAGAACTGTCAGATTCAGAACATAAGAATTGTGATGTTCTCTCAAATCCACCTTGACATCACTACTCAGAATACACAATGGTGATATCCACTCTAATCCATGTTGAATCCTTGTGGAAACTTGAGGCAAAACCCATCAAGGCTATGAGAGGCAGATCCTGAGCAACTGTGTCCCCCTGAATCCACCACAAACCTGCATGGAGTAGACATGCAAGCCAAGTGTAGAGTTATAGTGTGCTAAAATGTCAAGTGTATTCTATTCTAATTCAATCAATAAATTCTAAAAAGTGTGCCTACCATTATAGGAGTAAATATTTACTAAATTTCTACGCACTTGAAGCATTAATAAAACACCCTATATTATTTTGGTTGTCTGGATGAAAGCTGAAAGAGTCTTGGAAGAATATTCTCATAGAGGTAGCTCTTAAAGAGAATAGCATGACTTTTGATCACATAGTTTGGGTTATTAGACATCTTTCTGCCGGCTGTATGAAAAGTTCCTGATATCCCATAGTAATCTTGTGCAATGTTAAGACCTACCATCCATGTTACAGTGTGTAGGAAACATGGGATGCTGATAGCTATTAGGTAAACAGAAGTCTAGTGATTCACCTATAGAAATACAAGTAGCATCATCTGTTAATCAGACAATGATGACTTTATAATATTGGGCACTAGATCTAGGTGCCTGAGGGACCCTGGCCTATTTAGTTGTTTTGATAACTAACTGACTTTTTACTATAAATTTGTATCTGTACCAAAATGGAGGCCTATTCTTTTGACTCTCTGCCTCGGGACAGCCTATAACTTTTGTAGCAGGCAAACCTGTCCGACCTGTCTGTCCTGCCTGTAGGCAATTTTGTTGATTCAGAGTTAAGCTGGAGTCACGTCACGTGACTTGTCTCAGCGCTACTTATTCGCTTTTTCTTCCTTTTTAAATCTCAGCTCTATTTACTCACTATTTTTTAATAAAAAATATATAATTATAACTCTCAGGTGAAAAATCTTGCTGGGGCTGTTTGTCCAGCTGTTTTGGCTCTACTGCCAGGTTTTTAAGTACCTGGGCCCTATCTATCTTCATAGGCGGCAGGTGGAAAACTGCTGATTAGTTACAGCAGCGACTCCAGGGTCCCCAGTACAGCCATGTTGACCAACTTGCAAGGGGGCTGTTTTGGGGAGCCGAGAGCTGTCGCTCACCAAGTGCGGGCTGGGCGAGGGAGCACCCTCCACGTGGTGTTACTTAGAAAACGCCCTACATGCGGTAGGCAGGCTGTCCGAACCCAGACTGTGGTCGGTGTCCCTTATTAAAGGACCTACCCGCCTTTCTGCTCTGCAGCAGTATTCTTGTACCGGCGGCTTCATCTCCTTTTCTGCCGGTGATCATGTTATCTATTTTTAACTCATGATGTTTAACACAGTAGATTAACATCGGCTAACACACAATTTGCCAGGAAAACACAAAAAAACAACACAAATAGTTCACCTCTCTCACGGGTGGCACATAAAACAGGTGATACAGACAGTTCTCGCCCATACCACGGGGCGCGACCAAGTTATACAATAGGGGCATAGAAAGACGGCCAGAAATCCGCCTGCCTCTGCTTCACAAGACTCTAATAACCAGACAATGCAGTCAGTCTTCACAGATTCAGATTTAACAGATTTAGACGACTTGGCCAGCCTATGCTGGACCAAGTCTAACAGATTTTAACACACCAGCAATGAACAACCCAATATTTCTCTAATAAGGTTCAAGCTGTTAAAAAAAACAATTTTAACTGGTCTTAAAATAGTGTCTAACTGAAACACAAATCATAGTACATGGTATTTTTAAAATTTTCTATGAATTCTAAGAATAACCATTTTGTTTAATTTTAAAACCAATTGTCATTAAAAATATTTTTAAATAATCAAATATCCAGGTGGTAGTGCTGTATACCTTTAATCCCTATACTCAGTAGGTAGAGGCAGTCAGATGTGAGTTGGAGGTCTGCCTGTATAGTCACACCCACACCAAATTAGGTAGCTGTCACACGATGTTTCTCCGCTAACAGCAGAGGAACAGAGTTTTCTCTTACCCACAAGCTGTGGAACAGGACCTGCCTGTCTCACTGTTTCTGCTTTTGAAACTCAAGAGGTTAACACGGTATCAGTCCAGAAGCGCATCAATCGTCAGTCAGAGTCCAAGAACATAAAACAAACATAAATGACAGATAGCCTACCCCTGCCACGGGCGGCACAACACAACAATAGACACACTCGACCGCGTATGGTCTGATAGATCAGCCAAACGCTATTCTGATGGGGCTCAACCCCCGTAGGAGCACTCCGTCTCCACTTCAGAAACCTGGCGGTCAGGCTCTCCTGACTCCCTGATGGAGAAGGGTCTTTCACCTACTCCCCTGATGGAGAAGGGTCTTACACCTTCTCCCCTGTCCCCAGAGCGTCCTCTAGGGTGCAGCCTGTGGCCCACGTGCACATCTGCTTCCACAGCCAGTGAGTCCCTCACGGACCACGCACTGGCAGCTGCGCTGGGGGAGGGTCCGACCTCAACCCCAGTTACCTGATTCACTGCAGTGGTACCAAAACAGAAACCAAGACAAGACAGACACAAAGATAATGACAAAGACAGCGGCGCCGCACTCAGACACACTCCACTCATACAGACCTACCTCCAAGGGGCTGTCGGGGGTCCTGGGTGGTCGCACGAATCCTAGACATCCTTCCCGGTCAGGGAACCAGAATGAAAGACCCCCGAGGGGACCCTATCTCATGTCTGGACCGGCGCTCACCCACGGACACACGAGAGACCTCCTTGATGCATTTGCATAAGGTAGTTTAATAACAAGGGCCCTTGGGTTGAAACCCCGTCCCACGCAGGAGACAAGGGATTTCGACCCCGAACCCCAGAGGCGGGAGCTATTTATGGGTAGGGGTAGGGAAAGGCGGGAAAGTTTGGCGCGGTTACACACGATTGGTTATTTCAAATATCAGCAACTTGCAGAGGCGGCAGGATGGCTAGTTAGGACTTGTCTGGGCATGCCTTTTTATTTTTCTTTGTGGCCAGGAATGTGTCTTCCTGCTTTGGGCCTACCCCACCCACAGGTGGATTTTCTTCCCTGAGGCTTGAGGAATGTATCCAGGGCAGTGAAGGCCCGAAATCCTACATTCAGTTCCGCCTTCCTGGAACTAATGAGCCTGTATATATTTTATAAAATGGTCTTTATAATTTTTCACTCTACAATAACAGCTCGAGGTCTCAGTGTTTTAATACAATAACCGTGCAGGGGATTTTTTTCTGTCTTCACCCTTTCTCCTGGAAAGCTGCCTGTGTGGCAAGGCTCTTGGGGTACTACCCAGACATGAATTTCTATCCAGTAGCTTCAAGGTTCATTGGTGTGATGATCAGACTTTTATCACTAACAAAATACCTGACAGAAAAAAATTAAGGGATGAAGGATAAGTTGTTTGTTTTTGCTGGTAGTTTCAGAGATTTCAGTACACAGTCCTTGCCTCCACTGTCTCTGTGACAGTGAGGAATTTCATGGCGCAGGAATCTGTTGTAGAGACTGCTCACCTAATGGCATATAGGAAGGAGAAAGACTGACAGACAGACAAAAACATACACAGGGTGAGGGAGGAAGCAGTGGGTAAATGCATGCTCCTAGAGAGGCAAGAGAGTAAGGTAGAGAATGTGTCTACAAACATGTGTTTAGACAAACATGTTAGAATTAACATATGTGAAAGCAAGTATAGCCAGGGCTTTCTAGAGTGTGCCAAATGACCTGTGGTTCATGTTATAGTACAAAAAGCCCATGCTAAACCAAATTAAAGTCCCAACTCTTGAAAAAGTAAAGGAGCTGAGAGACATTTGCAGCTGGGTCTGACAATCTGAGCTCAGTCACTGATGGGAGGTGAGGACAAATTTCACCTTGTTCTCACCTTCACACATGCCATGGCACATGCACTAGTGTGCATACATATTACATGCCAAATCCTGAAACCCTAACTCTTAATGTAGTGTGGTACTAAGCTGCTACTCAGGCCCAGTTCCTATTTAGTAGTTTGTCTTCTACTAAACTCTCCCTGCTTGGAAGTAAGTCTGAAGCATGACAAAAAGGCAGGGAAGGTACTGGAATGTGGACAGGTAAAGGGCATGGCAACAGCTTGAAGCCTCACTCCAGCTAATAAGCAAGAATCCCAGCACAGTCACCAACAGCTGCCATTAATGTTACCTTTATAGAGATAACACAATATTCCTTTTGTAGAAATATTTCAAATAGTAATGTTTATATCAAATAAGAATATTTCAAATAAAACACTAATCAGCTGTGACTAAGCACATACAACCTTATACATTCCTCAGATGCCAATATGCAATTTTCTGGGCATTTCAAAAACAAGACCATAAAATTTTGTTTACAAAATTTTTTTTTAACTTACTCTGTAGCTTTCATGAGCTAGCGTTTTGCCCCTCCCACTGTAGGCCTATGCACATGTACTCCAAGATCCAGCCTATAATTTCATTTACGTTCCTAAGCATCCTTTTGAGTGGAGAACTTCAGAACCCAGCAAACCACTTGTAAGGTGACAACTCAGCAAGACTTTCTCTTGAGGGAGCCGCACGTGTGTGAGTGGGTGTCTTGTCTCTTACTTGAAAGACTCTATATCCACCTTTGTGCTTAATTCCATATTAACATTTCTTCTAATAATTTTTTTTCTAATGAATTTTTTTTCTGCACTGAAGCCAAGAATCCTGGCTTCCCCGAGTGGAGGTCTCTGGAAAGTCCACCTCAGGGTGCTGCTGGTGGCAGTGTAGCGCTGTAGCTCTGGTTTTTCCCTGTTGACACTGATAAACCCTTTCTTAATAGATTTCTTGCTACCATCTATGTGTCTTCCTTCCATTCCTTTGTTTTACAACACAAAAACTATAATATCTTTCTGTAACTCCAAAGTCTGTGGAACCTGCCCCCAAAGATTCCCTTCCTCCAGCTTACTTTCTAAAACGTCCATAACTGTCTAAAACAGCCCCATGATCTCAGGACCAAGCAGTCAACATATGAGCCAGCCGGAAGTGGTGTTTACTAACTACACTTATAACTCATAACAGATATAACTACTGCACTTCGGTCATCCAACTAAAAGTTGGAGAGAAGACATGGAAGGAAGAATCATGGGAATACATTACCATGAAGGACCAAAAGTAGAATGCGTTAGTCAGACCCAATATTCAGAGCCTAGCAAACTCCTAGAAGACCATATAATACAAGTGCTCTTGGGAGCAAAGTTCCTGGACAGATATCAATTACTGTAGACTGGAGCACACAGTAGGCATGTTGTCTGACCCATCTGTGCATGATCAGCAAGCAAACACATCGTCAAGTTTTGTCCTTGGATCTCAGAGAAACTACTTGAGATATTTAACACCACTTCCTTGACTTTAGATGTGAGAAAAATCAGTCTCTGAAAAGATAACAAAGGCCACACAGACACTGGAGTTGTAAGCAGTCCTTAGCATTTTCTTCCTCCCAAAGCAACCTTCCAAGAGAGGTAGACAGTCACATTCCTTTCCATAGAATCTTGCCTTTGAAATTGTCTAGGGGTTGGGGGTTGCCCAAATTGTTTTTGAGTACCTCATACTGTGGGTGATGTGGAAATGAATCTTGTGAAGGAAAAAAATGGTATGTAGAGCGAGGTGCCACAGGCTCCTGCAGTTCCTCAATAAGAGTTTTGATCTGCCATACAGGACATAAGATCTAAATTGGCTCCTGACATATCGGTGAGATAGCAAAAGGGAACCGAGGCCAGGGTGTGGCTACTTGTCCTATTTTCACAGAAATCCTTACAATCCACGAATCCCACTCATTCAGAATTATCTCATTAGGCAAGGCTTTCATTGGAGCATGGTTTGGCGAGATACAATTGGCCAAGGATTTAGGGCTTAGTTTTGGCTCAAACACTGCATATAAACATATGGGATGGGCAATAAACTCAGCTCTGCATCCTGGTGGTGGTTTCTGGAGTTGGATTTCCTAAGAAACGTCATGTGACTCCTCCCACCCCACACCCCACCCTCACTCATGTTGTGATAACTGACCTGACTCTAACCTTTTAGGGCACTTAAAGTATATATATATTTGTTACTGTTCATATCCGCGTTGTCTGCAGTTGCTCTTACATTTTAAAGAAAGAATCTCTCACCGAATGTTGAGGTCACATTTTTAGTTATGTTGCCTGGCCAATGAATTTCAGATGTGCCATCATGCTTGGATGTTTTTTGACATGAGTACTGGAGATCCAGACACATGCTTTGACAGCACATACCAACTGGGCTCTCTCCAGAACACAAGGGAGGGGAAAGAGGTGGGGAAGGGGGCAAGAGAATGTCTCATCTGATTGTGCTTCATTGTGTGTGTTTGCACGTATGTGTGTGAGATGTACACATGTGGAGGAATGTTTACACATGAGTGGGCCTACAGGTATGGAGGCCAGAGTATAGCCTCAAATGCCATTCCTCAGGCACCATCATCCGTGTTTGCTTTTGAGCCGGAGTTTCTTATTAGCTTCAGACTTGCCAAAAAAAGGCAGGCACAGTGGCCAGCAATCACCAGGGATCTTCCTGATGCTACTCTTCTAGCTCTGGAAATCCAAAAACAAGCATGCCTAGCTTTCTATGTGGGCTTCTGAGGATCAAACTTATTTCACTCCCAATTCATCTCCCCAGTCTCCAGTTAATGACTGTGACTATATACCTCTGCCTTTTTCCATGGAGAGTATATAATTTATCTCTAGGTTACTTTACAAGTTTCTCTGTTGTGAATATATTTATTTACTTTTTTATTTCTCATAATTTGACACGCATGTCATCATATGGATAGAATAATGTCAATGCTGTAAACTAACATGTACAGTTTTGTCCAGGAAGTATTGTGATTTGAATGTGAAACATCCTTCATGAGTTCATGTGTTTAGTGCAATTCCAGGAGACTGTAGAACAGTTAACAGATAAAATCTCAGGGGAAGAAATGGACCATGTAACTTCCTGCTTCCTCCCTCTAGTTTCTGACTATGGAAACCAAATGACCCACTGTCTCACAGTGCTGCTGCTGAGTGTCTCCCCATCATGATGGACTGTATCTTCTCTACCTCTACAACAAATAAACCTCCCCTCTTCTTCAAGTTGTCTCTTGTCAGGCATTGGTTTAAGCAATTTTAAAATGTAACTAGTATATCCACAAGCATTGTTTACTCCCTTCTGTTATGTGACATCTCTTGGGGTGGCCCCTGGTGACTGTCTCAGGCAAATCTGTACTGTACCTTCTGTTCCTCACTTCTGCATCCTATAAAGACTGGCCATAGACCTCTAGGGAGACATCTCCCACAGACACTGCTTTGTGTGGAAAGGCAGACTTCTGTTCTTGTAAAAGATACAGGTGTCCAGTATCACTGAAGATGGACAGATAAATCTGGAAACCCAAGGCCCAGCTTTTGCTTCCCACCTTCATCCACAGAAAGGTGTGTGCCAAGCCTTGGAATGGATCTGTAGAAGAGCAGTGTCAAAAGCTTATGCTTTATTAGCATTGCATCAAGTAATGTTCAACAAAAGCCACTCTCATGTCAGTGCATCCCTTGGAAAACAGATGACGATAATGTCACCATCATGAATCTCAGGACAGTGGCCAGCATGAAGTGAAGATAAGTTACTACAGAGGATGACTTGTCCCAGGTAAATATTGAAAGTTGTCTCTTGGCTGACATATTCCTCCCATTCCAAGTCTGTCCCAAAACTCCAACACATATTGAAAAGGACATAAGTCTACATAGAAGCTCAGTAGACTTTCCAAAGTCATGTCAAAATTAAAGTAGTTTTCTGAGAACTTTTTTTTGCCATTTCTACTTTATTGAAGGGAAACATGTTTCCCCAGTACACATCTCCAGTCATGACTGACTAGTGCTGTCAATACAGATAAAACATACCACAATCCGAGCTATGCTTCGGAAGGTAAAATTTCTAGTAACCATAGTAAATTTATTTTTAGGTTAAAAGTTTTACTTTCCATGTATAATGGAAAATGGGCTTGCTAAATGGGCAGCAGAATGAGCAGATATATGTTTCTTTACATAACTGACTTATCCAATGTCTGAGTCACAGAACACATAACATGGGCTACCCTACACTTCATAAATGATTCACCTGCTGTGTCTCCCACCTGGTATTCCTTGTCAACTTGGTGGAATTTTCCTACTAAGAAATAATACAACTTTTAGAAGCAATATTTCAAATCATTTTAATGATTAAAAAAATATTTTTAAAGAATGTTTGCCAATGAGTATCTTAGCTAATCTTCACATAACTCTGAGGTAAGGAAGGCATTGTAAGTGTCTAACTAATTTGACAATTAAAAAAATTATCAGTAAGGATGGTGATGGTGGTGGCATTTACTGAGCACTCGCCAGTACAAGATTCTGTTTTAATGTCCTTTAGTTGTCAATTGTTTAGTTTTCTCAACTTATGAGGTAAGTCACTAGTTTAAAACAATGTTTAATGGGTAAAATGTTGAGCTCTCTGAACTGTTCATGGTGGCTGTAACGCATTGTGTGAGTTTTCAAAAATGGTGGCTGAGCCTTCATCACCACCTCTTCTGAGCAAAATCTTTGATGATATAATTGTCACAAATGAGACTAGGTGAAGGATCCCATAATGAAACCAGCCTTGATTCAAGGCTGGCCCAGATTCCAGTAGCTGGAGCCTCATAAGAAAAAGGCAGCAAGGGGAGTTGGACCTGAAAGAATCCTAAGTAGAAATTAACATGTGAAAGAAGCCAGCTTGGAGAGGAATACTGTAAACCCTTCCTTACCCTGCCATCCTCTAAGAAATGGAGCCTGTGACTCAAAGACTGCAAAGTACAAATGAGAGGTGGGATGAGACTGTAAATGTGCAGCTAGATGCTTTCTGAGCTCTCTCCTCAGCTCACTAACCCACTTCCATTCTGGGGAGGGAATTTTACTTTCTTGACAAGCTAGCTATTTATGTCCCTTGCCTAATTTAAAAGGCATTTCCCCCTCCATCTCTCTCCTTAGAAGCTGCTGGGATTGTTACCAAACCTGTATTCTGTTCTTCTTAAGCTGTGAGGAAATTGTCCTTGAGCTTCTCTTTGAGTCAATTTATTTTATTAACAAGTCCAAGTCCCAACAAAATGAATCTCAGTTTCCTTGGTCATAATCTGAAGTACAAAGGGACTGAGAAGAATTCCTTGAGGAAAGAGAGCAGAGGGCTATGCTGCCCAAGCCTCCTGGTACTTGAATGTCTCCAAATCCACAAGTTCTATGAAAAATTGTTCCCGAGAGTTTTTGAGGCAAGTAGGAGAGAATAAATTTTCTTCATTTTTCTCTGACTTCCCAGGAAACAAATGCAGGAAACAGACCATGGTTTGTTCTGCAATTGCTTGTATACCATTATCTTTTCTCCTCATCTTCTGCCTGCTTGTGAGAAGAAGCAGATCAATCAGTGCTTCCCACAAGGCTGTGTAATGAATAGCATCACATTTCCGCTACTATCCAACATTAGTAGAGCTTTCCTGTCCACTTCACTTGCAAATTGATTGTGACGTTTTGTTCATCTTGCAGAGCTCATCCACACAGCTGTAGGCTAGCTGCTGCCCTTCTGATATGGGTTAGCATGAGCAAAATAGAACTTCAGGTTGAGTTCAGTGGTCTGGGCTCTTTGTGGGGGAAATCTAACTCTTTAAACCATCACAAGAAGCTGAGGGAGAAACTTCAACTGGGAAGATGCCAGCAGACCAAGTGACACCCCACCCTGTGGCCTAGCAACTGAACCAGCATGTTGTTATTCCCATTCACATTCTATCCGACAAAGTACATCACATCATACAAAAGCAAGGAAGACACATGCATGTGGGGGTGAGCAGAACAGTGGTAGCTTCTGGATGAGTATTAACATACCTATATTGGTTACTTCACTCTTGCTATGGCAAAAGTAACTTAATCATGGCTTATTGTGAAGCATAGAGTGTGAGAATACAGTCCTGCATGGTGGGGATGTCGGACACATTAGCAAGCCTGAAGCAGCTAGCCATGGTAAATCCTCAGTTAAGATGTGGAGAGAAGAAGCTGCAAAGATAACTAAGTGATAAAGAACATTTCCTACTCTTTTAAAGGACCCACATTTACCTTCTAAAACCTAAGTTGAAAGGCTCACAGCCACTGATATTTCTAGCTCTGGGAGATCTGATTCTATTTTCTTGCCTCCATGAACACTCACACATACACACACACAGCATACACAAATAAACACACACACATGCATATAAATAAATATAAGCCTTTTGAAAAAGAAGTGGAATGAGATCAATACTGTTTCTCTTCTTTACCCTGAATCTGAGACCAGAGCCCACTACCCATGAGATATAGCTACCCTTACTTAGAGTGGGTCTTCTCTCCCCAGTTAAAGTTGTCTGGAAATACTCTTATAGGCATACCCAGAGATGTGTGGTTCTAAATTCAGCCTGGACGGTAATGTAGATTAATCAATTCTTCTGCACTATTTGCTAACTTGATACCCTAACCCATTATTTTAAATCATAACATTCTGTGCCAAACCTCCAATGTCTCATTTTTATCTCATAATGTGAAATACATTTAGATCTTCTCTAACATCCCTAGAGATGAAATGCTGTTTAAAACCTTAAAATTTAATGTTTCTTCTGAAACTCTAGGTAATTTTATAGCTGTAAGTCCTCCAATCTCATAACTGTAAGTCCCCTTTTATAAAATAAAAACCAAATTATGTACTTCCAGCATACAATGTTATAGAATAAACATTCCATTCCAAAAGAGAGGAACAGAGGCTAGGGAAGAAATAGTGAAGCAAAGCAAGACTGACACCCAACAAAAGAAACAACAAATCCTGCAGCTCCATATCTGGCATCTGGTACTTTTGATGAAATCATCTGGGTTCCAGTAGACTTAGACAACACCATCCTCTTAATTCTGGTGTCTCTAAATTCATGAATGCATGTGGTCCCTCTTTTTGTGAACTCTGTGCCATTCCATTTCTGCACCCTTCATTGGTGAAAATGCCATTTTCCTGGGGCCTCCACTGTTCTAGAATCTCTGTGAGACCTAGGCTTACCTCCTAGTTTCATGCATTGATTTCCAAAGTCCTCATTGTAGAGACTCTGCTTCTGTGACTGATTCAGATTGCCTTGCTTCAGTGACTTGAATCTTGACACAAGCTTTCATGACCTCTCACACATGTATATTTCATATCTGGTAAACTAGTTCTGTGTAGACAATGCTGCCAATTTCAGCTGCCAGCTCAAAATGCAGCTTTCCACACATTCTCCAACCTTCCTTGAACCACAGCTGCAGCAAGCAGCCTCTTCATACTTTTGATACCAAACCTGAGAAAACACATCTACGGGATGTTGTCTGCCAGCAGGGACCCTTTCATCAGCTTTGTACTTTCAAATAAATTTGCATTTGTGTAAGTTGGAAGATAGAATCTTACCTTTAGGGAGCTGTGGCCACTGTTCAAGTGCAGAATGGCAAGTTTTTCTTCACTAATGCCTTTAAAAGTTATAGGTACTTTACAAACTACATTCTATAACTTTAAACTCATATATATTCTCATCCTTATCAAATAATCATTTTTCTTATGTTTCTGGTCATTGTTCTCTCAAACAGTAGACTCCTGTAAGTTCAGGAAGCATAGCCCAATGTTATCCTGTCTTGAGTTTATTCTACCCCATCAGTCCATTCTTTTCAATTCAGCTTTCCACAAGTTCTCAGGGCATGGAGAGAACGAAGCTGTGTTCTCTTCCAGAATAGAGTGTGAATGACACTAGCCCAGTTCATCAGTATCCTTAACATATGTTTTCAACTCATTTCTTATCCCTGGTTAGATTTAATAATCTAAGGCACACAGTCAAGAAGCATACAGTACATAATGGCTAAATATAACTTCCTTGGTATATAGGACATGCCGATTTCCTTTTAAATTGTCCTGTACTTTTAAGCCATCAATTAGGTAAGATGGGGTTCTAATAGCTTGAACAGACTTAGAGAGATGTAGCTAGACTCACTAGAGGTCTCCAGAGACCTGCCACTGTAAGAAGCCATTCCTTCCTGATGGAGTTTCAATCTCAAACAGCCCCCCAAACTCATTTGCCTTGTTGCTTTGTAGCTCTGGATCTGCAATGAAACTTAAATTTCCTGATGTCACAGAAACTATCTGCCTGTAGTCAAAGCCTTGAAATTGAACTTTGCATTTCTCTCTCTGTTAGAAAACAGTTACTGCCATGGAACAGCCTAACCAGTCTCTTGAAGATGAGCAACTACATAAGCAGAGATGGGGCTCTAAAGAATGGCTGCCAGAGTTGAGCTACTGTCCTCAATGTAACTGAGCTTGAGTGGAGATCTGACCTCCCCAGTGAAGTCCAGCTACAAGTCAATAGAGCTGACTAGCAATTCACAGCAAGTGAGCACTGATTATATTCAAGATCTAAACTTAGAGCCTCAAGCAAGACGAGAGTTCCAGGATGAGGTCATCCTTCTTAACAGAAAAGGTAGCAAGTTTCAGTAGAAACATAGAACATACTTTGGGGACTCAGGTTCTGTCTGTCAAGCGTTCTCGTGGGTCCTAAGTTGGCATTCTTTAGTTTGTGTGGCAAGAACATGTTGCATGCGCTGCTCATGTTTGACCTGTACTCTCCTGGGCATCTCAGCTGTGGGTAGTTAGTAGCTATATCAGGTGCAGTAAGACAGGTACAGATGGCTTCTCCACGGTGAATGACACTATTTCCCAGGTTGAGGGGGATTGTATGGAAAGGCAACAGTGAGCTCATCCTCTTTGAGCCCCAACCCCCCAGTCCTCTCAAAGCTCCTTGGACTATCTTTTCACACAGAGTTCTGTCACTGGAGTCAACCTATACTGTTTTAGATTCAATCCACTTCTTCAGGTATTTTTCCTTAGATGAGATATTTTCATCTCAGAGTCTCTGTTTCTGAAAATGGGGACAAAACATATCCAACAAGGATGCCTAACACATTGACAATAGAAGTTGAGTATGTAAGTATCTGGAAAGCACTACCCCAGCTGCAGTACAATGCATCTAACCTCCTTTCTCCTTTCAGTTTCTTTCTAGATTTGTTTGTATATGAGATCTCACAAGGTGGATTTATAGAATCCAACAACTGAGAACTCTGTTGACAATGTCCTACTGAGCTTGGAACAGAACCAACAGAGGATACTGATTGATGCATTGGATTTGAGAAGGCAAAATTAAAATAGAAGATTATACTTCAAAACTCTGCCTGGCCATAATTGCTGAAGTATGGTGAGGAGCACCATTTGTGTCTACAAAATAAGTAGATGTTAGAGCATTGGGAGTGATCTCCAGAAGCTGGGTAGGAGATCAGAGGGCCTTGATACAGCCTTTAATGGAAAGAACACACCCATCTGTCTGTTGTCTTATAAGGTTTTTTCCAGTCCCATGAGATCATTATCAAAATATAGTATTTGAATCCTCAAATGTATAGCAAGCAACTCTTCCCAAAAGACTATGAAGAAGTTAATTACATGTAAGTGTTTCATAAACACACCCTACTCTGCAAAGAGTCTCATTTCTTTCTTGTCCTCTTTTGTGTGTTTCCAAAAATGGAAGGTTTGGGATTTTCTTTAATGGCATTGCCCTTTGTTTAGGAGACTTGTTTATTTTTTGTCTAAGAACAAACCTAAGACAAAAAGCCCAGATAAGTGATCCAATTGGAAACAAATGCAAAACAAACAAACAAAATGCTATTATTGGAAACCATGACAGTCTGAGCCCACAGCTCCATGAGATGCAGGACATGATAAAATCAGACAGAGCTCAGCATTCTGCACCCTCCTGAGGCCTGCACCTTCTGGAAACCAGCTCCTGCTGTGCAGGGAGAATTGCAGCCCATATCTCAGGAGGGGCGACATCCAGTCTTCTTAGCTCATGACGAACAAGCAGAGGGATTCTGATGGCTCTATGTTGGCTTGAATCTGACTGTATCCCAAATTGCCCTACTCCCAAACCCACCCTTTCTAAAGAAGATCTGCAGTATCCTATCTACCATGTCCCAATCTCTACCAGACACAGAACAATCCCAGTTTCTGGAAAAATCTCCTACAAGCTGACCAGTTATTTTTTGTCTAAGAACAAACCTAAGACAAAAAGCCCAGATAAGTGATCCAATTGGAGAGATGGTGTGGGGACAGGACTTGGCCACCTCAGTAGTACTGGGCAGCTGGGCCAGGATTTGGCCACATCAGACTAATGTCTTCTCTGTTGGAAGATCTACATTGCTTTCTTTCCATCTGAAAGAACTCTCGTTTTGTCCTGGGATAGGACTACCTATTTTCTCCAGAAGGTCTAGAAATGTTTTTTCCCATTTTTTTTTTTTACCTCCACTTCATTTTCCAGGAAAGAGTTTGTAATCTAAAAGCTTGAGAACCCATCACTGTCCTCTATGATATCAGATGTGAGGATAATTTGCTGAGCCACAACTTCCTGCACATCCCCTTCCTCGTTTTTCATGAACACTCAGCACATTAAGTTAGATTCAGCATGCAGACAGAGAGACAGGGTATGGCTAGGTTCTGCTGTCAGTCAAATAGGTAAGGTTTAATAATTTATGTTTTTTCATTAGACTTAGTGCTCATGTGAAAGTGCCACAACAGAAATGATCTGGCTAGTGCTGGGGCTATCACTGATCCCTGTTCTTCAAGCCTCACCCTGAAATCTACTTAGCCTGCCCTATAGGAGAAACCTCACCTGACTGATGCATACCCCTTTCCTTGTCTCTAGGAACAGGTGCCATTGTACAGCGCTGGGTTCTGCTGAAGTTGGGCTGGGCTGCAAGGTTATACTCCCTAACCCTGCTGTATTGACCTATGGGCAGCTTGCTTACTCAGCCCAGGAAAATCCTTGGAAATTCCTCTTCAAAGAGTACGAACCTGGGACTCTACTACTAAAAACCCTCCAGCGCTCTGTCTGGGATAAGTGTATACATTTATTAGGCTAAAATGCTGCTGAAATAGCCTCAACACATAAATGGCTGAGTCTAGCAAAAGTATTTTTTTAAATCTGGCTTCTTATTTAAAAAAAAAAAAAAAAACATTGTAAGAAATTGGGCTGTTGCATGCTACTAGGGAACATTCCAATTACCTTCTCCATCAATCCTTAGAGTTTAGAGGAATGGCATTTAGATAAAACACTTCAGTGGGCCATTTTGTGGGTCATGCCTGAAGGTAAGGCTTACATATCTCTACTACATTCCATTCCTTACAGTATATCTGGCCAAAGGTCTGGGAGAAAATGATAGGTACTTGGCTGAATAGATTTTCTTTGCACAGTGTCAAGGCCATTTGTGACTTAGTGTTATCTGTGTCCAAAGGATTTCATTCTGTTATAACCACAGGCATGTGAATTTTTTCCTTTACTTAAAATGTTATCCTCTGTTACCTGGTAAAATTCTAAATATTCTATTTCCAACTATTCCCAGGAAGGTAAGTAGGAACATGTCTGTTAAATATGTTTTAATGGGCCAACTGCTTCCCTTGAATAGTTGTGTGTGTGTGTGTGTGTGTGTGTGTGTGTGTGTGTGTGTGTGTGTTATATGACTATTGAACCAATCTTTATTCATTCTGCATCCCTCATAAGATTATGAATCCTGACAGTTAGCGTTATTATGTATTGTTCTTTGAATTCCTACTGCTTTTCTGTGTTGAATAAATGAGAGACTTTCAGTAAATATGTGTCAGTAAAAGAAGGGAAGAGAGAAAGGTAAAGAGGGAAGAGAGAGCAGGGGGTAGGAGAGAGGAAGAAAGGGACTGAGAAGGAAAAGGGAAGGACAGAGGAAGAAGTGAAAAAAATTAACCAGAAGGGAGAGAGGAGGTTTGGGGAATGAGAGAGGGAAAGAAAGGGATAGGGAGAGAAGGGAGTGGGGAGGGAGGAAAGGAGAGGATAGTGAGAAAGAGAAGGGGGAGGGGGAGGGAGTGAGACTTACAGGAAAAGTGTAGAGCAAGGGAACACAGGGAGAAGGGTAATCAGTAGATGTGTTTCTAATAATGGTGACATACCACACAGAAGTTCTGATTTCCTTGCTGTTGGTTTTCTTGCTGTTAAGATATCTCCATTTTTTTGAATTGTATGGGGTTAGTTCCTCCTTCAGTTCTCCAAGATCCCTGAAATTTTTCTAATTATTTTCCCACCAAGGTTTAAAGCAAACAGAATCAGAGTTGCTTCCTAACAAAAGATTTCATATCTCTGTTTCTCAGATGAGTATATATGAGAACACAGGTCTGGTGAGAATATGGTTTGGCTCAATAGGGATAGAGTCTGTGATCGTTCATCAAGCTTTTAGATGACACTGTGTTGAGACGTTCAGGAGCCATCGTGTCCTGAGCAAGCCCTGGATTATGTATCACATTCCAGTCGGATGTCTGTTCAGTTTGGCTCAATGACATAAGACTAGAACTCCTGGAGAAAAGAGTGAATCTCCCTCTGCTGCACTTTGGTCTCAGGAGCTTACTTGAATCACCTCACTCACTGACCTCATATCCCGCCGTGTGTTCATGTTCCAGCTATGCCCACAGCACCAGCAACTTCTGTGAGATTGATTTTCTACATACTTTATTGCTAACACTGATGTTTTTTATTTTGGGGGTGAATATGTTTTATTTTAAATTTATAAGACCATCTGTGCCTGTTTCACATCTCACATTAATAGATGACTGAAATGTAACTGCTGGTGTTTATTTTCTCAAGACAATACATGAACTACTCAAACCATGTCCAGCATTCAAACTTCTCAAGATTCTATACATGCTCCTGACCATTAATCTTAATTTATAAAAAATTATTACAACATTTACTTTGGATCACTCTTTGTAGCCTACTAAACTTTCTAATGTCTACCAGTTCATTCAGTTGTCAAATACTTTATGCATAACTCCTCATCATTGTCCCTGTGTATCATACTTCCCAGTACTATGCAGGATGTCACTGTGAGCGCAGCTCTTCTCCAGTGTAGGAACCAGAGGCTTACATAGGAGTTCTGTGCAGACACACCTGTTTTCTAAAGAGCCTTGAAAGCCAAGAGCATTGCAGAAGCACTTGCAACGATCAAGAAGTTCAAGACTGACTCTATTTCATCAATCTCTTTTGGTCCACCAAGAACTCCAACATGATATCACAACTTTACATGACATCACATGACCTGGCCTTTGTGTGTAAGAATATTTAGTTGCCCCCAAGGAAGAAGCAAATTTCTACCCTTCCAAATTAAAATAGAACCACCAGCTTAGACACTCATCAATACCTGAAAGAAAAACTGGTGACACATATACACAGTGGAGTGCTGTTCAAGTATAAAGAGGAATAAAATTATGCCATTTTAGGGATTTAGATGAAACTTGGACTGAATAGGAGGGAATGAGGACCAGAAAGAGGACAGGGGAGTGTGAGCAGGTATTGATGAGTATGATCAAAATTGTGATCTATGTGTATGAAAATGGCATATTAAAACTCATAATTTTGTACAATAAATATATAAAGTCTGCCTGTATACACGTGTCATTTTTCAGGAGTTTTCCATCCTTCTCTTTAGAGGGACAAAAGTGTGCTTTATCTTCTTTAATGAGAAGTAAACTTCTATTGACCATTGTTCCATTTCTTCTGCTTCACCTGTTTCTTACTCTTGTTATTATGGGCCTTGCCAGAACACCCCTTTTGCCTTGAGTGATATGAAGGTCCATTTCACATCTACTATAGAGCTAAGGGCTCCATTGGGGATGGAATCCCACAGAGTGGGCCTAAGGGTTTCCTCTGAGAAATAGAAAACATATGTAAAGTAATCAGAAATGTTTAATATTTGAAAGTGTATCACAAAGTGTTTATAGTACACCAGGGTAACAAAGATGTTCTTCATGAGGAAAGCAGTTTGAAGGGAACAGAAAGTGTTAGTTAATTATGGAGAACTTAGTTTCATTAAAGCTCTGAACTGCAGCAGGAAGGAACAGAAAAGGGAGAAGTTTGAGTAACATCTGTTTCCACTCTGGTCAGTATTCCATATGGCATAGGAGATTCAGTGTCTAACCTCAGAGTGTGGTATTGTTGTCTCAAAGAGGGAGACAATTGAAATATTCCACCCCATAGCATGTGTGCCTAGTCAGGGGCTCTGGTCAGATTCTTTGTACAGTTCTCGTGATCTCTCTCTCCTTCAGCTGAAACTCTCCATAGGACTAATATCCATAGTCACACTCTATCCAAGTGTCAATCTCTCAGTTTTCAGATGACTCTCTTTATAAATATTCAATAGATAGCCAGAAGTCAGCAAAACCCAAGAAAAATGAGCTTAGAAATGTGCCAAGCATTCTTAGGAGTCCACCAAGGCTCGTGGGAAATCCCAGACATTGCTGTGTAGGAAATTTTCTAGAAAACAGTTACACAACGCTATCTGCAATTGTCAGGCAATACTAATGCAAAGCCCACAAGAGAGCTCACATAATCTTTCAAGCAGGAAAGGCTGTCCAGGTGCTGGCAGGGCTGTGCAGTGATGCACTTGGCAAGACTGTAATGTTAGCCGACATAGTGACATTGAATAAAGTTACATTAGATTCAGACTGACCTTCTCAGTTCCACTAGTCAGATATCAAGGGCCACATGTGTCATGATTACCACATTGATGGCAGATTAGAAACTATTTCTGTAATCACACAAAGCTCTTTTGAAAATCTCTGGTAGAGAAGATGTAGCTGGTCTTTGTAGTTTACAAATCCCCAGTCCCTGCCCACACACCATCTGTGTTAGGCAGAATAACAAGCATGGACTGCTGGACCAGAACAGTTGCCCTTGTATGCAGAGCATGGTAATGAGGGTGGCATTTGAAATGAAATGGGGTTCAGAATAGGGGACTGGTTGATTCCAGTGTTCACCCACCAACAGATGCAGCCAGGAACACAATGGAAAATCCTGCTAAAGAGTTGTGGGTGGAAGAGATCTGGCAGACAGATGGCACTCAGGTTCCTCATTCCTCAAACTCCCACTTGGTTAAACTTCTGGCCAGGACAGTTCTCAGATAATAAAATCCTTTACTGTTTATTCATGCAGAATCTTCTGCACTGGATAATTCTCAACTTAGAGCCAAGTGAATGTTCAGAGGGCAGAATCCAGAAATATCCAGGGAAATCAAATCATGAATGTACCTTTCTAGGTGGTCTACAAAAAACAAGCCAGCCAGAATAACTATATACCTCTGCTTGAGAACAAATGTTCCCGGGGACAAATAAAATATCTAGTTTGCCTGAATCCATTTTTCTGTTGGGAACAGTTGATCTGAGGTTGTTGGGTTTGTGATTCTTGAGTCTAAGGAGGTTCAGATTAGAAAAGAGAGTGACTAGTGGGAGCATCCCGGGATACAAGCCAAGTGGAAGAAACCCTGCATGCTGTTCCTTCTGATGCACTTCAGAAAAGCCCACACATGACTGTCTTTTTTGCTCCTAGTTAGACTGTACAAAACTCCACCAGCACTACCTATGTTTCAACATGTATTAGATATGTTTGACCATTTCAGACTTTCAGCCAACTTATAAAGTAGAGGATACTATTGTTCCCATTTTACAGTGTGAAACAGAGACACAAAGAGTTAAAATGACTTGCACAAGACCACACATCTTACAGTTATCAGGGATGGACTCGGCCCTCAGGAACCAACTTTTCAGCATCTTCATGCTTCACCAGCCTTCTTCCCCAGTAATCCAGCTGGAGAATGGCAAACTAATTGTATGTAAAAGATAAAGTTTTCGGGTGAATGGACATTATAAAGAAAATATAAATTATGCTGTGATTCTGGCAGGAGCTGGTGGTGTCCCTATTGGAACCAAATCACTGGCCATAATGGTCTTACAAATGAAAACTCAGATCATCAACAAGAGACTCCTAAGTAACATGTACTGAACAACTCAATTGACTTTGTCCTTTCTTTATCTAGAGACCAGAAACATGGAGATAGTAACTGTGAAAATGGAAAGCAAAGTAGGCACAGGCAAGCAAGGATCTGGATCTGTAAATGAGGCTAGTGAGAGGAGCCTGTCCAGGACCAGCCTGTGTGATGCTTGCCCTGCTCTAGCAAAGTCTGCATGAATAAAAAGTCTAAGGCTTATACCCCTGGTCCCTGGAATTCAGAGCTTATCGGGTAGAAAATTTTCTAAGACAGCACTAGGTTAACCCTCTGCTTCAGTCAGAGGCCGGAGAAAGCCAGTGGTCTGTAACTTCTCATGGAAGTTTCCTTCTGGTAAGACATCATACCCTGAGAGTCTTAGAGCATGCTACATTACAGACTATCATAAGCGGCAATGTAAAAGTCATGGTTCATCCAAGGATTACGTGACAGTTGTTCTGTATCTTGCTTTACAGACTGTCACTTTCTTTCTTAAATGATTTCCTCAATTTGCAGTTGGTTCGTGGAAGGTTGACATTTTCCTGAGACTGCCTATTTCTCTTTTTTTAACATCTCTATTTCCTCCATATATGTTCACCCAGAGTTCCAGCATGGAGCACCTGTGCACTTATTACTCCACTGTCCAGTTGCTCTCCTTCTGTAGTCCCCAACTTCTTCCAGTCCTTAAATGACAAGACCTTCCTAATACACATTTCAGGGTATAGATAGAATAGACCCAACGATCAATAAGTTTGTATCTGGATGAGGCACTTGATAGCAGGAGATATTAATAGATACTTAGTAAGTGTGTATATATAGATACACTGTATATATAGTATATATGTATATATAGATACAACTGAAAGAGGGTAGTCCTTCTGTGTGTAGTAATGTCCCTGGGCTCAACAGAGTAAAGCACCATGCCCACATACACTAGTTGAGGAGATTCTGGTCATTAGAATTCCTAAGTCCTTCCATCACTTAAAATAAGTATATACCTTCTTTCTTCTGTTCATGCAAGTAGAGATTCATAGAAATAAACAAAGCTTCTATACTCCTGGTCTTAAAAATAACAATAATTCAAAATTATATCATAGTGTTTAAGTTAACCAAATTATAAGGTATTATGGAACACAGAATTTCTTGAATAGATGGAATAGTAAGATATTGATGGGTCTCACACAGAGTAATGGCCATTTGCCCTACTAAGATTTGGTGTTCCTGATAAAGTCACCACAAAAAAAAAAAAAAAAAAAAAGACTAGAAATGTAGTTTAGTTTGGGTCTCCTAGAATCTATGTAGCCATTCACAGGAATCAAAGACAAGAGTGACTCTGAAAAATCTTTCAAGTTTGAGAAATCTGAATACAAATGTAGACATGAGTAAGAGAATTGTTATATTAATGTGTTGTAGTAAATGTATTCTTGATTGATTAAAGAGTTCATAATGTTTAAAAGAATTTTGCCTTTGAAAGTAGAGTCCCTGCTTCCTGTTAACATAGGCATATCTCTGGGAACGTCTTCAGTCACTTTCTGTCTAAAACATGGTGCCAGTAATACAGAGCAGCACTTCTGTTCACATGAGTTAGTTGACATTACACATTTGAACAGAGATTTTGGTACACTGAACTCATTTTCTTGTCATTTTTTTATCAGGAGAAATGTAACCTACAAATTTATAGACTGAGATTAAATTATTTAAGTTTAACACTTAGAATTTCAAACAGGACAGAGTATTAGTTGGAGTCCCTTTGAATGTGAAAGATTTATATTTTTCTAATTTTGGACATACAAGATCATCTAAGTTCCAGTGGATGACTTATAGATTGATTGCCCTGGTGCTATTTGTATTTTGATGCTAATTCACCTTCCCCTAATGAAGAAAGATTTCAAGGAACCAATCACTGGGAACTTTCAGTTTGGAGTGAGGAAAGGGGGAGGCTGGAGAAAGATACTTCCTTTTGAACAGGGGAGCTTGGAGGACAAAATGTAGCTAGCAAGAGGCCCCCAGTTTAGATGGCAGATGTGCCAGGATTTGACACCAAATGAGTTATATTTAGAATAGCTTACAAAATTAGGATGCAAGTTGCTGCTCCCAGCGATTGAGTTACCCTGTTGATTCTAAACCAAGATTGTTTGTTTTCTTTCACACAGCAAGTCAGCTGAGTTCCAGAGAAAGGTATGGTGGCACCCCAGCCATCCATAGAGATTTGGAAGCCTGGGGATGGTGTGGCAGCAACCCGCCATGGAAACTATCGAGCCAGATGGAGAGATTTCAGAGCTCCAGGTCAGAGTCTGCTGAGATGAGAACAGGACAGACAGCCTGTCTGCCAGGTTGAGGACAGGCCTCCCTGTCTGCCAATGCCTTGCCAGTAGTAGCATGGGTGCTTTTTAAATATTTCACACTACAAATGATCACACATCTAAGAAAGTATAGGAAGCATTAGGTGGTTTAAAAGAAATGAGGACACAAAGTTGTGTGAGCATGAAATGGAGGTGGATCTGGGAGGAGCTGGGAGTGAAGATATTCAACACACAACTTTCAAGATATTCAAAGGATCCTTAGAGTTATCTTTTTCTAAAGGTTTATAAATAGCTTTAAATTAGAGGAGTAGATTGTAGAATTTATTTTAATAATACTGATGGTTAAACTTTTAAAACTCTGGATAATCTTTTCTGTTAGCTGAGATCTCCAGGAAGAATGGAGATTTCATTCATAACAATCTTGGGTTGTGTCTTCCTTTTATCTCCTATTCCAGACAGCCATTAAAAAGTGGGACAGTGGCTGCAGGTGAAGCCAAAATATACTGTCTAAATCCTATAGGAATATACAAAAACATGACTGTCGTGAGCTCATTTCAAAAGGATATTTTTTGAAATGGGTGAACAGGCAGGTGGAGGCTTCTCCCACATGCAATATCTACAGGTTAGTGTATAAAAGAAGTGGAGAGGAAAACCTAGGAAAGTCAGGGAGAGGAGAATAATAGAAAGTCACAGTGTCAGCAAAGCAAAACCAAATTAAACCACTCAGCCTGCACGTCAATAGGAAGCACCCTGAACCTCATACCCCATGCTTCATGGGGATATGTTGAGCCTGAGGTGAATTCATCAGAGCAGACTGGGGAGAGCTGTTCCTAAAGCCTGCAGTGAAACTGGTCCTACAGGGAATGGCCAACTCAGTTCACTCGTGTACATTTCAAAGTAGCTGAAAGAAAGATTTAGAGCATTCCATTGATAAGACATGACAGATGCTGGAAGTGATGTTACAAGCTAAGCAACACAAGTTGATACTACATGGAGGCAAGCGTGTGTCCAAATATCACACTCCACTCCACAAATATGTGCCAGGGAAAACAGAATTAGCAGGGCTAGAGATCTGGCTTAGGAGTTAAGAGCACATACTGCTCTGGCAAAGGACCTGCAATTGGTTCACAACACTCACTTGGCAGCTCACAACCATCTTGTAAATCCATAAGACACACATGGTGAAGATTCATAACACCCAGGTGCAATGATCAAGAAAAAAAAATAAAAATTTAAAACTTGGATGGAGGAGAGGAAGACAGCTGGATGAGAACAGTTAAGTACGGAGAGGTGACAAGCGTTTAACCAATAGAGCAGTGTCAGATTACTTTGTGCTTTTGCTGATGATGCTTCTACCCAGACTGAAAGTGACTACCTGTCATGAGTTCTGACTGCAACAGCGCAATGAAGCCAAGAGCAGTTCCAAGCAAACGACACCACCACACTGCACTGGTGGGAATAGGAAACACCAGCATCTGAAAATGTAGGAGGGCGAATGCCATTGTTAAAGGGCCTTTAGCTCCTCACAAATACTTACAAATGGAGCAAGGGAAACATCAATTTGAATGAAGTGTCCCAGGATGGACTGCCAGGGTCCTGGTGGCATAGGAGTCATAGAATTGCTGTTGTTCTAGAGATTTAAATGGTTGTTTTTGGACCAAAGTTCCATAAGACTTATGTGACGACAGCAACTTCCCATGACCGCTGTTACTTATGTGGTGCAAGATGAGTTATAAAGTCAGTGGACAGAAATGGAAGTGTGTGGGGGAAGAAAAAAATGTAAAAAATGAAGCCTGTATTGGAGAACAGAAGCATTCTTATATTGATGGGTCATGTCAAGTTACTAGCGCCAAAATAAAATTGCCCTGGAGAGAAACAGTTTTACCACCTAAACAGCGGTTGCTCAGATCACACTGTGTGGAGGGAAAAGAAAACTGTGAAAAAGAAATAGTTCATATTCCTGTTAGATAGAAATGTGAACACATTTGTAAAAATCCTTTAAATTGAGGAGTTTTGCAAGTTCACTACATTTAGATTACTTTTTACTAAAGTGTTAATATAAACACACAAGACTAAATTAGTGCTACTCCAGTGGCTGAATTTAAGTATAATGGAAATCACCTGGCAAAAAATATCAGGCACTAGAATTCTCAAGCATGGCTGTTAAAAATAGAAATGTTTGAAATCACGTTGATAAAACCTTAGTATTTACTATGAAAACTAAATACGCCACTCTGTGATATCCTTATGGATTGACACACACCTGTGCTGTGGTCATAGCTATATATCAAATGGTGGAAGGAGAGACCGTTTGCACCAGATGTTTCTGTATCCTTGACCTGTGCACCATGGCAGTTGGGCACACACACACACACACACACACACGCACACACACACACACACGCACACGCACACAAATACATACATACATACATACATACATACATACATACATACATACTGTAAAACAATTAGTGAAAATGTAAAAGAATAAAAAAAGCATGGGACATCTGCACAATAGAAAACTATGGAGCTATGAGCGCAAGTGTTAACCTTGGGACACAGGAGACACTCAGCTGAACGAATGAAGGAGCACACAGAATGACCTGTGCTGGGTTGTCTCATAAGTACACAGTAATAAAGTAGGTAAAATGTATTTATGGTGTTAAGACATCAATTTCCCAGGAGCGACTGTGTGAACAGGTAGGTGGAGCTATGCTGAGTGTGTGGGTCAGGTCCTCACTGGCCTGACTCTCAGAGCATCAATCCTCCACTTGTGAAAGTTCACAGACCTCTGCAGTTACTATGTATGTGTGTGTATGTGATACATAAATAAATATTTGGGTTTTTCCTAAGTAGGAATGAAGTACAGGAGGAATAAGTCAGCATACCCTGACTGGTGGCCCATAATGGCCCACGCATGCACAACAGCTGCATCCACATTTTACAACGTGAAGATCTGCCTGGCACCATGGAGACAATGACGACAAGGCACATGACCTGGCCAGCTAATCAGATGATGCCAGCAACAAGGGGCAAGATGGCATGGGCTGATGGATGGAGCCTGGGTGGAGGGTATAAAGGCACTTTCCAATTCTGCAATAAACAAGTCTGCTTCCACTCCTCACCTGACTCTGGAAAGTCTGTATTGGTGATTCCTCACCTTTTCACCCACTACCTCATGGACAATCTCAAGGAGCTGAGGGCTAGGGCAACAATGAAGTGTTCTGTTATCTCTTTCTTTCATCTGCCTTTCGCTTCAGACCTGCCTCATCTATTTCTGTCTCCTAAGCAGCCTTGGTTCCTTTCTGTGCTTACTTCTGTGATGCCAAATATCGTGGTCATTGTGGCATCATCCTGCCTTACATTCTACAGTGCTTCAACATGTTTTGCTAGAACCCAAGAGATTTCTCTAGAAAACCCAATGGAGAACCCAAAGTTCAGCTCAGAGTAGGCATTCGTTTAACACGTAAACTTCATTTTTAAAACAATCAGATACTTCTAGAAGCACCTCTCTTCCTTGACCTTGCTATATACTTAGACCCTAACAATTGTCAGTCATGAGTAGCAGTAAAGTGGTGGCTGTACTCTGACTGAAAAGCATCAGAGTAGAGAATTTGTGCAGCGTGTCCACCTATGTCTGCCAGCCAATGACAGGAGGAGAAGCAGCAGAGTGAGACCCTGGTGGGAATTGCTGCTGCCACTGCTGTGACTCTGGGCATTGGTACTGCTTGGCTAAATCAGAAGTCTTCAGAAGTATGACTTCTGCAAAAGGATCTTTTGGCTTATCAGCTGTGTATGACAGAATGAACACAGCTTCAAATAACTAGAAAAAGAACTATAGCTTTAAAATACAAGAGATGATTTTTCCCTACAATTTAGTCTTGTGTTGGAAAGTACCCATGATGGCCCAGCAACACAGGTTCACTGTCTTCTTGAGCTGCAGCCCTCTGTGTGTTCACAGCATCCTCTCACCTGTATCCTCACGGTACAGTACAGTCTCTGCAGTCTCATCTTTATACTCCTAAGGAGAAAATATTGGAGAAATCAGAATGGAAATGTGTCCATAAATCCTTCAATTGCCCTGCACTCAGCTATATGATCACCACTAAGTCTCTGTTACAATGATCTGTATGTCTGTCTACTCACCAGTGCACATGGCTTAAAATTACTGAGATCACAGGTGAGAAAGCTTGGGTACACACACACATGCATGCGCACGTGTGGGTTGGGGAGGGGAGAGACAAATACATAGACATGGAGACTGGAAAGCATTCTTAATGGGATTGGGAAGGAATAATAGTTAACAAGATTTTTCCATATTGTGATAGTGGTGTTATAGACTGTTATTTCATATTCTTGTTTTATAATTACATTTTATAAACAAATGTTTTAAATGCATTTTATAATTAAAAATGTCTAAAAACATCCTTCTAGACATTAAAACCTGAGGTTTGAAAAATCATTTGGGGGGATGAGAAAAGACTCCTTTAAATAATTTTATGATCAATATTTTTCACAAGAAAGGATAGGTCTTCCATCTAGAAGATTAAAATTCTCAAGTAGACATGATGCAGAACATTAAGTGGATTAGTTGATTGCTGACTTCTCCAGGGCAGCTTGTGGGACACTCTGAGCTTGCAGAATCCTGATGTCATCAGCTGCCTGGAGTAACCACAGGGAAAGCTGAGAGAAGTGCTAAGTGGAAGAGAATGCATGCATGGAACGGGGAGTGACTGATGACTGCTGCCCCAGCAGTGTCATTCTCAGGGACCAAAAGTGTTTTCTTAACCAACTCATCTCTCCCAATGTAGTGATGGTTCACTTAAGTATTAACAGTGAGTAGTGCAAGGCTGATGCTGTCCTGATTATCAGCCTCAGTTCGCCATGTGTTTTCTGATAACACAATAGGGGATCAACAGGGGTGGTGAGATGAAAACTTCTTTATTCATGGGACAAATTCCTAGGATTCTTAGTTCAAGGCATTGTGAGCTGAATCAAGGTGTGTGTATGTACACAAGCAAGCATGCATTTATGCACGCACATGTGTGTGGATATGGGTCTGAAGTGTTCTGATTTGAATGTGAACTATTTTCTACAGGTTCTTGTATTTGAAAGCAGAAGAGAAGCTGCAAAGGCCCAAACAAGGCTGCAGCTTTAGAGCCATCAGCACCTGGAGCCTAGAGTGACAACACACTGATATCTGGTCAGTGGGAAAGAAATAAAGTTTAGAGAGTGTCTGAAACTCCTTGCCAGGAGATTTAACAGCTGTACCTATGACAGAGGCTTTGTATGTGCCAAGATATCTGCTAAAAAGCTTGAAAATAAATCTTGCCCTTCATCCTTCAGGCAGATAAACACTGCCTGTGTTTATACTGCTTATTTCTTAGAAAACTCTGGGGCCCATGGAACTGACCCATTTCATAAGGGTAGGTTCAGCCCCATCTCCTGGAAACACAGCAGAATATGGCTGGAAGAATTCCACACCAGCATAACATGAACATTACACAACAAAGTGCTGGGCCCATTGGGTGAGCTATGTTCTGAGCCAGCTTCTGCTCAGGGCTGTACTGTTAATGATAACAGTGAAGTATGCAGAGGAGACATGCCTGACAGTTTTACAGTCTCTGCAGCCCTGGGCCTTCCCGTGGCTACAAGGCTTCCTTTGTGACATGCTTTGTCATAGATTGCAGTTGAGTCTGCATGGGCAAGACTCAATATTAGCTACTCCAAAACTCTTGACAAGCAGGGTGCTTTGATCACCAAGGTAGATGCTGACACTAAGGCTCTTCCAAGTAGAAAGCCAAAGGTCTCCTGTAACTTCTCTATGTTTCAGCTGTCCTGCACTCCCACCTAAGGAGAACATATTATGGCCACTCATTTTGCTCTAATCAAATCCTACCTCTACCAGTAGGGTGCTTGTGATGGTTTGAATAGGAATAGCCCCAGGCCCCATAGATTCATGTGTTTGAATGCTTGGTCCATAGGGAGTGGCACTATTTATTAGGAGTTGTGTGGTCTTGTTGGAGTAGGTGTGGTCTTGTTGGAGTAGGTGTGATCATGTTGGAGTAGGTGTGGTCTTATTGGAGGAACTATGTCACTGGGGTAGACTTTGATGTACACAGTCTTCTGTTGCCTTCAGATCAAGACATAGAACTCTTAGCTTCTCCAGTACCATGTCTGCCTGCATGCTGCCATGTTTTCCACCATGACAATAATGGATTAAACTTCCGAACTATAAGCCAGCTCCAGTTAAATTTTTGGTTTTTTGTTTGTTTATGAGTTGCCATGGTCGTGGTGACCCTTCAAAGCAATGAAACCCTAACTAAGAGAGTGTTATTTTCAAGTTTCCTTTGAATCAGGAATCCAAATTCTCTTCACATAATTCTAAAAACTAGGCAGTACACATTACTGATGCTTCTGGGACTACTTGCCAATATTGGAATTTAGAAAACTTGCCAAGAGGTAAATTCTTATCATGATTCCTGCCGAAGAAAAATGCAGTTCTAAAGCCCTTTGCTCAGACCCAAATTGTAAGAAAACAAATAGGAATTGCGAGCTAGCCTGCATCCACCTGGGCCTCTCAAGAGTTGGGCATAAATTGGTCAATATTTTGTAATACATCTGCTAGGTTTCCTCGTGTCATTGCACTTACTGGGGAATGGGGAATGGGGCACTGATGCCCACTCAGGTGAAATTCTGGCTCAAACTACATCTTCCAATTTCTTGTGTCTCTATTCTCTCCCATTCTAGGCTATGAGGACGGGAGGGCAGCAATCATCTCTTGTAGCCATGGATCCTGACAAACTGCTGGGTCCAGAGGAGACAATTCTTAAATGCTCACATATTTAATAGAAAGTTGTGTTAAAAGAGGGCTGCCAAATTCTCTGGATAATTCGTACCAAACCATTAACACATTCACATTCTTTGCTTCTGCCAAGAAATCTTCTAGGAAATCCTACAGCCTCTTTCCCAGAAACTGAATTCCTAACAGAGAAGACCTGCTCTGTGACAAATCAAGGGGTCTAGATGCCAGTTCATTCAGGGTATCTGGGCCATCCTACTGTCATTCTACAGGGTCAATGAAAGATGAAGAAAGCTTGAGTGAATGAAAAGAAAGTATAAATGATTGTCCAGTATAAAAAATGGTCAGGGGTAAAGAGAGAAGCAGGTAGCCATGCCACAGGAAGTAGAAAAGAATTAGCAGCATCTCTTCTCAGAGATGCCAGCATAGACAAAACCAGTCAATGAAGTTAGACCTACAAAGTTCAGTAGTCTGCCCCAGATGTATACGTAGATATACCTGCGCTATTTTAAGGCAGTATGGTATAGCTCTGGGTAGAGGGTCTGACTTTATTGCTTTAAGACATTGCTTTAATTCTATTGTTTGTTCCAATAGAAATTTAAAATCAAGTCAAATTTTAGTCCCTAAAAAGAAAATGTTCTCTAGAAAATACCTAAAAATAATATTGTAGCTTTGGAATCATATAATTGAAAAGATGGAGAGAGCTCATGGGAATTGCAGACTCCAATGGCCATGTTCTCAATGAAAATCTGGATACTAAAGGTTCATAATCAGAAACAACCTGACAAAGAAAGTTTGCTTACAGAGAATATTAAAATAGTTATTTTAAAAGAAAGCTGTTAATACAAACATGTTAAAGGCATGCTGCCAAGACACAGTAAAATAGCAACCCTACTAAGAGTGGAGGTAAGGTCACCATGGGGTCACAGTAAGACAATTCTTTAGAAAGTACCTCACTATTCTATGTAAGGAAAACAGAACCCACACACAGTTACCTTGAGAATTTTTAAGATTTCCAAGCAGATTGATTGGTGCAGCCTGAATTCTTTCACTGTCTGTAGTAAATGGAACCAAACGATGATTCTTAAACTAAGGGGTTTGATGGGTTGAGAAAGGCTTCACTTATCTAGAATGCAAAGGGTCCCAACCCAGAAGATCAACTGTCATAAGAGTGCTCTAAGAAGTGCAAGGGTCTTGCTGTGCAGCCTTGGTTAGATACCAGACTGAGGTAAGACAAGAATGCTCATTCCTATAGCAACTCCTGCAACAGAGACTTCTGTGAGACCCAGGTCTCCTGAGACATCTCTGTAGAGCCATGTATCAGAAAGCAACCCTCCAGTTCTTCTGGACAGGACGCTGGCTCTGATGGGATAGTTGTAAAGGGGAATCAGTGAGTTACACGAGGTTTTGACACCCTCAGAAAACTCCCAGTATGAACCAAGAGGAACAGAGAAGAGAAGAAGCAGATGAAAATGGTTGGACTCTCAAAATTTTCAGACAAGCAGGAAACAGGCTGATCAAGCAATTTACTTTCATTCAGATTCATGTGGACCAGAAGGCAGGCCCAGGTACCCAGGTTCAAATTTAAAGGTATATGCTGACATTGAGCTCAGAAACTGCTTAGGGGCCTCCTTCATCTTCTGTCTTCCTCCTTTTTGAGATAGTAATCTATGTGGTTGGCATGATGCCCCATCATTTTATAGGCATCAGTGTCCTCAGTCAATCCTGGCATGTTGATTCAATCAAATTTGAGTTCTGAGTATCTCTGTTTTACAAATGGGGAGACATTTGTACCAGGATGAAGTAAATCCAGATTCTCCTTTTTAACTAACTTAGGTCACTTCTATAATTAGATTTAGGACTTTGGAATCTGTGATATTTTGATGTAATTTTTAAATTTGAAATGATAATATTAAGTTGAGACTTTGGGGGCCCCAGTGATGAGATAAATTTAATCTGTGTGTGAGATGAACATAAGTCATTGGTGCAACTGCAATGGGAAATAATACTTGAATTGTTACAATATTTCAAAGCCAGCCATGGTAGCACAAGCCTGTAATCCCAGTACCAAAGAGGCTGAGGCAGAAGAATTACAAATTTGAGCCCAATTACAAACTTGGGCTACATAGTAGACTCAATGTTTGTTTCTTTACCAAGAGAAACAATATTTTAATACTGCTTTAAATTTTTTATTGAATATTTTATTTACATTTCAGATGTCACCCCTTTCCCCATTTTCCCTCACTAGAAAACCTCTATCTCATCCCTCCCTTCTCCTTTTTGCTTTTGTCAAATTTTTTAATGTTAATCAAAGGCTTTATAAGATTGGTAATGCTCATACAATCAAAAGTGTAACCCAATACCCCAACCTAGATATATCAACTATCTTTGACTGGCAAAGACACGCCTCTCTCTCTCTCTCTCTCTCTCTCTCTCTCTCTCTCTCTCTCTCTC
>JANHMN010000001.1:164440507-164492258 GCA_030674055.1 Rhabdomys pumilio
CTCTCTCTCTCTCTCTCTCTCTCTCTCTCTCTCTCTCTCTCTCTCTCTCATCATCTAGGTCCTCCTCTCCTCCTCTCCTTACTTCTCTCCTCCTCTCCTTACTCCTCCTCTTCCTCTTCTTACTCCTCTCACCTTAGCTCATCCTACATATCACCCTTCCTGTTGAAATAAAACTTTTCTCTCAAAATACAATTAGAGCATAACTATACCAATTTGTGTCAGTAAGGTACAATACACACATAATACCCAGTCCATCATTTTGTTGACTAACCAGAACCTCTGTCATTTCTCCTAACTAAAGACTTAGTTCTGAACCTGGCTTTTTTTCTTGGCTTTAGAATGAATGTCAGCTGAAAACCATCCTCTCAAATCTTTTCTCTCAAAGTAAATAGCTGAGATTGACTATGAGACTATGAATTTTCAACCCCGTCAGAAATCCAGAATGACTGAGATAAATGAAATTATGGGAAGCACAAAGCTAAGCTTCTAAAACATAGCCAATTTATAAAGACCACTGAACACCTGGACAGTCTCTATACTACAAAACATCAGAGCATCCAATCTTTAGCCTTCTGTTCCAGGATCATCTGGCAGACCTAGTGATGCAGAATTATTAAGGGCTGATTATTCTGTCTTGGCAGATATAATCAGTCAACTATTCTGCAAGTGTGTTCTTTTCTGGACAGTAATTTGTCTGTAGATGAAAAGAGGCAATTCTTGCCTAGTGGCTGTCTCACCATAACTGGAGTAACTCCAAAGATGCTCAATTTCTTCTTAGAATCCAAGGCAGGAAGCTGTCAGGAGCAGACAGGTCTCTAATCAAAATGAACATTAATACAGAAATGTCTGTAACATCAATTCTGTGAACTTCTGATGTTTTGAAAATCAACTATTCATGTAAAACAATCTGGACTGTTGTCTGTTAACTCCTCTCAGCTATTTCTAAATAAAATATAGAAAATACCCTAACAATAAACTCAAAGCCATAAATTTGTTATAAACCCTTAACTCACAGGCTAACCATCTCAAATCAGTTAAAAAAGCTAAAGAAGGGTCTAAGCCTTGTATTCCTAAATGTGTTATACAGGCGCAATGCCTATGAGAGTAACAATATTAATCTCACTTTTATATCAGTAAGAAGCTCGTACCAATGAAAACCTTAAATTTGAAACCAAAGTAAATTTTGTACCATTTAAGAAATTATAACTTCATCTTAATAACAATTATACATATTTCTACCAATAAATTATTTCTATGCAATAAATCCTAGCTAATCCTCCCTGTTCCAACAAAACCACTACTTTTCCCTAGAAAGACAGCCCAATATTAACCACCTCAGTCCCCAATCTCAGGGAACAGGGGTAGATACACCATACTCTGCAATATGCAAAGCTCAAAACAAATTTTAGTATCAAGAGAATTTTTTGTTTGAATTCTGGAATCTAGTCTTCTGGTGGCCTGCCTCTGTCATGTCTAATCCATATAATTCTAGGAGTTTCTATGAGGGTGTGCTCCCACCATCCTCCCATTCCCACCTCCCTGCTCTCGAATTCCCTAACACTCGGGAATCCAAACTTTCAGGCACCAAGTGTTATGGATGCTTATGTTCTTGTGCTTGCCTTTCAGCATCTGGATCTCTTTAGTGCTATCTGCCCTGTCTCTGACTGGAGCCTGTCTTTCCTATTATCTTGGTTGTATCAGAACTGTGTGGGGTGGGTGTTACTACTGGGGTTAGAGCTGGGGCCCAAGGTCTGCTCAGTGCTCAGACACAGACAGGAAGGAACCAGTGCTCCAGGCCAGGAGTGACTTCCTGGGTCCTAGTGGGCCCCAGTTACTGCCTGTTTGGGGCAAGTGTTGCTGTCTCCTTACCTAAGACACTGCCCACATTAGAGCTCCTGGGAGACCCATTTCTCTGGGGTCTGTGAGACTGGGGGCAGAGCTGCTGCCCAGGATCTGCTCAGTGCTCATGCCCAGCTGCTTTAAATTTTGTTGCCTTTATTGACAACCATTTGAAAGTGACTGGATAATTCAGACACGGACTCTTTTTCTGTCATCCACTTATCATCTTTGGAGCAAAGTATTCACAGAATTATATTCTTTACTCTGCAAGGAAAGGTGTGTGTGTGCGTGTGTGTGTGTGTGTGTGTGTGTGTGTGTGTGTGTGTGTGTGTGCATGTGCATGTGTGTGTGTGTGTGTCTGTCTGTCTGTCTGTCTGTCTGTCCGTCTGTCTCTCTGGCTATCTAAGAAGACATATCTTTATCTTGAGATTCTCATTATACAGAGCACTGGGAGAAAATCTCTGTATTGGATTTGTTTCCTTGTATTAAGATACAATCTCTCACAATCCACTGCTCACATCCCTCAACACACTATTCATCTTTTATTATCGTTCAATCACAGATGTCCTTAGCCTGCTGTTCTACTCATATAACAATAAATGGTAACTTCTGATTGGTTTTTCTTTTGCCTAACTAATTATGATGAATTCTCATAGTCAGATCATGCCTCACCACAATGGAAGCCTTCAGGAAATACCCATGTTATTGATTTTATATTGAGAAAATTAAATTAAACTTAGCAAAGAGTTCTCTAGATTGCTAATGGAAAGCTTCTGTTATTTCCACCCTTTTGTTGAGCCAAGAATAGATTTTTCTTTTACTTGAAGCTACAAGAGTTTCTAAAGAAGCAGAAAAACACCCCAAATTTATTTTGTTAATATCTTTAGAGAAATCCATAGTGTGAAAAAAAAGCCCCAGTAAGAGATAAGTCAAATATTTTTACTTTATTGTGAAAGAAAAAATAAAAAGTATGATATTCCTTCTATTAAACACTTGGCTGGTCCTAACCCCAAAGATTTTGCAAAATGGGAAAAAAAATTCTGGCACACTCTCTTCCAAGCCCATGCACTCCAGCCATGACAGTCCATGCTGCTTAAATACCAGCTCCACACAGGCTACTTGAGAACCTGGTGAGCAGCATACACTATGTCCCAACTTAGTAAGCAGGAACTCACTCCTTAGGACCCATCCATCACCCTGGAGGTTATCATAAAGAGATGAGCAATGTCTGTAGGTGGGCTCAATCTGATGTAATTGTCTATAGATAGTGAAGATCTTAGTGTGGGGATGGAGACAGACTCTAGTCGATCAGCACTCACAGGCTGTGTTCTGGCCATATGTCATCTCTCCTGGAAGGCAGGGGCCTGCTGAACTGGGAGGGAGCTGGGGTCATCTCAGTCAAAACTCCAAGTCAGAGAGCTTGTTATGAGGGAGATACTGGCATCAGTCATAGGTTGATGAAAACAGTTATGTAGAGAGGTGAGGGAAAGAAGAAAGGGGAGGAAAAAGACAGCTGTGGGATTAGTTAGAATGCATCAACTAGTACCCCAAGCTTAGCACCAGGGACACTAGGGAGTAAAACTCTACGATCTGACAGCAGAAAAAAAGGTGAGAAGGAGAAAGACAATGATGGAAAAGGTGTAACAGTCCAGGCTCTAATCCAGAAATGACAGTGAGAACCAGCAACAGCTTCATAGTCAGAGAGCAAAGATCTGTCCCTGAAGACTTTTTACAAAAAAAGAGAAAAAAAGAGGGTGTGCTTGTGATTCTTCAGCAGCAGCTATGAAGCAAGAACAGTTTTGATTGATTGATTGACTGACTGATTGATTGATTGATTTTTTTTGAGACAGGGTTTCTCTGTATAGCCCTGACTGTCCTGGAACTCACTTTGTAGGCCAGGCTGGCCTCAAACTAAGAAATCTGCCTGCCTCTGCCCTCCAAGTGCTGGGAAAGAACAGTTTTTAAATAATCCAGTTGGAGACTAGCTTTGCAATTTCCACCTTGTGTCAGTCCCAAGGTAACTGAACTGTGTCAGACAAAGCAGTGGTGACTCACCATTGCTATCACCATGCCATATTCATGGTGCCTCATTCCTGGACCCATTCACTTTCCTCCTCCTGACAAGGAAGTAATGTCAGTTCACCTTGAAGCATTGAGTGAAGAGCAATTATAAAATTAGACAGTAATGCTTCCATCTAGTTGTTTGGGGGCTAGAGAGACTGCACAGTAAAGAGCACCCCCTCACTGCTCCTGTAGAAGACCTGACTTTGGTTCCTAGCACCCACACAGTAACTCACAACTGTCTGTAACTCTAGTTCCAGGGTATTGGGTGCCCTCTTCTGGTCTGCACACAAGCGTGTGCATGTACACACACACACACACACACACACACACACACACGTGCATGCACACACACATAAAGTACATGTACATACATCTAGATGATACACTCATACACATAAAATAAAAATAAAGAAATATTTAAATTTAGTTATCTTAAGAAATAGTGTTGATTGGCCTGAAATTCACTAGAAAACTAAAGCATTTGTATGAAATTGCTAATTACTACAAAAACATAATAGAGGTTAGTCCTGTTTTATGAGGGGCTGTTGCCCAATTGAGAGCACTTACTTCCAACTACAATTATATAGCTGTTTAAAGTTGCAACAGAAACATGAATACTGATAGGCCCATAACTTTGGGATAAACAAGTGTTCATCTGGCCTTGAACTTGTTGGACCTATTCTCAGGCTGAGGGGTCCTAGATTCAGATCCCCAGAACACACATAAAGGTCGGGCATGGTGAGGAGAATCTACAACCATAGTGCTGCAGGTAGCACTAAGACAGGCAGACCCTAGTGGCTTGCTGGCCAAATACTGTAGGTGAAACAGTAAGCTCAAGGTTCAGCCAGAGCCTGCCTCAGCAAACAAGGGAGAAAGTAACAGTAGAGCATTGCTGACAGTCAACCTCAGGCCTGCATATGCATACATACCCAGGCAAGCATATCATCCTATATATGTGAAAATGTACACAACACACATACACAACAAATTTGCAAGTATATAAGAAAGGCTAGACTCTAAATTCCTATGGTGAGATTCTGCTTCTATAACAGTAAAAGGAGAGAAAAATTATTTGACTCTATCAGGATAGTGGGTGTTTTAATATATTTGCTAGGAGAGAATTTTCACTATCAGAAAATATTGTACTTTTAACCACTTACTGTTTTTATTTGTATTTATTTTTGTAAAAGCTAGTCTAATTTGCAAGTGTTTTATATATATATATATATATATACATATATATATATATGTATATATATATATACATATATATATGTATATATATATATATGACACTCTTTTGAACTTAAGTATGACAATAATGAGTGGAACTTATGCTAATGGGAACAATGTAAAATTATGAAAACAGATACATATAAAAATGATAGTTTTCATAATAAACTCAATAAAATTACATTTCTTTTCATAATATTCATAATATACCCAATAAAAATAATTTCCCGACACTATAAAAAAAGTGAAGGTTTCTTTTCTCATTTCTGATGTCAAAGAATAGTTAGATATATCAAATTCTGTCATTAGTTTCTCTTCTCTATAGAAATATTTATTTCTAAAAAACCGAAATTGTGAATCTTTAAAAATCTAGTGTTATGATAAAAATGCTGACCCAAAATATATAGTGAAATTAAGATGCTATTTTGGAATTGACTTAGAGGTGCATTGGTTTGCTTCCATTGTCTACTTACCACAACATAAAGTCATCTGGGAAGAGGGATCCTCGAATGAAGAACAGCCACAAAGGAACTGGCCTATGACCATGCCAGACATGTCCATGAGACATTGTGCTAAGTGATGATTCATGTTGGAAGCTTCAGCCACTGTGAGCAGCACCGTCCCTAGGTAGGGACATCCACACCAGTGTCTACCTTTGGTGACTGCACATGGGATGGATACCCAGGTAGAATGGTCTCCAGACTGCCCCTCCTTCAGTTTCTGTCCCACACTTTGTCTTTATATTTACTCCCTTGAGTATTTTGTTACTCCTTTTAAGTAGGACTGAGGCATCTACACTTGGTCTTCCTTCTTCATGAGTTTCATGTAGTTTGAGTTGAATCTTGGCTATTTCAAGCTTGTGGGCTAATATCCACTTGTCAGTGAGTAAATACCATATGTGTTCTTTTGTGATTGGGTTACCTCACTCAGGATGACATTTTCTAGTTCCATCCATTTACCTAAGAATTTCTCGAATTCATTATTTTTAATAGCTGAGTAGTACTCCACTGTGTAAATGTACCATATTTTTTTGTATCCATTCCTCTGTTGAAGGACATCTGGGTTCTTTCTAGCTTCTGGCTATTGTAAATAAGGCTGTTATGAACATAGTGGAGTAAATGTCCTTGTTATATGTTGGAGCATCTTCTGGGTATATGCCCAGGAGTGGTATAGCTGGATCATCAGGTAATGCTATGTTCAATTTTCTGAGAAACTGCCAGACTGATTTTCAGAGTGGTTGTACCAGCTTTCAATCCCACCAACAATGGAGGAGTGTTCCTCTTTCTCCACATCTTCACCAGCATTTGCTATCACCTGAGTTTTTGATCTTAGTCATTCTGACTGGTGTGAGGTGGTATCTCAGGGTTGTTTTAATTTGCATTTCCCTAATGACTAAGGATGTTGAGCATTTCTTCAGGTGTTTCTTGTCCATTCGAGTTTTCTCAGTTGAGAATTCTTTGTTTAGCTCTGTACCCCATTTTTAATAGGGTTATTTGGTAGTCTGGAGTCTAATTTCTTGAGTTCTTTGTATATATTGGATATTAGCCCTCTATCGGATGTAAGATTGGTAATCATCTTTTCCCAATTTGTTGTTTGCCATTTTGTCCTATTGACAGTGTCCTTTGCCTTACAGAAACTTTGCAATTTTATGAGGTCCCATTTGTCAAGTCTTGATCTTAGAGCATAAGCCATTGGTGTTCTATTGAGGAACTTTTCCCCTCCAAGGGTCTTCCCCACCTTCTCTTCTATTAGTTTCAGTGTATCTGGTTTTATGTGAAGGTACTTTATCCACTTGGACTTGAGCTTTGTACAAAGGGATAAGAATGGATTGATTTGCATTCTTCTACATTCTCCTCGAGTTGACCCAGCACCATTTGTGGAAAATGCTATCCTTTTTCCACTGGGTGGTTTTAGCTGCTTTGTCAAAGATCAAGTGACCATAGGTGCATGGGTTCACTTCTGGATCTTCAATTCTATTCCATTGATCTTCCTGCCTGTCTCTGTACCAATACGATGCAGTTTTTATCACTATTGCTCTGTAGTACAGTTTGAGGTCAGGGATGGTGATTCCCCCAGAAGTTCTTTTATTGTTGATAATAGTTCTCTCTATCCTGGGTTTTTTGTTATTCCATATGAATTTGCAGATTGCTCTTTCTATCTCTATGAAGAATTGATTTGGAAATTTGATGGAGATTGCATTGAATCTGTAAACTGCTTTTGGCAAAATGGCCACTTTTACTAAATTAATTCTGTCAATCCACGAGCATGTGAGATTTTTCCATCTTCTGAGATCTTCTTCGATTTCTTTCTTCAGAGACTTGAAATTCTTGTCATACAGATCATTCACTTGCTTGGTTAGATTCACTCCAAGATATTTTATATTATTAGTGACTATTGTGAATGGTGTAATTTCCCTAATTTCTTTCTCAGCCTGTTTATCTTTTGAGTATAGGACGGCTACTGATTTGAGTTGATTTTATATCCAGCCACTTTACTGAAGTTGTTTATCAGGTTTAGGAGTTCTCTGGTGGAAGTTTTAGGGTCACTTAAGTATGCTATCATATCATCTGCAAATAGTGAAATTTTGACTTCTTCCTTTCCTATTTGTATCCCTTTGACTTTCTTTTGTTGTCTAATTTCTCTGACTGGCACTTCCAGTACTACATTGAATAGCTAGGTTAAGAGTGGGCAGCCTTGTCTAGTCCCTGATCTTAGTGGGATTGCTTCCAGTTTGTCTCCATTTACTTTGATGTTGGCTACTGGCTTGCTGTATATTGCTTTTACTATGTTTAGGTATGGGCCTTGAATTCCTGATCTTTCCAAGACTTTTAACATGAAGGGATGTTGAATTTTGTCAAATGCTTTCTCAGTATCTAGTGAGATGATCATGTGGTGTTTTTCTTTGAGTTTGTTTATATAGTGGATTACATTGATGGATTTCTGAACATTGAACCATCCCTGCATTCCTGGGATAAATTCTACTTGATCATGATGGATGATTCTTTTGATGTGTTCTTGGATTTGATTTGCAAGAATTTTATTGAGTATTTTTGCATCAATATTCATAAGAGAGATTGGTCTGTAGTTCTTTTTCCTTGTTGGGTCTTTGTGAGGTTTAGGTATGAGTGTAATTGTAGCTTCATAGAACAAATTGGGTAGTGTTCCTTCTGTTTCTATTCTGTAGAATAGTTCAAAGAGAATTGGTATTAGGTCTTTTGGGATGTCTGATAGGATTCTGCACTAAAACCATCTTGTCCCGTACATTTTTTGGTGGGGAGACTTTTAATAACTGCTTCTATTTCTTTAGGGGTTATGGGACTGTTTAGATGATTTATCTGCTCCTGATTTAATTTTGGTACCTGGTATCTGTCTAGAAAAATTGGCCATTTCATCCAGATTTTCCAATTTTGTTGAGTATAGGCCTTTGTAGTAGGATCTGATGATTTTTTTTTAATTTCCTCAGTTTCTGTTGTTATGTCTCCCCTTTCAGTTCTGATTTTATTTGGATATTGTCTCTGTGCCTTTTGATTAGTCTGGCTAAGGGTTTATCTATCTTGTTGATTTTCTCAAAGAACAAGCTCCTGGTTTTGTTGATATTTTGTATAGTTCTTTCTGTTTCTACTTGGTTGATTTCAGCCCTGAGTTTGATTATTTCCTGCCATCTACTCCTCTTGGGTGTATTTGCTTCTCTTTGTTCTAGAGCTTTCAGATGTGCTGTCAGGTTGTTAGTGTATGCTCTCTCCAGTTTCTTTTTGTGGTCACTTAGAGCTATGAGTTTTCTTCTTAGTACTGCTTTCATGGAGTCCCACAAGTTTTGGCATGATGTCTCCTCATTTTTATTAAATTCTAAAAAGCCTTTAATTTCTTTCTTTATTTCTTCCTTGACTAGGTCATCATTAAGTAGAGCGTTGTTCAGTTTCCACGTGTATGTGGGCTTTCTATTGTTTTTGTCATTGTTAAAGACCAGCTTTAGTCCATGGTGGTCTGACAGGTTGCAAGGAATTATTTCAGTCTTTTTGTATCTTTTTGTAAAGGCCTGTTTTGTGACCAATTATATGGTCTATTTTGGAGAAGGTACTATGAGGTGCTGAGAAAAAGGTATATTCTTTTGCTTTAGGATGACAAGTTCTATAGATATCAGTTAAATTCATTTGGTTCATAACTTCTGTTAGTTTCATTGTGCCTCTGTTCAGTTTTTGTTTCCATGATCTGTCCATTACTGAGAGTAGAGTGTTGAAACCACCCACTATTATTGTGTGAGGTGCAATGTATGCTTTGAGATTTAGTAAAGTTTCTTTTATGTATATGGGTGCCCTTGTAATTGGGGCATCGATGTTCAGAATTGAGAGTTCATCTTGGTTTTCCTTTGATGAGTATGAAGTGTCCTTCCTTATTTTTTTTGATTACTTTTGGTTGAAAATCAATTTTATTTGACATTAGAATCGCTACTCCAGCTTGTTTCTTGGAACCATTTGCTTAGAAGATTGTTTTCTATCCTTTTACTCTGAGGTAGTGTCTGTCTTTTTCACATAGGTGCACTTCCTGTATGCAGCAAAATTCTGAGTCTTGTTTATGTATCCAGTCTGATAGTCTATATTTTTTTATTGGAGAATTGAGTCCATTGATATTAAGATACATTAAGGAAAATGATTGTTGCTTCCTGTTACTTTTGTTATTAGAGGTGGAATTATGTTTGTGTAGCTATCTTCTTTTGGGGTTGTTGGAAGATTACTTTCTTGTTTTTTTCTAGTTTGTAGTTTCCCTCCTTGTGTTGAAGTTTTCTATCAATTATCCTAGGAAGTACTAGATTTGTGGGAAGATATTGTGTAAATTTGGTTTTGTCATGGAATATCTTGTTTTTTTCATCTATAGTGATTGAGAGTTTTGCTGGGTATAGTAGTCTGGGCTGGCATTTGTGTTCTATTTGGGTCTGTATGATATCAGTCCAGGATCTTCTGGCTTTTATAGTCTCTGGTGAGAAGTCTGGTGTAATTTTTATAGATCTGTCTTTATATATTACTTGACCTTTTTCCCTTACTGCTTTTAGTATTTTTTATTTATTTTGTACATTTGATGCTTTGATTATTATGTGACAAGAGGTATTTCTTTTCTGGTCTAGTCTATTTGGAGTTCTGGAGGCTTCTTGTATACTTATGGACATCTCTTTCTGTAGGTTAGGAAGGTTTTCCTCTACAATTTTGTTGAAGATATTTACTGGCCCTTTAATTCGAGAGTCTTCCCCCTCATCTATACCTATTATTCTTAGGTTTGGCCTTCTCATTGTGTTCTGGATTTCCTGGATGTTTTGGGTCAGTAGTTTTTTGCATTTTGCATTTTTGACAGTTGTGTCAATGTTTTCCATGGTATCTTCTGCACATGAGATTCTCTCTTCTTGCACTGCAGATTCTCTCAACATGGATGACTGCATTGCAGATTATCTCTCAGCATGGATGGCCACACTGCAGATTGTCTTTCACCATGGATGGCTGCACTGCAGATTCTTTCAGCATGGATGGCTGCACTGCAGATTCTCTCTCACCATGAATGGCCACATTGAAGATTCTCAGCATGGATGGGCACTGCAAATTCTCTCAGCAAGGATGGCTGTAGAAGCATTTTCTCCTTTAGGGATATTTCCAGAGTGATTTCTGCCTTCTGCTTTCTTCAGCTTTAAATGTATTTATCCACTCACATTTTAGCTAATTCACACATAGAATGCAATTAACGATTAAATAAGGCCACTTGTATATGTGTTAATCATTTTTTATTTTGTTCCAAAGGCAATGTCATTCAAAAATAATTTCCTGAACACTTTGAGTTTGGTAGGTGGTTGCTTGTTTGTTTTGTTTATTTCTTTTCATCAACAGACTTCTTGTCATGTACATTGGGGAATTTAAAAAATATTCTACACTTACATGTTATAATTAAATTATTCACTCGCTAGCTCTAGAATAAATTTGAACCAAATTATATATCGCAAGATTGAAACCACTAATTTGTAATGATAACATTCTTCGAGAGCTTTGTCTAGATGGCTTTATTTAACTCTTACACACTTGTGTACAGTTTGTATATTACTACAAGGAAATTTTTGTCTTTAGTTTACCTAGGGGTAGAACAGGAACAGGTATAGGAGCCTCTAAGTGTGGATTAGGAGGGAAATAAAAACAAGGTTGTTGGAGATTCATGGTAGAGTCAACCACATGTCAAGCTCCTGTTTCTAAGACTCAGGAGCTTTTTGAGTCATTTAGAACTACTGCTGGAACACACCTGGCATTGTATATGTTAGATATCCCAAAAGTCACACTAGTATTGACATTGAGAATATTTGTTCATTATTGATTGATTGATTGATTGATTGACTGATTGATTGATTTTGTTATAGAGTTTTGCTTTGTTTTCAGGGAGAGCTAGGTTCACATAGAGCACAATTCCCCTGCCTTGACTTTATGAGTGCAGGGATTACAAGTGTGACAATGAAACTTCTTCCCCAGCTGTGAGTTTTGCTTGTGGTATAAGAAAAAAAAAGTAGTCAGGGATCAACTTTGCTTCTCCCTGATGATGACATTTGAGGCTTTTCAGTTACTCTGTGACCTACATAAAATCTGTGTGACAGACCACCTTATACACAAAATAGCTAAAAGTTAGATTTGAAAGTTGTTTCCTCAGAAGTAAATATTTCAAAGGTTAACATATTAATAAAGGTTTCTGAAAGTCTAAAGTAAATCAGCACCAATTGTAAGCATCACCCCTTTCCACCATCCCAGATTCTGTAGTGTGCCTCTGTCAGATTTACTTTCATGAAAAATTGATCATAAGTTGCAGGACCACTTGTTACCCACTACAGTAAACTTTTTAATTCTCAGTTTTTCAAGTAAACTTTAAAAATTTGGCAGGTTTTCTGACTAAGTACTTTATAGAATGAACAATAATAGGGACAAGAAGCCATGGGCTCCCAAGCATCTGACTTAATATTCTAGAAGCACAAAATATGTAGGTATTATAATCAAAACTATAATGTCTTCTTTTATATATTCTGGCAGCCACCCTCCATTATAAAACTTTGGGACATTGTGTCATTTGAGTAATAGTAACAAGTGAGGTGTAGTGAAACTACTATTGGTTAACTCATCTTCTACTTCCTGTTCTTGGTAACCCTGTCTTTCAGGATTGTCATTCACTCAGGATGAGCAGAAGAATAGGGCATGTGCTACTCTACAATCTGGGATAGTAGAGTTGTCCCAACTCATTAACACTCATCCTGTGAAGGATATCTGGGTTGGTTCCAGATTTTAGCTGTCATGAAAAAGATAGTTCTGGATTTTTAAAAGAAACCTCCTCCAAATATGAGACTGAACTCTGTTGGAATGTATATTAGGTGGAGGGAATTAGATTGGTAATTATTTATAGATCCATGCCAGATCTATTTCTGATTTATCCTCTGCCTCTGGCTGCTGACAAGCAAGAGTCTAGGTTCTGATGGTTATCCAGATGGACACATGTCAAACTGTAGAAGTGAAAAGAGGTGAGTGGGTAGGAATATGGGACAGTGTGGCAGGAGCAACCTAGGTTGATCTCAGCAGCACAGTGGAGCATATGGTTTAAACATTTGTGGACAGTGCCTGATTCAGGAGCATAGCAAGCAGTATGACGTCTGCAGTGCTGTGCCTCAGGAAGCATAGTCCTTCACAGTGGTGCTCAGACACCATTTGGTACAAGGTAAAGAATGAAGAGCTTACGATGTCACACACACACACACACACACACACACACACACACACACTAATAAAATAGAGCAAAGAGACCAAACCTGAGAGCTGATGGGGTGGACGATGGGGCAAAGATGAAAAGTAAATGCCCCAAATACTATTTCTACCATAAAGCTATGAGTTACCTTTACATTAAATTATATCCATATATAGTGATTTTTTTCTTAGACTGGATCTCACAGTGTAGCCCTGGCAGGTCTTGGACACTTTGTAAAGACCACATTGGCTTTGAACTCACAGATTCTGCCTCCTAAATTCTGTAATTAAAGACACATGACTCTATTCCCAGCTAGACTGGTATATATATATATATCAGTAATATATATATATATATATAATATTTGTATTATATATATATATATATTACAAATATTATATATTACAAATATATATATATTTATAATATATATATCATATATGTAATATATATATAATATATATCATACTGTAAGCCTGAGATACACAACCACATGAAACTACAACGTTACATGTTAATACAGTAGGTTGACAACATTGCATCCAAGTCAAAGTGAAGAGCAACAACAATGGAACCCGAAACAGTCACACCTGGGAGCCAAAGACAAGGAGCACAGTATTCTAACAAATGAACTACAGAGAAAATGACATCATTATCTCTTAATTTGTCATTTGGGGATATGCATTGTCCACTGAGCAGATGTTATGCAAAAGTAAAACAAAGACCAACTAGAAAATTACAGTTAGGAATATCATTGTGAATCTCTAAACTAAAATTCACCTAAAGACAAAAACTTTCTGAAATCTTAGCTTAACAGCACCAGGATGTCTAATTCTAAAAAGAACAAGGAAGTACATGGGCAGCAACTGTCTCCACCTCTTGAAAAACAAACCAGAACACCTATATAATGACTATATTAAAAAAGATTCAAAAGACCCAGAAAAACACATAAAACTGCACCAACTAATTCCTATAACCAAACAGTTGATTCTTAGAAGCAATTCAGTACAGTCAGGAGAAGGGGAGGGCTCAGAGTTCTGAAGGCCACCTCGACCAGCCAGTTTACTCACATCTAGAGGAGAGTTGCAGCTGGATGCCACAGCTGGCCTTACTATCTCTGAAATCTTGGGCAGAGAGACCAAGACACAGCAGCCACTCCAAACCTTGAAGCCAGACACTTCCAGAGTCCTCACTTTGGTTTCTCATGAGAGGCACAAACTTTGTGGCACAAAAAGTTAATCACAAGAAAGGTTTGTGGTATCATTCAGTGTAAAAAATGGATATGGTTGCATCAACAGGAATGAGAGCAAGGAAGATGTATTTGTGTCTGTGCTATAAAGAATAATAGCCCCTTAAAATGTAGAAGGCGGAGATGCTGTGGGGCTGCAAGTTGTGGAAGAGGAAAAGGAATGGAGACAGCAAATGTTATGTGCCTTGGTAGAGTTCAAATTCAAGATGGTAGGTACAGAGCAGGTTGTAGTCATTAAAGATGCTATCCACTCACAGTCCTCTTATTAGCTATTAGCTCTGTGGCTACTTATTTGTTCACTAGATGTATAATAAGTATATAGAAATCATCTGCTTCTGCTAAAAATAAAATAACAAAATAGGTGAGTGCCTAAGGAATGTGACAGATAGGTTATATTTTACTATTTCAACTATATTTATCTCACAACGTCATTGTACTTGCTGATTTTCTGTGTCAATTTGACACCAGCTGGAGTTATCACAGAGAAAGGAGCTTCAATCGAGGAAATGCCTCCACGAGATCCATTCTCTCAATTAGTGATTAAGGGGGTGGGCCCATTGTGGGTAATGCCATCCCTGGACTGGTAGTCTTATGTTTTATAAGAAAGCAAGCTGAGCAAGCTAGAGGAAGCAAGCCAGTAAGTAACATCCATCCATGGCCTCTTCATCAGCTCCTGCTTCCTGACCTGCTCAAGTTCCAGTCCTGACTTCCTTTGGTAATCAACAGCAATGTGGAAAGTTTAAACTGAATAAATCCTTTCCTCCCCAACTTGCTTCTTGGTCATTATATTTATGCAGAGATAGAAACCCTGATCAATATCTATATATATATATAGAGAGAGAGAAACTTAAATTTTGAAAGAAATAAAAGATAATATCTGTTCAGGGTGAATCAAATGTTGAGATTTTATCAGGATTTTTAAAAATTGTAATGTAAATCATTATTCAACATGATGAATAATTGAGGCTGCATGTAAATTTTGGCAGATATCCAGAAACTATAAGGACTGAACCAAACCAAAAAAAAAAATGTTAGTAATGAAGACAGACTCAGAAATGAATAATTCATTTGATAGAAAAACACAACACATTATACACAGAAGATAACAGATATCAAAATACAAGTCAGGAGCTCAAAATTGTTTATTTAAACTGAAACACTAAGAGAAGAAAATGACTGAAAAGAAATCAGATAAAGATCTGTGAGGCACTTACCAAAAGCCAACAGACAAATGAATGAGACAGAGGCAATAAGAGAGAAATGCCACAATGGAGCAATAGGAGAGAATGAGGGTCTATTAAATCCCATTAACAGAACAACACAGAGAACAACAAAATAGCTGCATCAGAAATGTCAGAAGTGTAATGATGAAAAAAGATGCATCATGTAACAGCAAACATAAGCAGATTGTTGTGTTTCTATTAGGTTCTGTATACTTCAAACAAACATACTTTTAGCCATAAGGAAATTCAACATTGTTAAAAGTCAAATTCATTAAAATGCCTTAAATATCTAATTGTATCTAATATATATGAAGCTTGTGGAAATTAACAAAACCAAAGGGAAAAACAGAAAAAAATATATATACTTCTATGCCAGTGATTGTTCAAAAACTATATGGAAAGAATAGGTGAGAATATAGGTCATGAAAGCTGGGACACACACACACACACTATGTGTTTTTTTTTTTTAGAAAAATTAACTCCACAGAGAACTTTCCCAATGAGCAGAAGTTAGAAGAAATTTCCAACAAAACTTTCCAAAGAAGAGCTATAAAATATTCAAGAATCTCAAAGATGGTATACTTACAAACAACTGAACAAGATGACATCAATTCAGGCTATTGAAACAGAATTCAGTAGAACTAGAAATACTTGGGATAAAAAAATAAGCAAACCAAAATGATGCTAAAAAAAAAATTGTTCAGTAAGTAAAATAAAAATCCAAGCAGAAAAGCCGTACCAGTAAAGTGAATTGACATACTGTAAGTGTGAGATGCCAAGGCAGAGAAATTACATCTCTCAATCAAGATTAGTGATAAGGCTGTAGAAACAATAAATGAAACATGTAATGTATGAAATACTATGAAATGATTAAATTTGTAAATTATGGGTATAGAAGTAGGATAAAACTCTATGTCAGATACATTAAAAAAAAAAAAAAAACCCTAACTTAAAATCCGGAGAGGGGGATGCCCATCCAAGTACAAGAGGCATACATAACAGAAATAGGGGCAGAAAAGACTCTCTTCATGATAGTAGAATCACTGCACATAGAAAATAGAGAAGCCCAGAATGATGCAAGGGAAAGGGACCAAATCATAGTCAAAGGCAGGACTCTCAAAATAACAGCTGATAATTCGACAGAAATGTTTAAAGCCAGAAAGATTAGGAGAGACTGAGTTCATGTTCTGAAGACACTTTTGCTGACTCTCAATAATACACACACCAAAATTTTCTATCAAAAGTGAAGGAGAGACAAAAGTTTTCTAAGACAAAAGCAGACTGAAAAGTTTATGAACACTTAGCTTGCACAACAGGATACTGACAGTAGGAGTACTTCAAATTGAGGAAAAGAAAAAAACAAAACAAAGAGGCCACAGAAGAAAATTAAACACTACTATAACAGTCGACTAAATGAGGAAGACTATGATGCTATATAATCAGTAAAATAAAAGAAATAAGCAGATAATTGTAGCAGAAATTTTCCCTGCCCAATCTATTTTACATATTAGTGCAGCAGGAGGCCTATGATTGGACAGAGAAAAGAGAGGCAGAACTAAGTATGAGAAAGAGAAGGACACAGGGAAAGAAAAAAGAAGGTGAAAATGGAGGCAGATGTGAACCCACGTGGCTTTAGTAGTCTCGGGTAGTAAAGCATCTCAAAAAGTTTGGATAATTGGGATAACTTGTCTAAATTGGGTGGGTATCTTGTGTATTGAGATTTTATTGATATATAAATCTTACTGGTTAACTATAAGCATTTAGAGTTTTTATTTACTGGGTTACTGGATATTGTGAAATCTAACCTCGAGGTTGATGGTGGGAGGAAGCAGCAACCACGTCAACATCTCGGGGGCTCCAAGCTGGCAGGACTGAAACCACCAGCTGGTGTGGGAACATGGTGGCTGAGCCAGGAGCCAGGCAGCCGACTTTTTTTTAATACTTCCCACTACAAATAATTTTGATAATTGAGTATTAATAGTATCAGTTCTCTTATTAAAAAATAGAAAACAAGATTCATGTTCCACTGCTTCCAGAAGACAAACCTTACCATCACCTTAGAAGAAAATAATTGAAAAGACAGTCTTAGCAAATAGAACCAGAAAACAGAGAGGTGTGGCCAGCCATTCTAATGTCTGATAAAATAGACTTCACACTTAAACTCATCAGAAAGAGAGAAAAAAGAAGGTCACTGTATATCGATTAATGAAACAATCAATCAAGAGAATATTAATATTCTAAACATACACACCAAACTCAGGTGCATCCAGTTTCACCAAATGCCACTAGATATAAGATGCATTCACCCCAACACACTAATGGGTGGATTTAATGCTTTCTAAATATTTCTAGTATTGAAACATTAGAAAACAAATTAGGATAATAACGTAATATATACCACTATAAGAATGGATTCAAAATGGATTCACTTCTAAGGTTTGGATGTGTATGGCATCATTTTAACAGGATGAAGAAGAAACGAAATCATACAGTGATCAGAACTGATGCAGAAAAATGTACTTCAAGAAATGAAACTCATGTAACACAGAGGGACAGGAAGTTTGATATGAGGTGTCTCCAAGGAAAGTCAGGAACTACACCCATAAAATATCACTAGCATGACTTTCTGAATATGAGCTGAATAGGGATGATGTCAATAAACTTGCTAATATGAATGGGAGTGGAGATAGGAGGCTTAGGAGGTCTGAACTATACACAAAAACTACAGGCAACTAAGGAATGCTGAGAGTGTTAGGAATTGTCTTCCTCAAGGAAAAGCACCACAACCAGCTGTCCCAAACCAAATGGTTATCCTTGAAAACATAATACAAGCAACATTCTACAGAATTAGCAGGAGGTATTTATATAGTTAGGCGTACGTGTGTGTGTGTGTGTGTGTGTGTGTGTGTGTACATGCATTGGTGCATTTGGGTATGTGTATATATACAAACACACACACATGTACATATGAAACAATAATTGACGAAAAAGGGGTCTTGAATTAGAAAGAGAGCATAGGAGTTATATGACAGTGTTTGATGACAGTGTTTGGAAAGACAAAAGGGAAATGGAAATAATGTAATTATATTACAATCTTTAAGTTAATAAATCTCTAAAATTGACTGAAAACAACATTTTTTTAAAATTATATAGCATATATACTTAAGGTTGGGCCACTGTCTGTTTTGCCTGGAAGGTGAGGGAGAGGTCAGGACTTGTCTATCATTGTATCATAGGTCTCTCTAGTGCAATACAGTAAAACCCATCACTGCACTGTGGAGTTCTCCAGTGTAATACAGTAACACCCATAACAATTCTGTGGTCCTTTCCAGTACAATACAGCAAAAAAAGGATATTCAGATTGGAGAACATTAAGATTACTTTTGATTACCAACTTGAGAAATCTAGACAAAAAGATCTCTGAGGACATCTATGAAAACTTTCTCAAGTCATTCATATGGAACGATTCATTTTAGTTGTAGGAGGAACCATTCATTGAGCAGTATATCCTGGAAATTAAATGTTTAAGACAAACTGGACACTGGCATGCATGCATTAATCAACTGCTCTCTGTTCTTGACTATGAACTGAAGTGGAAAATTCTGGTTTCTTTGGGAAGTAAGGTATGTCAAATGATGTTTGCTGGGACACACAGGTACAAGGATGTTTTGCAAAAGCAGACACATGAGAGAATGTTTTACTGATGCAGACACAGGTGAAAGGATGTTTTGCTATATCAGAAATGTAAAAGGATGTGTGTTTAAAATATAAATAAGACCCAAAGACAGTGAGAACTCGAGTATTGGGTGGCTTTGCTCTGCTACACTATACTTCGCCAAAGATATACATGTATTGGTTCGGCATATCTTGTGTTGCTGAGCTTTGCTTGTGGTGATGTCATAGACAGAAACTCTCCACAGAACTTCTCATGAGGTTTTTGTGGCTTCTTGCTGCTTCTGTGGCCTCAGGCCAGTTGGTAAGGCTTACAGTTTCTTCTGGATTGAACTGCAGTTGCTGATTCCTGAGTGGTGACTGCTAAATGAACTTCACTGCTGCTGCTAATTTGTGTTGATGTTTGCTAGAGGACTAGACTGCTGATATCCTGACAACAAAGATTGGACTTACCCCCCAAGAACTATTTCTCAAAAGGTCTACTTCCCCCGTGTCCTATTACCTTTTCTTTGTACTACCTTTGGTGGGTGATGGGTTAGAGAAGAAGTTGAACCCTTAATAAAGGAAGTTGAAAAAATTTATGCCTACAATGGACATAATGTGTTCAGTTCTCTCAACCTGAATATGGAAAGTGTCATTCTATAGGCTGGGATATTGGACCAAATAAAAATCAGAAAGAAAGCTGAGCACCAGCATTTAAATCTTCCTGTTGCCTGACTGCGGGCACAATGTGGCCTCTACCTACTGGTCATTTTACCATAAACACCCTACTGTGGTGAACTATTTGCCACTAAATTGTAAGTCAAAATAACTTGTATCCCAGAAGTTGCTTCTGCTATGGCTTTTTGTTGTACGAATGAGACCAATATGCCTAGTAATTACAATATACCTAGTAATAACAGTGTACCTAGTAATAACAATATACCTAGTAATACCGTTTTCAATAAATATTCTCAAGTTCTAACTGTGAAAGCAAGAAAACAACTACCTTGCTTGACGATTTAATTTGTACATTCAGTGGAGTCCCATAAAGTCTTTTTACAGTTGTTGGAATTCATGTAAGATGAATAAAAAAGAGTTAAGTTATCTTAGATAAATCAAGATGATGTTGAAAGACTTGTGTTATCAAATTCCAAGGCTTGGTGAAGATCTTAGTTAGTCAAGATTGAACCATAACACTAACCAAGCAGCCCAGTGGAACAGCAGAGAATAGAAAGAACTGTTGCTCTGTCTGTCAGCACTTTTTATGAACCAAGAAACTGAATCAATTCAACAGGAAATCATTGTCAGAAAGTGTTACTGTTAAAACTAGATATCCATCTTAAGAAACAAATTAAATTTTGATCCCTGTATTATTCCATACATGAGAATTAATTTGATGCAGTTCATAGGCCTACACACAAAAAAAGACAAGAAAAATAAAGCAACTGGAAGAAAAGATAAGAATATCTCTGTGTTAAGAAACTTGGGGGCAAAATTTCTTAGATAAGATGTCAAAACCATCTATAGCTTCGACTTCCACATTTTCTAAAACGTTCCATTAGCAAAGTCATTTTAAGAAAATGAAGGTGCCATAGAGTACTGAAATACATTTGTGAAATAATATGTAGCATTCATAATCTGATATAGAAGAGAGGATCTCATAATGTAAATATATCTGACTAGGGACTTCTGCACAAATCACACATAAAAGGTGAACAGCCCAATAAAAATGGGCAAAATGTTTTAATATACTCACATTAATTGTATCAAAAAGATGCATCAATGTGTCATGAGGTAAAGTCATATAAAATACAAAGTTGTAACTATATAGACTGTCTAAAATTTTTAAAATGACATCACCAATATTGACATAAATGTACAATAAATCCTACTCTCTGGTCTGAACACAGAGCCACTTTCTTTAAAGTTACACATGAGCATGACCCATGCATGGTTTCATTTCTAGATATTTACACAGGGGAAGTAAATATCAGCATCTATGTGATGTTGCCACGATGTTCTCCATATCAAGAAGTGATATGGAGAAGAAAAACTCAAAGCTAAACATTGTGTACATTTACACAAGTAGAAAGATGAATAACAGAAATTTGATTGTCCAGGGCAAAGTTGTTAAAGCAAGGCTGGAACTCCAGGAGGACATTCTAGTGGCAATGGCGGCCGTCTGTTGTCTTCTGAGGCCTACCTACATGGTGTTCTGTCTGTTTCTGGCAGTGGAGAACTCAGCACTCTACATGGGGTCCATGGTCTATTAGAGATCAATTTTGCTTAGTAGACTATGTAATATACAACCCTCACTTAGTCGTCTCATCTTGCATTGCAGACACTGACAATTGAGAACCAAGAGTACATTTTCCGGAAGGCTTCAGGGCATGAGAGTCTATGACCCCATTTAACTATATTTCCATAAAGGTTCATCTCCAATTACATTTAGAGTGAGAGCTTCAATACATAAATTGGGTGGAGAGGTATATAAGCAGACCATATCAAGTAATAAGGAATGATTTCTTTTAAAATATGTTTCTATTTGTTATGAGGAAATTGTTTTTGCTAACTTTGTTGTGTTTCTTTTCTCCTCAAGACATGTTCGTGCAACATGAAATTGTATGAAAGAATCAAGGAATTTTACACCTGGAAATGTTCCTAGTCTGAACTACTTACAAGTCATTCCTGTTTTGAAATAATTGTGCCAATGCAAATTAGGCAACAATTATCACCTAGGAGAGTAACAGCAATCCAATTAGGAAGCTGTGAGCAGCTGCAAAGATCTGTAAAACACATTTCATGAAATAGTGTTTTAAGGCAAAACATGCCAACAACCAACTGCATTAAATGACCATTTTTCTTTTGAGAAATACAGAAAAATGGCATATCTCTAATGAAAAATAATGACTTAATCAGATGGTGTATTGAAAAGGTTCAGAAAAATAATTTTATGGGAAGAGTGTTTAGGAAGAAAAATTAGTCTGAAGACAGAAGCAGGCTGTTCCCTGCTCCTAAAATAGATCTCAATTTGAAGAGGAAAATGGCCTCCTTTTCCTGTACTGTATCTAAAATATTCAGGTCACATACTGCAAGGCTGAAAGTATCAAAAAGGGTCTTGGTACCTAATCTTTAATACTTCCCTAGGCAATGGTTATTTTTTTTCCATTCTGCTAATAGCCAGCAAGAGTAACAACCTCTGGCACAGCTAGTATGTGACCACGGATGGGGAATGAAGGCAGGATCAGGTGGTGGAAGAGAGTGGTTCCCAGCTGTTGGGTATGGTTGAACATGTGTTGGCTACAATAAACCATTATCAAAGCTAAGAAGGGTTTTGTGTCACAGCCTCCAAAGCAACAGTAACATTTAATTCCTCCTCTGTTACTATGGTCCAGCCCCAGGGAGATATGTTCCTTTTCACTTTTGGCTTTACTTAACTCTTAGAACCTATTTCTGTCATAAGAAGTTGCTTCTAGCATTTTCCTTTTATAACAAATTCAATTCAGAGAGCAGACATCTCTTTGATATTGCTTTTCAGAAAACAAAGTTGAGACCTAGGAATGAGAAGATAAATTTCACTATTGAGTTATTTAAAACACATTTTCAGTTATCTGAGAGGGAATATTTCTTGGAGGGGAAAAAAAGAAACCAGTGGTTTTTCCATGACACTTGAATAGGCATATTTGATTTTCTGCAAAGATAGTTTACTTATGCTGTGAACAAACAATATGAAATATTTTCTCATAGTGTTTGAGCCTTTGTAAGTCCCAAAATATAGGAATGTGTAGAAGCAACTATGAGAAGATTCAGGTCATTATGCATAAAGAAGCTTCTAGAGCCCATGAAAACTCTCCAGCCCTACTGACTAAGTGCACATCTCCCTGAATTACACCTGCATCCTTGTTTGTATTTCCCAGGTCTTGGAGTTCCCTTTGCTACATAAATGGTAGTCTGAAAGTGTCAGGAGTTAATGAGCCTTAGTGCAGCCTACCACTAATGACTCTTGGTGGGAACAGACCTCTCCCCTGCACTATAGCAGGAAAACACTGACTTGGGCTTTATGTCATTGGCCCAAGTCTGTCTATCTATCATCTATCCTATCTACCTATCTACCAATCTACCTGTCTACCTGTCTACCTGTCTACCTGTCTACCTGTCTACCTGTCTACCTGTCTGCCTGTCTGTCTGTCTGTTTGTCTATCTATTTATCTATCTATCTTTATATCTATCTATCTATCTATCCATCTATCTTTATCTCTATCTATCTATCTTTATATCTATCTATCTATCTATCTATCTATCTATCTATCTATCTATCTATCTTTATCTCTATCTATCTATCTATCTTTATATCTATCTATCTATCTATCTATCTATCTATCTATCTATCTATCATTTATATATGTCTCTCTGGTTTGCATCTGGAGACCTAAGATGTTCTGAAACTATTGCTCTTTACACTGCAATTATTCAGAAATGTCCTTGTCAGGGATGATCAATCAGCATTTCTTTAGCTTTAGCTCTAAAGCTGACACTTAGGAAAGTGGAGTCCAAATTCTTAACTTAAAAGACAAGATAGTAAGTGGTCTGTGAGAGGGGGCAGATTTAATACAAACTTACTATGCTGTACAGAAATGACCTTTTCATTATTCCACCCCAACATTACCAACTACAGATGTTTTGGAAAACCATTCATCTAGAGAATAGTTCTTTGGATCTTGGATAGGTAGTTATAGCCTTTTGTAATGACAGTCTATGGGAAGGAAAACAAGGTTGGTCTGAATAAAGCAACCTTTTTCCTTTGACTATAGTGCTATATCTTCCACCCTATACGTTTTTTAGTTCAAAACCTTTAGAATATAGGTGTTCACTTTTTCTATCAGGGAGGTACTACACGAAACCGGCTGACAGAAGGACTGGCATGTATGGTGTTTCTTGGAGTGCCTATTTCCTTTGAATTCTAGTTTTATAAAGTCATTGGAAAGAGCTACAGAGTATAGTATAAGAAATAATTCAGGGTAACTACTGTCTATAAAAAGCTTCTACTTAGAGTTTACCAATTAGCAATGCTGATAAAGTATGCCCGAAAGTATTCAGCTGGGTATAATCTAGCATCTTCCTTTTCACTGTCTGGACAGAGGAAAAACAGAAAGGAAAATTGTCTGCCATTTTACTTTGAGTCTTCAGAATGAAGGAAAAATCCAATTATCCTACTGCACAACCTAATTACAGAGTGATGTAACATTTAACATCAGGGAGAAGGAGAGACAGAGAGACAAGGAGTAGGATTGAGGGAGGGATGGAGGAAGAGGAAGTCATAGAACAGGGAGGAGAAAATTATTCTTAATAAGAAATATTCTTAATAAATGTTTGTGGAAAATGAAAAGAAGAAAATTCTGCTGTGATCCAGTTCCTAGCATATGGAAACTTTAAGTGACAGTTTTGTAAGAGGCTTGATATAAGTGCTTGTAACCATTGGCTTCTTTCAGGAGGATTATAAAGAGTTGGATTTCCACTTCTGAACCTCCCACATGACTACTGATGAGATCTGGAAAGGCCTCTACCAACTGTGGACGTTCAGCATGGCTGAGAGTTTCTGGAGACTTGATTCCTATGAGGAGGATACATGGTGACATCCAGCAGTCTGTAGCAGATGTCAGCATCTGAGGAAGAATTCAAAGATTTGAGCATTTTCCCAGCCAATACCTATGCCTGTCAGAGATTAAACAGTAGCAAAAGCCCATGGCCCATAACAGAATTAGAAAAGAAATAACAGGTAGAAATGTTCATTCCTAAGAGTAAAATGATTCTTTATTGAACATATTTCTTTCTGGGAATAAAATTGAAATATTTATAAATTAAATTGGTTGTTTTTGTGTGTTCCAGTTTGAATTTCAAAATCGGGCCTTCAGAATGGTCTAATTCTTCCATTTGTTTTGAGTCCTTAAATTAATTAACAGCTGATGCTTGAAAGCAAGCAGCAGCTCATGAACTTTGGTCCATACTGCTCATAGAATGTGTGTTCACTACTGCTGCTGCAGAGTTTAACGCTCTGTTGGCTTCCTACTGCCTTACAACCAAATCTTGACTCCACCATACAGAATAGCATACCTGCTAATTTCAGAGTATATCTTATGCTCATTCACTAAAATCCTGCACAAGTCAGAATTCTAAGTAACCATCATGATGATAGTTGTCTCTGGACAGGTTGCACTGTACAACAAAAATAGGTGGCCACAAAATCACTTTAAATTACACATACTGACCTTTGGCACTGTTTACCAGTTTCTCTTCCACATGCGTGCACTTTTGTTGTTTTAATAATAAAGTAACTTACAAATTCAAATTAAACAGAGAGCTGCAATTTGCTGCTTAATTACAATTTAACTGCCTTGTTATCAGAAATTTTTATATGCCTTAAGATTTGATTAAATACACAATAGAGTCAAATTTTATAAATTTTAAAAGTATGATTAAATTAAATGAGTATTCCTACAACATTGGGTTTTACATGCTTGTTGTAACTAATTAAAATTTGGATAACCAGATTTTGTTAAACTATTACTCATTCTGTCATTTTGTTAACTTTATGTTCAAGGTTTAACACAACAAATTTCAAGTCGAAAGAAAGAGACAGAGACAAAGACACAGAGAGGGAAATAAAGAAGATGTCTTAAAAAAAAAAACCAAGTTGCGGGAACTGAGAGACAACTCTAGGACAAGACAAAGACCAGGAACTAGGGAGGCACCCAAGTATCAGTGGGGGTGTCCTTAGCTGTGGCTCACAGCTTTGGGGATATGGAACATGAAGAGGTCACCCCCTGTATCCAGTCAGGAGCCCCAGAGGAGCTATATGGATACCAACTCACCCACAAAACTTTTGACCCCATATTTATCTTGTCTATAAGAAATGTAGGGACAAGGGATGGAGCACAGACTGAAGGAATGGTCAACCAATAACCGGCCCAACTTGAGACCAATCCCATGGGCAAGCTCCAATTCCTGACACTATTAATGATATTCTGTTGTGCTTGCAGATAGGAGTCTAGCATAACTGATCACTGAGAGGTTCCACCCAGCAGCTGACTCAGATAGATACATCACAGCCAAATGGGGATGGAGCTTGAGGACTTTTATGGAACAACAGGAAGAAGGGTTGTGGGCCCAGAGGGGATAGGAACTCCACAGGAAGACCAATAGAGTCGACTAACCTGAACCTTGGGCCTCTCAAAGATTGAACTAGCAACCAAAGAACACACAAGGGCTGGACCTAGGCCTCTCTGCTCATATGTAGCAGATATGCAGCTTGGTCTTCATGTGAGTCCTAAACAACTGAAACAGGGTCTATCCTAAAAGCTATAGCATGCACAGGGTATATGTTCTTCTCACTAGATTGCCTTGTCTGGCCTCAGTGGGAGACCCTGTCTATGCCTAGCTCTACAGAGAGTTGATGTGACAGGATAGAAGGATACCCAGGAGGGCCCCAGTCTACTCAGAGGAGAAGGGGGGAGGGCGGGGAAAAGGATTGTGGGAGGGGGTGACTAGGAAGAAAGAAGTGAATGAGATGTAAAGTGAATAAGTAAAATAAACAAACAAAGTTAGGAAGGTGAGTCTAGAGTCTACTTGCAAGCAACACTAAACACCAGGCTTGATATAGAATGAAGAGTCTTAGTTAAAGTCAGGAGCCTACAGTGACAGATAGGAATATTGTTACATGAGGATCAGGGAACCTCACAAAAGATAGAGCAGAAGGGATGGAAGAGCCAGATGGGGAAGACCTGCTGTTAGACAGTGTCTTCTAGACTGACCGGGATCCTGTATCCATGAAACCTTAACAATCAAGCTTTCTAGAAAATACTTTCCTAATGATCATACCAGTCAATATGCCAATGAAGAGAATTTCAGAAGGCCTCACCATTAGATGGAGAATTACAGGAAGTCAATGGCTTCTGAAGAAGAGAGAACCCCCCCTTTTTTTGAGAAAAAGACCCCTAATAGGTCGTATAATCCAAGGGGTCGGTCCAAAACACATGCAAATAACACAAAAGAGAGTCTGTAGGTTTTGTGTGTGTGTGTGTGTGTGTGTGTGTTTGTGTGTGTGTGAGTGTGTGTGTGAGTGAGTGTGTGTGTGTGTGAGTGTGTGTGTGTGAGTGTGTGTGTGTGTGTGTGTGTGTGTGTATTTATGTACCACAATCATAATTATAGAAGAGATCATGACTTAGAGCAAAAATAGGGGACATAGTTTAATGGGAGAGAATGAAGAGCAGAAATTAAAAAATTAAGATGTACTCATATTCAAAATTCTTGGAAAAAAGTAAATTAAAAGCTATGTAGCTAGTCTTATCAGTCTAATATATATTTTATCTTTATTCTCATCCTACATAATACAATGATGCAAGAACCTTAGGAGAATTTAATTATTTTTACCCTTCTTTTTAGATGCTACTTTACTGTATTCCCAACTATTAATCACATATGTATATGTATACATATGTACATAGATAGATAGATAGATAGATAGATAGATAGATAGATAGCAACAATAAGTAGACTTGTAGTATCATATTGTTAGGCGATCCAAATCTCTTTAAATGTTTACGTAAATGTTATATTCTCTTTTGTTGTTTGGGGGTTTGTTTGTTTGTTTAATTGCTTGCTTATTTTTTGTAACTCACAGAGATGTGCCCGCTTCTACCTCCTGAGTGCTGGGGTTTAAAGGTATACATCACCACTGCCCTGTTATAAATGTTATATTTCTTTAATTATTTTTACTCTGGCATCTTCAGCATACTATTTGAACTCATTTGTCTTGTGGGGAAAGGACTTCTGTAAGATTTTCAATGCAAATGGTTAAATACTAGGTTTCTTGAATTTTTTTTCCAAATTGTCTTAATTTGCTTTCACTCTTGAAAGGATAATTTTGCTTAGTAGATGGTTTTGAATATATATATATATATATATATATATATATATATATATATAAAATTTGAATATATATATATAATTTGAATATATATTTTCATTCATCTTAAATAAGTTTTAGAAAGCTCACAAGCTCACAGTTATAAATCCTTAAATGTCTCCCCTCTCCTTCTGACCAACTTCTTCACTTTTCAGAATATGGTCATAAAATCATCTCATTGTAATCTGTGTTTCACTCCCTCCTTGAAATTTTAAATCTTTTAAAGTTCTATGCATTGTTGGAATAACCTTTTAAAACCTACCTTCCAAATCACCAATTCTCTCTTCAGCTATATTTAAGCTTGGCCCAGATTTGCAGTTACTCCCTGCTTTTATTGTGTAATTTTGGACTGGTTATAGTAGAATTTTACATTGTGGCATTTATAATCATTATTATTTTTCAGTTTTACCTTAAAATTACAAAAATATTACCCCTTTTATATGTTAGACATTATGGCTTTGTGTCTACCCTTTTATTTAATCTATCTTATATTACCTTCTCTTAGAAAATATACATATATATATTATATGTATAATATATATATGTATATATATATATCTTGCTCATAGTTTCTGCTCATTATATTAAGGAACTCATAAATAACTTTATGTATAATAATTTTATCTTGTTTTTTTACAGAGGAAATAAACATTACCCTTTTCTGTGAACTGCAGAATGATGGGACAATACAAGTCCTTACTTCTGACTTGTTATTATCCGATACTGTGGTCAAAAAAAAATGAGAAAATAACTGATACAGAAAAGTGGTACCAACAAGTAGGGTCATTGCTCTGACTGAAGCTGACCATGTGGTTCTTAGGCTGTTAAAAGTGGTCTCCAGGAGAAAACTAGAAGACTTTGGAAATATCCTCTGGAGAAACACCAGCAAGTGTGTAGTAAAATCACTTACCTGTGATTCTAGTGGGTGTTTAGAAGACTACAAATACAGACAATGAAGGACAGGCTCATAAGTCTTCAGATGAGACTCACAAGAATTCTACTGAATTGGACTAGAGGTAATTTATATACATCTAAGCAAAGAATGTGCCTATGTCTTGCCTTTGCTTGGAAATATGAATGTGGCTAAATACAAAATAAGGGACTAATTAATTTAATGTTGAAATTTTAAGACAACATAGCATTTGGCTGTGGCATGGTCATTGCTGTCAGCTTTTAGTTGGTCTGCAGAGAGAACCAAGAAAAATACATAGATTCAAAATGATATTTGAAAAAATATATAACTATGACAGAAGAAGTGTCTATTTAAATCCATGGGCAGGGTAAATATTGACAAGTATCTAAAATTTCTAAAGAAGTCAGTGGCATTAAAAAGAAGCCAAGCAATTTGTCCTGAGATAATAAATAGAATGCCTTAAAGAAATATCTGGATTTGGACAGACACTAGCATATATACACCAGTGTAAAAACATTAAACTGACTTAAAGACAGAATTTTCAGAACACCCTACTACAAAGGAAGTTCTTTGCATTGTTTGACTGCCTAGTCTGAAGGGTATTAATTATTGCTCAAGAAGGCAGCAGAATCAACAGTATTCATGTGGTATTGGTTTAGGAGGCATATAAAATATGAGTTACGAAATCAATGTTATAAAGCAAATTACAGAAGACCAAGCATGCATAGCAAGGTTAGGTTTCATAAAGCAAACTCTTGGCAGAGAAATGTGTAGAGTCTGTAGTTAAAGCCTAATCCATAATGAAAATTCCAGAACACTGGATGCCAAAAACTATCAAACGTCTTTCTAGGAATGCTTTGGACACCTACTCGATCCAGATTAATAAAGAGGCTATGTGAGCATCAGATGGTAAGATCATAGGGATGGGACTGCCTAGATGTGTTGGTACTTAGGAAATGTCATCATGGGCAATCAGTGCGAGAAATGGAGCTACAGGGTTTATCAGCTGCCATGATGGTTTTTTATTTTTTCTTAGCTCTTGTTATTCATGTCTATATTTCCATTACTCCATTTTGAAATAGGACCACTCATTCTGTGATTTGTATGTCTTGCAAATATGTACTATCTTTTTGTTTTTAGGCACTCATAATTTAAAAATTACTTTTAGTTTCAGTAGAGACTTTGCACTTAAATTTTAGACAATGTTGAAACTGTAATGTTATGAGGATTTTTAACTTAGACTGAATAAATTTTCAACCATGAAATAAACAAAAGCCTTTGTGGTGACGTGTCCAGAAGTGGGGGTGAATTTGAAACTGTCCTTCTGCTCAGAGACTCGTGCTTCTAATGTTTGGTCTCCAGCTGGTGGTACTATTTGAAGAGGGCTAAAGAGAAGCCTTTTGGAGGTGGGGCCTCAATGGTGGAAGTAAAGAACTGGAGGTGTCTTTGAAGGTTATAGCCTGGCCCTAGCTTCAAGCCCACTTTCCATTATGCAATAACCTTTCCCACACACTACTGCCATCATGAAATAAACCACTCTACCATGCCTTCCTACCACACAGACACAAAGCCATAAGTCTTTTAGTACTTAAGTTAAATATAGTAATCACAATAACATGGAAGTACCATGATAGGACAGCATTCTGTTTTTATTGGTCTCTACATATCCATAAATGATCCAGAACAGAGGCATCAGCCTGTGGAACATCTACTTTAGAAACAAGGAGTATGCTCTTCAAGAGACCATAGATAGACTCATAGGTATCATGCACCATTTGCTAAAATTAAAATGGCCCTTGCAGGTAGAGAGAACAGACAGTTCAATGGTCAAAAAAGCACTTGCTGCTCTTACAGAAAATTGAAGTTTGGTTTCCAGCTCCCATATCAGTTGTCTCACATCTGCCTGTAACTCCAGCTGCAAGGGATCTAATGTGCTCTTCACTCCTCTGTGGGTACTTGGACCCATGTACACAACCCCACACACACAATGCACACACACACACACATAATTAAATGGTTAAAATAAGCCTCTAGAAATAAAATCAAATGCAATATTGCTAAGCTCCAACTGTAAGATCAGTAATAATCGGTAATGATCACTAGGTGATGCATCTGTGTTTTTTCCTCTTTGAAAATGAAGCAGAGCCCATGTAAGGCCTAGATGCTTTTCATCACCTTACTCTGATGCTTTGTTAAGACAATCCCTCTCTCAGACACGTTGATGGGCTACCTTGAGCAAAAAGTTAATAGCACATTATATAGCCCACTGTAATGAGACACTGGAAATTTCATAGATACTTTGGTCTGTGTACCCCTTTATATATTGTAGATTGTGAATGAGATAAACAAACTAGTAAATTTAACTTCGTGAAAATTTAAAAGAATAGAAGCCTTATGAATAATGATGAGAAAGAAAATGAGACAATAGAAATAAGAGCATGCAAAGGAAATTTGTTTTATTTATTAGACAAAGTCTACAGCTTTTACTAAAAGTTTTTATAATCAAGAAATTATGTTTAAGATTTAAAGATGACAAAGAAGATTTTAAACTATCTTTACAGTTCCAATCAGTGGCATAGAGGAGAAGAAAAGCTAGAAACAAAACAAGTCTCTAATCAGAAATGGGGGGAAGGGCTGGTGAGATTAATGGGCAATTGATATGCCTTCTGCTCTTCTGGAGAATGCAGTATGTCCCCAGCACATACATCATGTGAGCCACAACCGTTTCTAACTTAAGCTTCAGAATGATGATGCCTTTTGCTGGCCTCCATGGGTACCTGCACACATGTGTAATGAACTCCCATAAATGAAAAATACACTCATACATAAAGCCTATAAAATGTGGTTGTGCTTTATTGGATTAAAAATAAGGAATTGAATGCTTTTTCAGGAAATAATTAAAATTTAGATATGAACAAAATCTTTGTTGTTATGATCAGGATATCCCTGCAGGTTCTATTAAAAAGAGTGTTTTACTTTCTGAGATATAGACTTTCCTTTGAGCTATTACTGTTTCCTATCTCCCTAATTTCAGATGAGAGGTCACTTCATAGATCAATCACCACTTCACTGTATAGGGTCACTGAGCAGTGGGCCTACAGTAACAGCTGTTCATTTGGTAACTCCTACTGTGAGGAGAGTAAGATGTGTCCGTTGAAGATACCTTCCTCACATCAAGCTTTCTTCTTCCCTGAGCAGGCTGACATACAGACACCAGTGAGATTCACTCCCTAAAATGGAAATTTCTGGTTTCTTTTTGGTGACTCATTTGTGTCATGTGATGTTTTTCTGAAAACTGTGTTGTGAGAGGATATATTAGCTGAGCAGACACTTGGGAGAATGCTTTGCTGACAACAGAGATATGGTGCTTTTCTACAAACAGCCTGGAAAAAGAAGACATGTGATATTTTGCTAGAGCAGATGCCTGAGAGAACATGTGATGTTTGAAAGGGATATGAATGTAGCACAACAAACAGTGGATGATGGTGAACGGTAGTGGTCCACCTTTCCATTTTTTGTTTATCATCATTTGTCATTACTTCATAGAGAAAAATAAAGCACCTTAAAACTATTGGTGGTGTTCTGGTTTCTTGCTGGTTCCACAGATTTGGGCCAATTGGCAGAGCCTTGTGGTTTTTTCTGGATCGACCTGCCATTGCTGATTCATGAGTGGTGTTTCCAAGTGGATCAAGCTGACACTTCTGATTCATATTAACTGAACTGTTGATATCTTGACAACATAGATTGGATTTGCTCCAAAGAACTATTTCTAAACAAGTCCACATCATTCTTTGTTCTATCAACCTTTCCTTTCTACTACCTCTGGTGGGTGGTGGGATAGAAAGAAAGTTAAAGCATTTAAGAACACTTATTAAAGGTAGGTTTGAAAATTTTAAGCCTTTGGGTGGTACTCAACATGGCTTAGGTATTATGGGTAACTCTGTTTTTAATGTAGTAGAGGAAAAGGCAGGTTTTTATGGGTTAGCAATGTTGCTTAAGGAGGTTGGCAAAATCAAGTACTGCCACTGGGTGATCTCCTGCCACGCTCCCAGCAAGAATATTTTGGTTTTGCTTCATAGCTTTCTCATATGCTATTTTGAAAAAGTTTTTGAGGAAATCCTACAATTCTCTTTTGTTAGAAAAGATTGAAGAGTTGGCTATGCACTTAGAGAGTTTTCAAATAGAAGTAGAAGTTTTTAGACAGAAGCAGGGTCAGTTGGAGGAGAAGAACATTCTTCAGGCCTACTGCATGTGCCCAGAGCTCCTCTATGAAATGATGGGCCAGGAAGAGCAGGAAATGATACAGGTACAATGGGCTAATGCTCTGGCAAGAGCACCACCAGAGTATTTGTCCTAAACAGGCACCTTCAGCCTTCCCAGTCTTTGTTCAGCATATGCCTGCTAATGATAGCATTCTTGCCTATAATGAATTTACCTGACATCCAATAGAAATACTAGATCTAAAGGAAGTTAAATAGGCTATCATATTGTATGGCTTGCATTCTCCATTTGTTAAATAAATGCTGAGTAACGGCTACATAGCATAGGGTTATCCCACAAGATTGGAAAGAATTGGTATCAGCTGTGTTAGAAGCTGGATAGCAATTACAATAGTTGTCATGGTAGAGTCACAAAGCCACAAAGATAAAACAACAAAATGTAGCAAGGGGAATAAATGCTACTAAAGAGCAGCTGCTCAATGAAGGGAATTATGATTCACTTCAAGAACAAATCTAATCTGATGATGGTGTGATTATACAATGTTGTGTTTCAGCTATAAGAGCTTGGGAGACACTTGGGAAAAAATATACCTCATTCACTAAGATAATACAGGATTCTGGAGAAGCCTTTACAGAATTCTTACAGAAGTTTGATTCAACTGTAAATAGAGCCATATTGGACACTGAAACAAGACCATCATTAATGGAAATATTGGCATTTGAAAATTCAAATGCCAGATGTAAGGGAGAAATCAGACCATTGAAAATTCAAGGAGCCCTAGTAGATGAATAGATAAGGGCAATAATTGATATTGTTTCTTAGGAGTATAATGCCCATATCATAGGGCAAATTTTAGTAGAAATTTCACAAATCAAAATGCTTGGTGCTTTAATTTTGGTGAATTTGGTCATTTCCAAAGAAATTATAAGGCTAAAAGACTCAGAGCTCAAAATAGCAGGTACATTGACTCTAGAGAATATCATATTTGTAGAAGAGAATAAGCAGATGCTGGTTGCTATGAGCCACAAAGGCTTCCAGGATATAGGAGCAACTGTGGAAAGGGCAAACATTAGTCTAAGGATTGCAGATATAAGAAAGACATACAACGTCACTTCTTGCCATCAGGATATGAATTGAAGGGCCTGTCCGCTCAAAGCACCAAAGCAAAAAATATAAGCTGTCTTCCTTTGGTCAACCAGGTGGTACCAAATGGGCAATAAAATTAAAACTGAATATTTATGGTATTATATATGCTACAAAAGGAAATATAGCTTTGAAGCTGGACACAGCTATTCCTCTTACATTCTCCCCAAAAGTTGAATATTATAAGTTAACCACTGGATTTACAGTCCTTTACCTTCAGGGACAGTGGGAATAATCATGGGAAAAAGTGGATTAACTTCTAGTAGATTTATTGTATGTCCAGTATTATATAAATATAATATATATCCCCATCTACTATATATATATATATATATATATATATATATATATATATATATATATACACACACACACACACATATATATATCATATAATATATGGTATATTATATATAGTACATATATGGTATATATGCATATATATATATACACACACATACATATATATATATATATGTATATATATATATTATGCTATAGTAGATGGGAATAGCAAGAAAGAAATAAAAATTTTGGCATATGTGAAAAGAAGATGCAAAGAATAGAATTGCTCAATGGTTGTTTCCTTATATCAAGAGCAAGACCACTCCAGTAAAAAAGGACAAGGGCTTTTGGAAGTACTGGAAAAAAAAGTGTGTATTGGCAAAAATTGGTTAATGATCAGAGACCCAAATTAATGGTCCAAATGAATGGTGTAAGCATAGAAAGTTTGGTGGATACAGGAGCTGATGTTAGTATACTTTCTCAAAAATGTTAAAATCCAGATTGGCCACTTCAGAAGATTTATATACAATTTATAGGAAGGGGTAAATTATCATAAGAAAAAGATTAAGATGGACTCCCTGTGTGATTAGGGGTGATACAGTAGATGCTCCTGGCGAGGGTATTGTATGAGTGATTGAGAACCATGACAACCTTGGCCATTATCTAAACATAGGACATTATAGGGATTGAATTTCCAAATTTATAAAAGAGGCTACCTCTGACATACTAACAGCCTTCCCCCTAAAATGGTTATCAAACCAACCTGTCTGGCAAGAGCAGTGTCCCATAACAAAAGAAAAATTGCAAGTACTTGAACAACTGATCTAAGATCAGCTGGAGGCTCAACAAAAGAGTCTACCAGCCCATGGAATGTCCCTGTTTTAGTTGTAAAAAACGAAATCAGGTAAATGGAGGATGCTAATGACTTAAGAGCAGTTTATAAGGTAATTCACCAAAATGGGTCCTTTACAGCCTGGGCTTTCTTTACCATCCTTGTTACTGAGGTCATGGCCTATATCAATGAGCAGGATAGGGAAAGGTTTACTTTCTGAATACCTACTTTAAATAATAGCCATCCACTAAAGAGATACCACTAGAAGTTACTTCCACAGGAAATGTTAAATAGTCCAACTTTATGTCAGTATTTTGTGCAACAACCATTAAAAACAATTTAATGTCAATTCCTTAGTTTATTACTTATCATTATATGGATGACATTCCATTGGCTGGTTCTGACAAAGATGTTTTAGAGAGCATGTTTAAAGTAACAAAGAGAATTCTGCCATGCTGGAGGATACAGATTGCTCCAGAAAAAATACAAACAGGAGATTCACTTAGTTATTTAGCTTAGAAAATCAGTCAACAAAACATAAAACCACAAAAGGTATACATTTGTGGGGACCAATTGCAAACTCTTAATAATGTTCAAAAATTAATGGGAGATATTAGCTGGCTGATGTCTATAATTAGATTAAGTACACATGATTTAAGTAATGTGTTTCAAGTGTTACAAGGAGATTCAAATTTTAAAAGTCCAAGATGTCTAATAGCTGAAGCAAAAAAAAAAATTAACTCTTGTAAAAAAAGACTGCAAGAGGCATATGTCTATCAAATTGATTCTAAACTTGATTTTATTCTGGTCATTTTACCTTCAACTCACTCTCCTACCAGGCTCATTATGCAAAGGGAAGATAGTATTTTGGTATGTATTTTCTTAGCTCACAAACAAGATAGAACATATATAGAAAAAATTTGTGAATTAATCAAAGGTAGAATAAGATTTAATCAATTATTAGGAACACCTATGACTGAAATTGTAGTACCTCTTACAAATGCTGAGATTATATCATGGTTGATCAATGAAGACTTACAAACAGCTTGTAGTAATTACTTGGGTGAAATCAATAACAAATATCTAAAAAGCAAATGTATACAGTTTATAAATGAGCTAATTGAATTCTTCCACATATAATAAAGAGAACATCCATTCCAGAGGTACCAACATCTTATACTGATGCAAGCAAGATGGGAATAGCAGGTTTTAAGTCAGACAAAATAAGCAAGGTGATCAAAGTCCATATACATTAGTTTAAAAATCAGAATTGTGTGAAATCCTTATGGTATTATTAGATTATCCTGAAACTCTTAACACGATTATTGATTCTTTATATACAGAAAGAGCTGTTTTGCATACAGAAACAGCTGAATTTTTACCAGATAACTCAGAATTAATTTTGTTACTTATACAATTGCAACAAGCCATCAGAAGTAGTAACAGTGTATATTACTGATAGTCTCACACAGGTTTGCCTAGTCCATCGGCTCAAGGAAATGAGGAAACTGACCAATTACTAACAGGAAATGTGTCAGAAGCCTCAAAAAATTTATGAGAAGCATCATGTTATTGGGAAAGGTTTAATGAAAAGTTTCCTATCACTTGACAACAAGCAAAAGGAACAATAATTAAAAAAACAAATCTCCTGTGTGTTCTCTATATAACCATATACAATTACCTGCTGGTAGTAACCCTAGTAGTACCAAAAGAAATGACATCTGGCAGACTGGTGGAACTTTTGCATAATTTGGAAAACAAAAGTATATACTCCATACCATTTACACATACTCAGATTTTTAGTTGGCAACTGTTTTCAGTTCTAAAAAGGCTGATTGTGTTATTATATACTTATTGGAAATAATGGCAATTATGGAGGTATATGCACAAATTAAAACAGACAATGCTCCCACATATGTATCCAATAAGCTGAAGCAACTCTTTGCATATTACAATATAAAGCATGTTACTGGAATACCACACAATCCCATAGGACAAGCAGTTTAGAAAGAGCCAATTGTACCTTAAAAGAGATGCTTATTAAGCAAAAAGAGAGAGTAAAAGGAAAAAGGAACTACAACAGTTGAGAGACACTGGGTTACCAAAAGAACTGAGGAACTAAGCCAAATAATATACTATAAAGATATGTTGTCATTAGAATGGAAACCTGCAGTAGTTTTAAGACAGAGAAATCGCTATGTTTATGTATGTACAGGAAATGAAAAAATATGGTTACCAACATTTTTATATAAATTAGACCTGACAGTGAAAACCTCTTATCAGTTGAAACATGAATGTCTTCACTAAGCAAGCAGCCCAGGTGATTCATTCTCAAAGAATGTCTCATTTACTGATTTCTCCAAAATATGCATGAAAATCAATTTCAAAGGAACTAGACCAAATGACCGATAGCATGGAGACAGGACAGACAACACTGAGACTGGATAACACAGGAACTGGGCAAAACTGCTACAGTTGGCTGTCTTTAAATTAATAATTTTCCCCTTGTATCTCAAATAGGAATTTTTGCCCCAATTCAACAGGAATCAATTATATAAGAAGACCATCATAACAGTTCCTTAAATTGAGGTAGATAATTGGGGTCGTTTGATGTGTTTTGCTTGTCTTCAGCTTGGGTGGTAGGTTGTTTTGCTTAATTAATAAATGTTGATAGAGGTTTAAGGTTGTTTTGCTTAACTATTATACACTGACAGAAATTTAAGGATTTTTTTTTGCTTAATTATTGTATATTATAGAAATTTAAGGTTATTTTATTAGACTATTGTTTAACTATCTTGTACAAAGTCTGATTGTTTAAGGTGTGATGTAAAGTTCTAGTTTTATGATTCTTATAATTGATTCTATTCTGTGAAATTGGTGTTAGAGGAAAAGACAATCTTTTAAACAGAAAAGGGGAATATGAAGTGGAAATTTTTGGTTTCTTTGGAGTCTCAGTTGTGTCATGTGATGATTTTTGAAACATCCTAATGAAAGGATGTTTTTGCTGAAGCAAATATGTGGGGGAATGTTTTGCTGAGAACAAATATGTGTTGTTTTTCTGGAAGTAGCCTGGAAAAACGGTGATATTTTTCTAGAGCAGGTGCATGAGAGAACACATGAGGTCTGGATATAAATATAGCCCAACAAGCAGTGGATGACAATGGATGATATTGGTCTACCTTACTATTCTTTGCTGGTCATTGTTTGCTGTGACTTCATAAGAAGAGAGAAAAGCACCAAAATACTGGTAGTGTTCTGGCTTTTTGCTGGTTTCATGGACTCAGATGATTCACAGAGCCTTGTGTTTTTTTCTGAATTGACTTGACATTGCCAATTCACGAATGATGTTTGCAAGTGGATCAAGCTGCCTGCTGCTGATTCATGTGAATTGAACTGCTGATATCCGGACAACATGGATTGGATTTATTCTAAAGAACTATTACTTAACAGGTCCGTATTCTCCTTTGCTCTATTAACCTTTCCTATCCACTACCTTTGGTGAGTGGTAGACTAGAAAGGAGATTAAAGCATTTAAGAACCCTTATTTAAATTAAGTTTTTAAAAACCTTAATCTTCCAACTCCCCCTATCCAATTTCTAGTGTGGCTTTTTTTTTTTGACCAGTTTCTTCTCTCTTAGAGAAGTTTAAGGCAATATATAAATGGGATATCACTTTCAGTCATTATCTCAGAAATTAGAAGTTAGGTTCATTATTTCAGAGAATTTGGGGAGTCTTTGGAATGATTTCAAAGACAAGTTCACTAAAGTGAAGTAAGTGCCACAGGAAATGCACTGAGTGAAATGCATACCATTTTTTTTTTACTAGTGGCAGTAAAACTAGAAGCCAGCCTTTACTGAATGCAAGAGAACTTACCATACCCTTAAAAATCTGCCTACATAGTGCTGGAGCAGTCAATTGAAAGGTGACAAGGATAAGTTAACATGTTTTTGTCAATATACATTAGATCAGCCACTATGAGACACAATGCTGAATTCATGATAAATGTTACAGAACATCAAATAAGAATGCTCACATTAGGCAGAAAAGATCATATTCACTGTTCATTCAAGAAATAGATCAGTTGTGTTTCAGGTAGGGAAGAGAACCTTTCTGGTGCTTGTGTTCTAATTGGGAAGGGATAGAAGAAAAGGCAGAGAGACACATAACCCAAGTGAGTCTACATAGTGACATGTCCCAAGAAGGATGAAAAGGGAATCAGCAATATCTGTAGATCAAAGGTCTCTCTGGTTTCTACTTTGCTCTAGAAGCTGAATGACAATAGTCATGTAGTCAGCCCTGTGAGTGTCTAAATACAGCCACTCTAGAAATGACAGTGGAGGCAAAGTACCTGGTTCTAGAACATAGAAAAGACAAGTGGGAAGGGAAAGCTAGTGAGGCCAGGGTATGCTCCCTGGTGGTGGCAATGAAAGCGGACCAGATGATGGAGTCAAAAGTATGTAGTTTCATATCTTGACCATGATTGGATAATTTAATATTAATCTAAAAGTAAGTGGATCTGCTTAAAAATTTTATAGTAACAAACTTCATTTCTCAGTTGATCTTTTTAAGATAATGTGAGAATAGATCTTTAGGAATGGTGTTGCAAATTGATCTACATTCTACGACATGTAACCAAGACAAAATAACCAAAGAAAGTAAAACAAAGCAAAGTAAATGGAATTAGTCTGTTATTATGCTGTCATGCCAGTTGTAAAGAGAAAAAGCACATGTATCAACACAATCAACTAGAATCTAGAATTCTATACCTCTGGCTAGTAACAAAGAGATGCCACTGATTTCCAATGACACTCAATAGGCTTTATAAATTCTGAAACTCTAAAGATGGCCATTAAACCTATGATAGAAATTACATGGCCAACAGTACGTAGTTCATTCTGCCAACATCAGAGTGATCAATGTTTTTGTTTGTTGGTTGGTTGGTGTGTTGGTTGGTGTGTTGGTTGGTGTGTTGGTTTATGAGACAGTGTTTGTGTAATATCCTATAACTCTCTGTAGACCAGTTTTGCCTTGAACTCAGAGATCCATGATCTATGTCTAAATCTTGAAGGCTGGGGTTAAAGGCATGAGCCACCACCATCAGACTCATAGTGATATGTATTAATGAGAACATCTGTTATCACATTCTCCATTAATTCATTTTAATGCCTCTCTTATGACTTTAATCATTTGTACAGTCTCTCATGATCTGCCATTGAGAAATGGAGGTGCTTCATAAGCCACTCAAATCATTCCATAGAGCACATTCCTGCTGCGGCCAATTTGATATCAATAACCTGACCCACAGGTGAAAAGGATAGAATTTAGGCTCTTTTAAGAGTTGAAAACACAAATTTTAACCACAGTATAACTTATTAACATCTCTCTGATTGAATTTGAAGCTGGCTCCACAAGAGGGAATTTCATGTCTAGTACTGTAATCCTGGTCAAAAGCCCATGGCTCGTTATAGGCCCTCAGAGTAAGCTTACTATTTTCCCTTGGCCAAATGGTTATGCTGTTAAACTACCTTCTAAATATGTATGCTTATACCCTTAGATTAATGCTCTTTCTGGCTCAGTTAGGGAAACTTCTTTTTACAGGTTGAGTAGAAACTCCTAATTAGACAGCGTACTGAGAATAAGAGTCTGCGTGTATACTCAGCCTGGAGTGAGGTGAGTATCACAGAGGGCACAGGAAGACAGTAGGTTCTGAAGAATGGAGTGGGGCAATGGGAACTGCTGACTTCTGAACATAACATGGCTGTATGCACCACTGAACTCAGCATCTGTGGCTACCTGCCCAACTCCTAAAAGAAAGAAAGCCAGTCAAAATTCCAACACGAATGGTGGAGGAACTCATGAGACAGCACCTGTAGGCAAGAAACTCCTGGCTGCTGGAGGAAGGAGAGCCATTTTTCTCTCATTTTTAGGAGGATGTAGTCACTCATAAGTTAACCACGACCCAGTGCAGGATAATCTCCGTCCCCCCCCCCACACACACACACAGAGGAACAGATAGGCAGAGCTAATCAGTGGGATCGTTTGACAAAACAAAACAAGAGACAAGCTTACAAAGCTGGGAAGGGACTGTGATCAACGGAGACCAAGAGAGTTGGAAGAGTGACATAAGGAGTGGTTATGATCAAAACACCTTGTATGTATGTGTGGAATTACCAAAGAACAAATAAAAACATCAAGAGAAAAGAAAATATACTTTGAAGCTATAAAATATACTATGTGCATAAATAATAGCTACTTTATATATTGTTGTGACTTTTTTGTCAATTAAATGTCCTATGACTTAAAAATGGTGAGGAGTCTTGTCAATAAAGTGAGTAATTTGAAGTAAGTGTTTTGCTGTTGTTGTTGTTTCCTGATCAGACGACACTTGTTTATACAGTACTGAAATGCTACTTCAGTTAAACCTTGTGTAAATCCTCAATCTACCGCGTAGTAGCTTCACCTTTACCCTGTAAGAATTACTAATGGGTTTTATTTAGGCTCACTCTAGAATAAAATAACAAGTAATTCACACCAGCACCTAGATAGTGCAGTTTTTCATTGTGCATAGAATTTTTTTGAGGTTTTATTGTTGTTGCTGCTGTTGTTGTTTTGTGTTCTCTTTAAGAGGAAACAACACAGGGTTCTCCTCTGCCTTGTGGATTTTAGCATAGAGTTGTATAGAGATATATAAAGATGTATAGAGATGATGTATAGAGATGTATAGAGATGTATACAGATGTGTAGAGATGAATAGAGATGTATACAGATGTACAGAGATAAAGAGTAAAGAGTACAGCAATAGCTTATTGGAGTCTGCTGATCAAGATGCGCTAGTTTACATCTGGTTACTGCTCTGGGAAAATCTCTTTTATAGTGATTTCTAAGTTTATTCTAAGTGGTTTTTAAATTTATTCAATGAAAATGTTTAGGTCAATTATGTATTATCGACTAAGTAAATATTATAAATACTACATATATGTGAATATCTCATTTACATATGATTATGAATAATCTTGCCTATTCAACTAAAACATAGGTATGTTAGTATGCCATTGTGTATCTTATAAATTCCACGCAATTTCTCAAAACAAAATTTTGAAATAGATGTTGTTTAGGCCATGTTTTAGTCAAGAAGTTTAAGATATTTGGCAAATCATCCTCAGTAAACAGCAAAGATGAGATTTTTAAGCCAAGGTAGTATGGTATGGTCCCAAGAGTGAGATGTTCCCCTTGATGTCATAGGAATTTAAGGAATGCTGGGTAGACTCCTGACTGGCCTTCCAGTAAGCCTGGATGCTGAGCCACTTCCCTCTCCGGTTATCTTCTGATCGCTGCACTGCCATAGCACACATATCCATAACCTGAGCTGTGACTAACTAACCACGGAGAGACTCCGGAGCTTAGGCGGAGCGCAGCACTGTAGCAGCCTTCAGGATGACAGCTCAGAGCTGCCTACTAGAGAGGCCTCTCTTCCTGTGTGAGGATCTTTCTTCACTTCTATTACAAGGAACAATGCTAATTATTTTCCTTTTTGTGGCAATTTAACGCTTTCCCAGGGGCTGGTGCCCTTGCTTTTAGAAACTGATTTAGAACACTTATGCCTAAGAATACAGATGCTACACAATGAGAATTTCATTTTCTGTCTGATTTTGTAAGTGAAATAACACTCTGTCACCACTCCTGTCTGGTGCCACCAAAGGTGTTAATGAAACATGACTTCCAGGATTAGTTTTCAAGATTGCCTTCCATTACACTCAGTCGTCTGAAAACGCTTTTTAAAATCTATGTCAGGACACAATGGAGTGTGTGAGAAAGTTACTCGGTAACGCTCAGTGAGGCCTGATAGTCACATATATTGTTTAATCTCTGGATTGAAAGGTCAAGACATGCACGGAGGTCTTAACAGTTACAGTGGAGAGCTGTTCTCAGATGAAAACTGCACAAATTCATGTTTCACTGTTGAAGCCCAAGTTTCAGATTGCCTTTAAAATTGATGTTTCAATTCATCAAAACCTCAACAGAAGTTGATACCAAGCCAACCATCCTTCAGAAAGACAAGTTCTCGTGATCACAGCTCTTTGCTCTGAAAGTGGTTTAGGAAACACAAAGTTGGATAGTGAGATGAAGGACCATGGGGCTATTTCCCTGTGGACAAACTCTGAGTTCTCATTCTTAAGGAACCACACTTGGAAACAGTCAGGATGGGGAAGAGGTAAGCAGCACACTGTTCACATGGCTCTAGCCTCAGGGCCACCCAGCAGAGTATCTTCCAGCATCTCTTTGTAAGCTGGCCCATTCATTGTGACTTAATGTTTACACGGACCTGATCAAGATGAGGCAGTTTTGTAGTCAGGCTGTACCCATGGGACATGTAGAGATTCCCTTGAGTTATAGCTTTGTGCTTCCAGTCCACACATGAGGTAAGCAGCTCAGACTCACTCCCCTTGTGGCACTGTTACCACAGCATGAGGAGAGCAGCACCCTAGCTTGAAGTGGTTGACAGATGAGAAAATGCATTAGAGTATCGCTATAGCCCCAGGTAAAATGTTTTTCTACCTAGATTGTGATAGAGAAACACAAAATGGCTCTTTAAATAAATAAACAAGTGCGCATTTGAGAACTGTTTTGCTTTCAAAATGATGCATATCATGTCATCCTCCCAGAGATAAGATATGGAAGAACCAATTGCTAATGTTCATATTTTTCTAAGCATTATTGGCTTATATTAATCTTTAATTTTAATTTTCACTGTATTACACTTTTAGTTTTATTATATAGGTAGGAAATATTTTTCCCACTGCTGGTGGCATTCTTTGGGAAGGTTCTTGGACCTTTGGTGTCTGGCGTCTAGCTAAAGGAATTATATTTCTGAGAGTATGCACTTTCATGTTTATAGCACAAGCATGCTTCCTGTCTCAACTCTACTTTCTGTTCTGCTGAGATGTGATGAGGTGAGAAAACATAGCAGAACACTATACCATCCCTTTCTGCTTTTGTAGTCTATACCCTCAAACCATAGCCAAACGTCAGCCTTCGTTGCATAAGTTGCTTCTTGCCTAGCATTTGATTGCAGAAATGATAAAGGTAACTAACACAGAAGGTTGATAACAAGAAGTTGGGTTGTGGAAATTAGGTTGTGGATGCAAGTATATGATTATATAGTTCATAGGCTCACAGAGTTGCTTTCAGGGTGACATAGAAGTGTTTAGGGCTGCAGACTAAGAAAGTCCTAGGTCTAAGCAGAGCTTAATGCTTTATTCTGATAGGAGCTCACAAGACCAGAATAAAATGGAGCAAAAACTGGAGATTCTGAAGGTTGTTTTCTGCTTCCAGTTCTACAGAGATACAGGTGAGGAGACCTAGCCAAGGCCTAGTGCTACTATGTGCCTTCTCACCACAGTGGACTGTATACTCTTGTCTTGGCTAATCTTTACTGTAAACTCGAATAGAATTGAGGCACCTTTGCTCTTATCTGTAAAGTAGCTTCCAAGAGAGGGGAAACTAAGGCAGGATGACACAGCCTAAGTTACTCCTGTTGAGCATTTTATCACAACAATAATAAACTTAACTAACCTTTCAACCATGACCCAAAGTTAATCTTTCTCTCTTATGTTGGGTCTTGTCAGAAATTTTGTTACAACAATAAGGAAAACAACTAATATAGATACAGTCAGGTAGGCGATGACTGACTAATAGATACACAGAGAAAACCTGAATTTGTTCTAGACAGGCAAACAAGACTTGTTTTTTGGCTCTGTATAAACTCTCAGCTGATTTTTTTCTCAGTAAATAGGTTAATATTAGAATCTGCCTTATCAAAACTGACAACCATGAGTTAGAGACATCATGAGATGAACCAGGAACCCTGACAACTTTATTATCTTTTACATTCTTCCACATGCTTTGATTTATTTTTTAAAGATAAGAATATCCATGGATGTGAGGACGATCTGGATGTGACATCTGTCACCCCATTGATTGTCAAGGTTGATTTGGCTGATCTGGTTGGCTAGAAGGGTGTCACCTTCCTCCCTCTCCTCTTCATGTGAGTCCCTCCAGAAGCTGTATGTTCTGTCCAAAAGGATGACCTTCCCCGAATAGAGGAGGACTGGTCTTTGTTCAAGGGTATACAAGTAGCTTCGATGGCCTGCTAAAACCTCCAAACAAGCTCTCAAGATAAGAACATCCTAGGCAATCAGCACCTCCTGGAGTAAGACAAGAAGAGAGTTCAGTGGAGTTCTCAACTTTACCCTAGTTTTCCGAAACACCTCCTGACATGGTTCTATGGTGACAGGAGTCAGCAAGGTCTTCTCTCCTGTTCCCACTTATACTTTCTGCACTTAACCAGAAAGACAGTCAAGTACTGGTAAATTAGAGTGAGTGAGATGTCATGGGAGAAAGAAATCCTCATTGCTCCTATTCATAGTGTCCACTCTAGATCTGCTAGGGATCATTATCGTTAATAATGTCAGACCCTAGGCTAAGTGACTAGCCGACATCAGCACATTTAATACTCATCTAGTGAGATGCATAGCTACTCATAGCTTTTACAAATTAGAATCATGGAGATTTTAATTATGCAAGTCTGAAATTATTTAATATAAGGTATCAACACATTCTCACTTCATTTGCAAATTTCAAATATAGTAATAGCAACCCACTCTCCAAAGTATTACAAAGAATTTCCTAATTCAAAAATTAAGCCTATAATACTAAGTTTGATGACACATGTCATAGTTCCAGCTACTTGGGAGGTTGAGGCCTGAGGATAAAACTATTGATAACAAGCTGGCCTACATAATAAGACTCTTTCTATATAAGAAACCCAATGAAAATTCACAAAAAATAAAAAGCTAAGCTTAGAGAAATTTTTCAATCTGAACTACACCTTGCTCATATATTGCTTATACTTTTGCTGAAAAATAATAATTGTTAGGCTTAAAGTTAAAGCTTGCTGAACACTAGCTGAGTGCTTCCCGGATTTGAAGCCATCTATTTATAACAGGAAAGAAAATCCTGCCAAATAGAACTATTATTGTCCCCAATTTGCAGAGAAGGAAGAGAAGATGTGCCACTATTGAGGAAGAAGATGAAACCCAGCTTCACTCTGAAGGATGAATCTTGAATTGTATGTATCTTTAATTAAATCAGCTTTTAGAACTGTCTCCTTCTAGGACATACGCTTTCCTTGTGGATTTCTTACTTTTGAAATCAAATTGGGAGGCAGTTAAGTAATTTTTCCACAACCTCAAAGCTAATGGGATCCACATTCACCAGACAGGGGACTTAAATTAACATACACAGGCAGATCTCACCTGGCACCCAGCTGAGTGTGCACTGACACCTCTATTCTTCCCAGATCTATAAAGATGCATATGATAAAGCACATGTGTCCACGTGCTGGACACCCTTCTGACTCCTTCAGTTACAGCCTTGACAGAAAACATCTGGACACTTTCTCAAGGGCTACCACTCTGCTCCTGTATCCTCTCTAATGTTTCATGTCAGGTAACTGCTAACACACATGCCCTGCTCAGACCAAACCTCTGGAAGCTGGAGGATGGTTGCTGACACCCCTCACCTCCTTCTCTATGTTTTCTACCACAGGCTGGTTTAGCAGAGCATGTCTTACTCTACAGAAAGTACAGGATGTGTACAGTGTGGCCCCAGAATCAGAAAATAACTGCACAGTGACTTGTGAAAGGAAAGGAGACGGTCGTTCCACTGTTCTCCAAGCAGAATGCCCCAGCACAGAGACAGCGCACTAATGTTATTTCCCTCTTCCACACTCGGCAAAGTACCCAAATACAATAATGTGCTCTGAAGGGCGACCACAGACGTACTTTGCATAGAAGGCATCTATTTATCCTGCCTTTTATGTTGTCCATATACAAAGTGTTAAATAACCCAGTCCTCCTGCATGTGTGTTCACAACTCCATATGTTCCACTCTGACCCGCTGGAACAAAAGTTTTCTCAGGCAAGTTGACCCCAACCTACCAAATGTAAATCCTCTTTGACACAAAGAAAAGCACCTTGCCTAAAAGCACAAAACTTCTAGGAATTGAAAAGGTACCTGATATACGTCATAGTGTGATCACTACCCCTGTGTGAGGATGGGAAGCTGGCCTGCTTCCTGGACTACCAAAGTAGTCCTGAAAAAGTAAAATTAATATGCAGGTATTAGCTCTTACCATGTTTAAAGTTAGTTTTATTATGCTTAATACATTGATATATATTATGTATAAATATACAATTAAATACTCTGAGTATATTTTAATATTAATATAACTATATTAATTTAACATATATTATTTAAATATAAATATAATTTATTATATTAATTTAAGCAGAATTAGATGTAGTGTATTTATTAATTACTTGTTTATATAACAGAACATACACTTGTGTGTAAATGTGTACATTTTTAGATATGCTTGCATTAATTCAAATAAACTGCACAGCTGTTTCTTCTTTCTTGTCAGAAGCATAAGCACCAGTGTTCAGCATTAAGGTTTTCTGGCATCTGTAAGTAACTGAAACTGATGTAGGAACTCTGAATTCTGTTATTGGATACCAGAGTGGAACATTGGTGCCTCTGGTCCCAACCACTGTGGTACGAACATTCAGCACATGTCCTCAGCTTACAGCTGTTGTCACATCCTTTGCTCTCCTCTCACTGGAGACAGAGCCCTACCAGGGAAGTTCCTCATCTCTCTGCTGCTGGCTTCCAGAAGAAGATACTGACTTTTCCTCTGTTTCTCTTCCTCCTTTCTGAGTAAATACAGGAGAGACAGTGGCGTGCCACACAGGATAACTGCTGCCCTTTGAGAAGATGCACACTCTGACTAGGAACAGGAGTGGCATGATCAGAAAAGCCCACAAAGTCCACAGGTTGTGGACAGGACTGCTCAGACAGCAGGTGTGGGGGTGAGCATATTTCTCCCTGCCCTTTGCAGACCACCAAGTCTGCAGGGAACTAGGAACTTGAGGAAATGTCAAGGAAACAAGTTACTTGTTAAAGGTCAGGGTTGAGTCTGGCTGCCAGAGTACAGACGAGTCACTTATGTAAAGATGGCTCAAAGCCCACACTGGGCCTCTGCAGGTGCCAAAGAATCCCAGTACAGGCAGCTCACAGCTCCACCTATAGGTCTAGACGGGAACCCAACTTAACTATGATAACTTCTGGGACACATGAGAGGGTGCCCGTCAGCCCCCACCCCAAGATAAAAGAGATGACTGTGGACCTGCCAAATCATAGATACAAATGCTTGAGTGTGTTTCAAACCATACTTCAAAGTGTATTATTATTATTTTTGTGTGTTTCAATGAACAAATCCAATGAATGAGGAGATGTTCATATTTTTCCCGTTAACATAAGAAATTTGAATTCGGGATTCTGAAACAGGCCCAGATATGGTGCAAGGGTGTGTGCCCAGAGCCTGAAGCATCATAACTGGTGCCCGCTGTCTTCCCTCTCTTCTGCGTTACACTGGTGGTGACAGGTTCTGTGAGAAAAATGGAAATGTAATCAAAGAACATCCAGGTCGATATAAGGATGTTTGGACAAAATCCATGCGTTAGTGTTTTGATTAGGTTTCTGTTTGTTTGTTTTTTGTTTGATTCTTTTTTTTTTTACCTGTTCTGAATGATTCTAATGTGTGACCAGAGCTGAGATCCCTTCAAAAAAAAAAAAAAACATTATTTGAATGTGGTAGGCAAAGCCATTATTGAAGACTTGATGACATGTTAAAGCTGCAGCATATCGTATTGCACTAAAGGACTCCCTCTCCAGGTGTGAACTTGGATTTACATCTACAAACTCTAAAAAGACAACAGATTGAGAAGCTGGATTTGCCTAACTTACCAAGAAAACAGTCTGGGCTGTGGAACAATGTAGAATGAGCAGCCCACAGTTAGGTGCTCTGCAGAAGACCCTGCTGGCTGGGTTCTGTCTGTCAGTAGGAAGTGAGCATTGCTTTCTTCAACCTGAAGAAAGACTGATTCCTTCTGTGAAGGAGAGTTCATTTGTGCAACCAGGATGCTTGTCTGCCACACCTCCCTCAAAGAACAATGCCCTGTCACTAAACAGAGGGAGGAGCCAGAAAAGAGAGGTCAATATTTTCCATAAATTCCTTCCTGGTGTCCTTTAACCCGTGGAACCCTACAATTCTCTTTCATTTAAGAACATGAGCTTGTGTTGTCGGGCATCTCCTCAGGGAAGTGAGACGGCTTTGAATTCAGACAACAGGTCAGCTCTGGAATAATATGAGATGCTGAGACGCATCAGCCAAAAAATAAAAAGAAAAAAGAAAAAAGAAAAACAGAAAGAAAAAGAAAAAGAAAGAAAAAGAGTGCCTGCAAAAGAGTTAGCAATGAATTCCTTAAGAGCAAGCCATGCCAGGCCATGAAAGCTAGGCTTAGGTTTCTTTACCATCTCAGCCCAAATGGGCATGATACGTTCTAATCTGCAAGTCCCTGCTGCTGACAGTGGTGAAGAAAAGTGCAGAGAAAGGAAGTCTAGGGAACCACATCCAAGGTTTCAGAGAGCACAGAGAATTGCCTGTCAGGAAGAAAGGAAGCCTTATGTAAGATAATCTGTGACTCTACACCAAGCAAAGGAAAACAGAGATGTCATAAACTGCCAGCCAGGCATGAACTTCAGCCCACCCATATCTCTGTGGTTGGAGTGTCACATGGTGAGAATTAGACATGGTGGGTTGCATCACTCACGAGAGGCTGCTCAGCTATTTACTTCTCTTCTTGATCTCACAGCTATTTGTAGGATGAAGAGGAATGCCATCCTTTACAGTTGTGCCCAAGCCAGAGTCAAGCTTGTATCATTCTAGCTGTGCCTTTCCTTTGCCTAACCAGCTCTAGTCAGTGCCTGTATGTCATCTTATTCACATTGTCTCCTGTTGCCATCCTGGCCACACCCCCATTGTGAGCCTCAAGTCTGTCTTCTGTGCCACTCAGTGGCACTCTCACCATCACAGGGAACACAGAGCACAGATGTGCTCAGATCACATGCCGGTTTCTTTAATAGAGGCATGAATTTCATTCATGTATCCACAGTTAAGTTGAAGAGAGTGGGGCTAGAAAGGTGGCTCAGCAGTTAACAGCACTTTACTCTACTCTCCCAGAGTACCATGGTTCAATTCCCAGCATCCACATGGTGGTTCAAAACCACCTGTAACTGCAGTTCCAAGGGTTTGATGCCCTCTTCTGGCCACTGTATGCACTGCACACATGTGGCTCAGAGATAGAGGAAAAAGAACCCACACACACTAAAAAAAAAACTTTTCTCTTTTAATTAAGAAGCCAAAACCAAGCCATCCATGTCTGCTAGTGCTCAGCTTCCTGTCTGCACTTTAGATATAAAGTCCAGGGTCTCCTGCTCAGGGAATGGTCTTTCCCACAGTAAAATGGATCTTCCCACATCAATTAAGATAACCAACATCATCTCCAGAGGCATGCCCAGGCCCTTCTCCCAAGTAAGTCTATGTTTTTTTCAGTTAGCTAACCATGACAAACATCTCTGACAAGGTCTCACTAGGAAGGTACATATGAGAGGTTTGGGAGAGGAAAATAAGGTCCTTTGGAGAACTCATCCTGCTTTGTTCCTGGTGACCAGCTGACTGTTTGGAGCACAGGAGAGCCAGAGTGGGTGATGTTCACCCTAGGTCTATGTGGAAATTTATTGTAGCATGTGTGCAATGCTTATCAGGGGCAGGGGGATCAGAAGTTGAAGATCATGAGTTTAAAGGCAGTTTGGTCCACATGAGACCTAGTCTCCAAACAAAGCAAACCCCTCCACAAAGCAAGCAGGCAAGCAAGCAAACAAACAAATAAACAACTCAAAACACCCGTAATTCACAAAATAAACAATCAGAAAATACTCTGTGGAATGTTTGGAGGAGGGGTTGTAGTACCAAGTAACTCTCAGTTAAGTGACTTAAACAATAAAATTAATAGCAATTAGGCAAGACACCATATGATTCATAAACTGTTATTCTGACTTATCTATCACACCTTCTGACAACAGACAAACAACAACAAAAGGTGTCTTTCTCTGCTTGAAGACAGAATCACAAACAGCACATTTCTGAGAAACGTGGGCTTTTTTGTGCAGAGACTATCTCAGAGCTAGAGAGCTGGACATAATGATGACTAAGTCAGACTCAGTGGCATTTAACTTCTTCAAGGTACATTAACTGTTAAAGTATCTTTACTGTGTCAACCTTCTCCCCCAAACTCTAATCTGTGAGCATCACTGGCTACTTTAGATTCTCCATGTGGAATTTTCCAACGACTCAAGCAGTATTTTCTGATGGTTTATTTTGTGAATTATAGGTGTTTTGAGTTGCTTGCTTCCTTCTTTTCTTCCT
>JANHMN010000001.1:164492268-164551167 GCA_030674055.1 Rhabdomys pumilio
TTCCTTCCTTCCTTCCTTCCTTCCTTCCTTCCTTCCTTCCTTCCTTCCTTCCTTGCTTTGTGGAAGGCTTTGTTTTGTTTGGAGACTGGGTCTCATGTGGCCCAAGCTGCCTATAAGCTCATTATACAGCAAACAATAATCTTCCACTTCTGACCTCCGTGCCTCTGCCACCTAGGTGCAGGATTACAGGCCTGTGATACCACACTCAGTTATTGGTGCCAGAGATCAGATCCGAGGCTTCACGAATGCTAGGCAAGTATTCTACCGTCAGAGTAGAAGCTCAGCCCCATGAGTTCCATTTCTATACTCTTTGCAAAACATTCCTATCTAGGTCTTCAGAGTTTCAGAAAATGAGAAACTTGTTCTGGCTCCTTGTGTCAGCAGCTCTGACAATTGGAATAAAAAGGGGAGAATGTTTCTGCTTTAATACAATGGTTCCAAGGGAAGGGAAGAAAAGAGGGCTCACTGTGGATTGAATATAACTGTCTCATGTTTTGGAAGCTTGACCCCAGTGCAGTGATGCTAAGAGGTGGTAGGACCTTTAAGGACTGTAGCCTGGAAACTTATAAAAGACACTGCTGCAAAAAGGATGTAGTAATTCTCAGGGGCCCACTGACTAGTTCTGTCACAAGGATTATTATCTCAGGCTGACCCAGGTCCTGTGAATCACATTATACGCTCCTGTTACCATGTAAGCTGTTCCTCACCAGTGTCCCTATCAGATCCTTGAACTTCCAGAACTGAGAGCAATATAACTCCACCCTTTTTTATGAGGTGACAGAAAACAGAATGCTGAGGGATGATGTACTGCTGAAGAAAGGCAGAGTACAAAGTAGAGATTCTTCATCAAATCTGCTTCTACCAGACTGGGCTGAGCTACACTGCAGAAGAACAACCTGAGAATTTATGGCATGCTTTCTAGGTGATCATGAGACAGACACTTTACTCTCTCTGAAGTTCTATTTCTTTACACAAATTAGCATAACAGAAATCTCCATTGCTTAAGTCTAAAGGTTGTAGTCAGATGACACAAAATGTTAGGTATGGAGCCATAAAGAATGCAGCAAAGGGCTTCAAGAAAGGGAAAATCTGTAAAGCTTTAAGTGGTGATAAAATGCAGCAAATTAAAGCAAAATGATGAGGATGAGAAAGCAGACATGTTCCTTAAATGCTTCTCTTAATGTTGTTAAGGTGATTCTTATTCTTAGCTAACAGCTAACAGTTCTGTGTATAACAGATGCTTCCAGCTCTTCCTTCAAAATAAATCTCCCATCTGTCCACAGCTCCAGCTTCCAGTAGTGCTGCAGAAGCCAGCATCACAGAGAGGTGGAGCAGCCTCTGCACTGAACTCCAAATTCCCACCCCCACGCAGCAGTAGAAGGCATCATTTGCACTGGCCTTCAGAGGGTGCCTGCTCTTTCACATTCCTGAATGGTTTATTGTTGTTTCTATGCACATCTTCCAGGGATTTAATCTGACTGGAATAATGAGCAGATGAAAAGACAAACACAGGCAAATGGACACACAAAAAAGAAGGGATCGGGCACACTGTGCTTTCTGATAAAGAAACCTCAGCACCCTGGAATCTGTGTCCTTATTACATTGAGTTGAACAGAGAGGTGTGGGACTACTGCATACAGATGAACAAGTAGGCAGAGTTATCACATCCAGACAGACAAGGATGAGGGGTTATCACACACAGATAAGAAAATAGGGTCATCACATACAGAGAGACAAGAAGACAGGGTCATCACATACAGAGAAAATAGGAGGCAAGGTTATCACATATGGTGGGACAAGAAGGCATGGTTATTACATACAAATAGACAAAGAGACTGGGTTATCACACACAGACAAGAAAGTAAGGTTATTATATACAGATAGACAAGGAGGTGAGGTTGTTACATATAGATAGACAAGGAGGCAGGGTTATTGCATACAGATAAACAAGGATGTAGAATTTATGGTGTACAGATGGATAGACAGGACAGGTTAAGCTAACCTCTCTAGGAACATTCTCTACAGGGTAAGTCTTCAGGCCATAAATATTTAGAGAGAGTAAGCTATGGTGAACATTTTCCTGTATACATATCATCAGCACATGGACAGGAGGAAGGTGTCAACATTCTTTTGAGACTCACCTCAGAGGAGGGGGCCTGCCATTTTCCTATGAGTTTAGGGCAATGGCCCTTGGCATAGCATATGCATGTCAACAGCAGACATTTACTCAGGACTGAAGACACTCTTGGCTTCCTCTGTCTTCACAGTTTATGATCACACTTAAATTCCAAGTGGTTGTCAGGCCCCAGTCTACGCCCTGGGCCCCGTATTATCCCTTCTTGAAACATTCCATATTGGAAAAAGAATGATTTTCATCTCCTATGTCTAGACTGGCACAACCAAGAATGGGAATACAGTATCTGCCTGTTCAGAGGCTACTCCTTTGGGAGATTGTATAATCCTATCATCTTCGTGACAGCACTTGGGAAAGAATCATGGGTTCAGGGTTCCCAGCCATTCTGTGGACAGAGGATATTTGAAAATCAGAAAAAAAAGGCAAGTTATACTTTTGAAGGGATTTCAGATTTGGGGATATCAGATTGCAGAGTCTGAGCTTGTGCTTGCCTACTTGGGTCAACGTGAAATATGAGCACTAGAAGTACTAGTGTAATTCTCACTGGCCAGCCCTAGATCATGTCTTACTGAGAAAACATACATAGGAGAGTGGCAATTCTAAAATGCTAAATAACATAGCAATAATTTCACATTTTCTGACATTAATCCAGGAACTAGAATTTCACAGCAGATTATACAAAATGCAATTCACTCAACTCCTATACAGTCCTAGAGTCACCACTGTCTGGGACACCATCGCTACCTTTAGGACCACTGACAATTTTAGGACTTTCTTTCAAAATCTTAATAACAAATCTGGACAATGTTGGTGAGTAGGAGATGCCTACATACTGCTTTGAATTGTTTTTGGCAGATGACAGGCATAAAAAGATTTTAATCATGCAAGATTGAATTAGGACTTTCCAGAAATTATTGATAGTTGGAGTACATGGGAGATATTCTTCCTCCTAGGATGCCTTGTCTGGCCTCAGTGGGAGAGGAAGCACCTAGCCACGCAAAGTCTTGAAGGGCCAAGGTGGAGGGATACTCAGTACGGCCCCCACTCACTCTGAGGAGTAGAGGTCAGGGGAAGATTTTGGGAAGAGGTGACCAGGATGGGGACAATAAGAAAGATGTAAAGTCAATAGGTAAAATCAAACAATAAAAAAATAATTAAATAAACAAAAGACTTTGCAGAAATCGTTGCTAATTCAAGTCATGTGTTCCCACTGCTCAGAACAATGTTCAGTGCCTTCTCAGTTCTTCAACAGTCACAGTGATGTTGCTAGCAGATTTTAGGAAATCTAAGTAAAGTCTTGCTGGAAAACATTTAGAAAGTCTAAGCAACAAGACAGCGATGGATAAATGTTGCAAGAGATACCTATACTCCATATTAGAAAAGTCACTTTTAAACATTTTGTATGGAAAGGAGAAAGGGCAAGGCAGGCAATCAATCCTCATGTTAAAGACAAAAGAAATTTAGGGCAAAAGAGTGACACGAAATAAAAAGGTGGTGGGCAGAGCCCAGAAAGCAAACACCCAATCCATGTCTTTCTTAAAAGAAAACAGGAATACATGGAATAAATTATGTAAGATGGGGAAACAAAAAGCAAATCACAGCACAGAAGTTGCACACATCACCAAATGGTCCTGCTGAACAGCCTATTGTATAAGAAAGTGCCGAGCTCCGAAACTGAGCATTACGACAACTGTGGGATCTTGGTAACTGTCCGTCACTAATAACACAAACAACCTGGGAGGAATAAAGGCACCAGTATGTGAATCATGGTCTATTATTCATCCTTCAAGAAGGAAATACAACCTTATGCATTTGTATCCATGACACCAAATTACCCTTATGCCAACCCTGAATACAGCTAAGAATGATGTCACAAGGTTCATTAATCAGTTGTGACAAAGTATCAGTGTTCTGCAGGATGTTGAACATGTGGTGTCTAGAAGAGGGGTTTGTAGACTGGAAGGCACAGTGCTTCTGTTCTCTAACAAAGTTCATTAAAGTAAATAAATATTTGTAAAAAGCTTCACTTGGTGATAGTATTTGTGGGGTTTTCTGTCTCTGTGTTTGTTTATGTTGTTAGATAAAATCTGATGGGAATTGTCGTAGAATATTTACTTTCATCCTCAGGCTCCCACTAGGAAGTAGAATAGAGATTATTCGCTCTTGGGAAAAGTATCAGGATCAAATCTGGGTGATGGACATGATTCCACCTGTATATGGTGGAAGATAACGTGCTGAACTCTAAGATGTACTGCTACATGTGGAAAGTGTTGATTTTATTTTATTCTTTATTTTATTTTATATTTTATTTTCTCTGCATACTGATTACTGCTCCTACTCGTGCTTACACCCTCTCACAATCCCTTCCCCTCCCTTTATCTGAGAGGGTGGAAGCCTCCCCCCCCCCAGTTATCCCTCCACCACGGCACATCAAGTCTCTGCAGGGTTAGGTGCATCCTTTTCCACCGAGGCAAGAAAAGGCAGCCCAGCTAGGAGAACATATCCCACAAAGAGGCAACAGCTTTTGGGATAGCCTCTGCTTCCGTTGTTTGGGACCCACATGAAGACTAAGCTGCATACCGACTACACATATGTTGGGAGTGGGGCACTTGGTCCAGCCTGTGTATGCTCTTTGGTGAGAACTCCAAGATCCAGGTTAGTTGACTTTCTTGGTCTTCCTGTGGAGTTCCTATCTCCTTTGGGACCTACATTCCTTCTCCCAACTCTTCTGTAAGAGTCCCCAAGCTCCATTCACTGTTTGGCTGTTGGCCTCTGCATTGGTCTGAGCAGCTACTGGGTGGAGCCTCTCAGAGCACAGCCTTGCTAGACTTCTATCTGCAAGCATAACAGCTTATTATTAATAGTGTCAGGGATTCGTGTTTACCCATGGAACAGGTATTCAGTTGGGCCAGCTAAGGCTTAGCAGTCCCCTCAGTCTCAGCTCCATTTCCCATCTCTACATTTCTTGTAGACAGGATAGATTTGGGGTCAAAAGTTTTATGAATTGGTGGATACATGGGGTGGTCTCTTCAGGTTCCATATCCCCAATAATGTGAGCCACAGCTGACCCTTATTGATTCTTAGGGTTCTCCCCTATCCCAGGTCTCTGGCATGTTCTAGAGATGCTCCCTCCTCCTTACTCCGTTTATTCTTATGGCCATCTGGCCATCTCTCCTGTCCTTCCCCACACCTGATCCTGAACCTCCCCTTTTCCCTCCCCAACCCTTCTCCTACCCTGTCCCCTTCCTTCATCTATGTGCCAGGACTATTTTATTCCTTCCTATAGCATTCTTCCTTAGACTTTTCTTCTTGTTTAGCGTCTTTGGTTCTGTAGAGTGTAGCCTGGATATCCTGTGTTTGTTGCTAATATCCACTTAAAAGTGAGTACATATCATGCACACCCTTTTGGGTCTGGGTTACCTCACGCAAGATGATGTGCTCAAGTTCCATCTGTTTGACTGCAAAATTCATGATGTTAGTTTTTAACAGCTGAAGAGTATTTCATTGTGTAGATGCACCACATTTTCTTTATGCATTCTTCGGTTGAGGGACATCTAGATTGTTTTCAGTTTCTGGCTATTATGAATAAAGCTGCTATAACGTAGTTGAGCAAGTATCCCTGTGGTATAGTGGGGCATATTTTGGGTATATGTCCAGGTGTGGTATAGCTGGGTTTTGAGGTAGAACTATTCTCAGTTTTCTGAAAACACTGAGAATTTGTAAACTTGATTTCCAAAGTGGTGTAGAAGTTTGTACTACCAGCAGCAGTGAAGGAGTGTTCCCCTTACTCCACTTCCTTGCCAGCATGTGCTATTACTTGAGATTTTTATCTTAGTCATTCAGACAAATATAAGATGGAATCTCAGAGTTGTTTTGATTTGCATTTTTCTGATGACTAATGATTCTGAACATTTCATTAAGTGCTTCTTGTTCTTTCTGGATTTCTCTGTTTAGAATTCTGTTTAACTCTGTACCCCATTTTTAATTGGGCTATTTGGGGTATCTACCTTCCTGATTTCTTTATAAATTTTGCATATTAGTTCTCTGTCAGATGTGTGGTTAGTGAAGAGCCTCTCCCAATCCGTAGGCTGTCATTTTGTCCTACTAGCAATGTCCTTTGCCTTACAGAAGTTTTCAGTTTCATGAGAGCCCATTCATCAATTGTTAATCTTACAGTCTGAGCCATTGGTGTTCTGTTCAGGAAGCTGTCTTTTGTACCAAGGAATTCAGGGCTATTCCTCACTCTCAGTGTATCCAATTTTATGTTAAGGTCTTTGATCCACTTTGACTTGAGTTTTTCACAAGGTGATAGATATGGATCTATGTGTGTTCTTCTACATGCAGATATCGAGTTAGACCAGCACTGTTTGTTGAAGATTTTTTCCATTGTATTATTTTGTCTTCTTTGTGTAGAATGAAGAACTCTGGGAGGTGGGACAGGGAGAGGCAACAATTGGGATGTAAATAAATAAAATAACTAATTAAAAAAAACTAATAAAAAGTCAAGTGTCCATAGGTGTATGAGATTATTTCAGAGTCTTTAATTTGATTCCATAGATTCACCTATCTGTGTCTGTAACAATAATTTGTAGGTTTTCCACGACTGCTCTGTAGTACAGCTTGAGGTCAGGGAAGATGTTACCTCCAGAAGTTCTTTATTGTTCCAGATTGTTTTGGTTATCTTGGGTTTTTTGTTTTTCCATATGAAGTTCAGATTTGCTCTCTCAAGTTTTGAAAAGAATTGTGTTGGAATTTTGGTGGGAATTGCACTGTGTCTGCAAATTGCTTTTGGTAAGTTGGCCATTTTCAATATGTTAATCTTACCTGAGCCCATGAGCCCTTGAGCATGGGAGATCTTTCATCTTCTGATATCTTTCTCAATTTCCTTCCTCAGTGATTTGAAGTTCTTTTCATATAGGTCTTTTACTTGCTTTGTTAGAGTTACACCTAAATATTTTATATTATTCATGGCTATTGTAGGGAGTGTTGTTTGCCTAATTTTTAATCATTTGTATAAAGGAGGGCCACTGAATTTTTTCAGTTATTTTTGTATCCAGTCAGTTTGCTGTAGTGGTTTTCTGGTTGAATTTTGGGGATCGCTTATGTACACTATTATATCATATGCAAATAGTGGTACTTTTACTTCTTTTCAATTGTTATCACCTTGGTTTCCTTTAGTTGTCTTGTTGCTCTGGCTAGAACTTCAAGTACTATATTGAAGAGATAGGGAGAGAGTGGACAGCCTTGTCTTATCCCTGATTTTAGTGGAAGTGTTTTGCGTTTCTCTCCATTTAGTTTAATGTTAGCAATTGGCTTGCTGTATATTACTTTTGTTATGTTTAGTCATACACCTTGTATCATTGATCTCTCTAAGACTTTTAACATAAAGCGGTGTTAGATTTTGTCAAAGGCTTTTTCAGCACCTAATGAAAGTGCCATGTATTTATTTAGTTTCAGGGTTTTTTTTTTTTTAATATGGTAGACTACAATGGTGGATTTTTGTATTATGAACCATATCTACATCCCTGGGATGAAATCTACTTCCCTAGTTTTTGCTGGTATAGAGTTACTTATTTCCTATGTTCTTGAATGTAGTTATCCTCCTTGGGTTGCAGTTTTCCTTCTAATATTATCTGCAGGGATGGATTTGTGGATAAATATTGTTGAAATTTGGATTTGTTATGAAATATCTTATTTTCTCCACCTATAGTGATTGAGAGTTTTTCTGGGTATAGAAATCTAAGTGGGCATCTGTGTGTGTGTGTGTGTGTTTTTTTTTTAAAGATTGGAAGATATTTGTCCAGGCCCTTCTAGCTTTTAGACTCTCTGTTGAGAAAATCCCATGTAATTCAGAGGTCTGCCTTTGCATGTTAGCTGGTCTCTTTCTCCCTTGCTGCTTTTCATATTCTTTTTTGTTCTGTAGAGTTTGTGTTTTGATTATTAGGTGGTGGGACGATTGATTTTCTTCTCTGGTCCAGTATAATTGTTGTTCTATAAGCTTCTTGTATGCTTACAAGCATCTCTTTCTTCAAGTTGGGAAAATTTTCTTTTGTGAGATTTTGTTAAAAATATTTTCTGGTCCTTGGAGCTGGGACTTTTCATCTTCTTCTATTCTTATTATTCTTGGTTAGGGTTTTTCATGGTATCCAGATTTCCTGAATGATTTGTATCAGGGAATTTTTAGATGTGATGTTTTTGTTGGCTGTTGTATCAGTTTCTTCTATTGTATCTTCTTTGCCTTACACTCTCTCCTCCATCTCCTGTATTAGTTTGTATTTTCTTTATTACTTCTATTTCCATCTTCAGGTCTTTAACTGTTTTATTTATTTTCTTCACTTGTTTAATTGTATTTCCTTTTTCTTTAAGGGATTTATTTGTTTCCTCTTTAAAGACCACAATCTGTTTGATTGTATTTTCCTGTATTTATTTAAGAGATTTATTTATTTCCTCATGAAAGGCCTCTATCATCTTTATATGATTGGATTTGAGGTCATTTTTTTTTGTGCCTCGGTTGTTTTAGACTACCCAGTCTACAGTAGGGTAGCTGTACTGTGAAGATGTCATATTGCCCTGGCTTTTGTTGACTGTGTTCTTTCAAGGGCCTTTAGCCATATGCTTGGTTTTGGTCCCTCAATGTTCCTGTTGTAGTAGGTGTTGGTAGAGGACTCACCCTTGATTACTCTGGTGGGACCTGCCTCTGGTGGGTGTCCTTGGATTGTAAGGTTTCAGGTAAGCAGGTCTGAATGGTTCTGGATCCATACCTCTGATGAAGGAGTTGAAGAGGTGATGGGTGAATGGAGGTCCACCAGGGAAAGCAGACTTCCCAGAGGAGCTGGGAGTGCTCCAGAGGACTCAGCATGCAGGGAAGGTGGGTAAAAGAAGGGAATCTAACTTGTATGGTTCAGGATCAGCAGGACTGATGAAAGTAGGCAGAAAAGTAGAGAGGTGGCAGGAGAATCATGTGGACAATTTTTAACTCATCCTTCTTCTTCATTGTGAATGTTCCTTATTTTCATAATATCAGTTTCCCATTACCTAAAGACTTCCTTTTGTTTCCTGTAGTGGGTTTGCTGTCCACAAGTTTATTCAGGTTTTGTACATAACCAAAAGTCTTCATTTTGTCTTTGCTTTTAAAAGATTTAGTCTTTGCTTTTTAAAAATTACATTTGTGTGCATGTGAGTGAGTGTGTGTGTGTGTGTGTGTGTGTGTGTGTATGTGTGTATGTGAGTATGTGTATATTTGTGTGTATTTGTGTGTATTTGTGTGTATTTGTGTGTATTTGTGTGTATAGGTACATTTGTGCCATGGTACCCATGTGGACATCAAAGGACAATATAAGGAGTGAGTTCTCTCTTCTCATCATGTGGGTTATGGGAATGAAACTCAGAATATTAGGTTTGATAGTAAGTACATTTACCCATTGATCCATCTCACTGGCCTTAAAAGACATTTTCTGTTGCCTTTACACTCCAAAGTTGAGGTTTATCTATAGATATTGTTATTGTTTTCTACCTACTTGGGGTTTAATTGAAGGCACTGGAACTGACTTACAGATATACTGAAATTTAAAAAATGTTTATTACTATCGCTTTGGCTACCATTTTCTATCTTCACTTCTCTCTCTACTCCTTTAGAAACTCATTAGACACTTTTAAGTTGCTTCATGTTGTAACTCAAGTTAGTGCTGTATGTGTGCCTATGTGTGTGGTGTATGTGTTCATGTGGTAAGAGTTCACATGTGCACATGTGGGTGTTGTGTTAGGAACACAGTTCAAGTCTGGACAGACAACACCAGGCCAGTACAGTTCCATATGAACGAGGTTTGCTGTGAAGAAAAGTTACAAGAGGGTAAAGGAAATGAAAGGGAAAACAAAAGCAAGTCTACCTTTTATTTAGGCTGTCATGTAGCTACTTGCAGTTAGAGGTGGGAGGTGAGCCAGGAGAACTTTGTAAATGTATGGTGATTGTCAAGGCAACAGATGTGCGGGTCCCTGCCACCAATGGATGATGTCACCATCCTCACTGGGTCTGGAGGCAATATGCAACTGTAAAGCTGGTTCCTGACTGTAAAGCCAGATCTTGATGCCGACATACCTCCCTTTTTCTTATCATAAAGAGAAGAAAGAAGGGGAGGGGGAAGCTGATGGTGAAAGGGGAATACAGGCGTCAGATTTCTTAAACTGCTTCCTGCTGTCTAGGGACATCGTCAGTTTCACCATCTGAGTCCACTTGGTAAACATTTGAATCAGAATCCTCTGTGGACAGTGGCTGGTAATGCTTTAATAGGAACTAATTAATAGTTTGGTTAGAAATTTTTTGTATTTGTCATTGAAGGAATGTAGAAACAAGATTAATGAGGCATGGAATTGGGTCATAGAAGGAGTTATCTCTGCAATTCCAGTACCAGCACCTATAGCTATACCTGCATTGACCAATAGTGGCACAACCTGAACTTTCCTTTTATGTTGGGCAACTATCATATCTACAACTGGGATTGGCAGGGGTTTGTTTCCCTGGATTACTCCTAGTTCAAGGAAAAGGAGTACCAACGTATAAACTCCTGACCAGCTGATGGGTAGGCAATGACATATCTGAGTGCCAGAAAGAATTGACATGTTTTGGACTGTGAGGCATTGTAGCAGACATGAGGTATCAAAGGTTGTGGTGCTATTGCAGTCTAGAGAGCTTAGTGTTCCTACAAAACGTGTCCCAGAAATCTTCAAACAGTTTGCCAAAAAGAGGAATAGAGGAAAGAAACAGAGTAATGGCAGCATCAGAGTCAAGGCAGCTGACAAAAGATGAGTTAAGGTTACTTGGCACTATCACTGGAGAGACTGTAGATGGCAATTGTGAGTTAGTTCTAGGGGGTACACATAGTCAATAATCTTTAAAGCAGCCAGGTTGGGTGTAAGGGTGTAACGTTGAGTTCAAGGTCTGAAGCAAAAGTTGAAATAGCAAGTTAGTGCCATTTATTAAGGGTGATGTCAAAGAGGTAAGAACCTTGAAGGAGTGTTTGATTATTTCCCCTACTTTTCCAATACTTAGAGGTTGGGCAATTGAGACAAATTTTATCAGAAAGCAGATAGTACTTACTGAGGAACCGGCTTGATTTTTTACAGTATTGTTTACCAACAATTCCTGTCTCCCAATTGGAATTACCTGGGTCTTGAATGTAGAAAAAGAGTGTCTTGCATTGTTGATAGAAGAAGTGATTGGTCTGTGATCCTAGCATCTGTATCTCACAAGACCAATATGAATAGCCCCCATATTTGTCTGGCCATTTTTTATAATGATCTTTTGATCTTTTGTCTAGTCAAAGAGAAAGCAAGTAAAGAGATCATAATGTTCAAATGGGATAACAGGCACAGGGGTGACAGCAATTTGGATTTGTTCCTGGCATCTGGCTATTGAGCAGTTTCCTGACCTTATTTGGAAAGACTGTTTGTTATCTCTAGGGGTTTCTTGAACGTCAAATCTCCAGATATAATGGCTATCCTGGATGGAAATGAACAGCAGGAGGAGGATGAGAAGCCCATGTCTAATACAGTGGGGTTGAGCACAGCTGCCAGAGTCAAGTCTCATTTTCTGAGATGGGGAACAAGTTGGAAGGTCTCAACATCTTATGAGCATAAGAGAGCATGGTCCTGTTAGGATTAACATATATAAAACTTTTTAGGTAGAGGGATGAAAGGTTTGAGGTGAAACAGGTGGACTCAATGAGAGAGGCCCTTGAGTTTACCAGCTGTTGGTGTCATGAGAATTACCTTAAAAGTGCCTTGCCATTTAGGAGAGAGAGGTGAGGGTCAATGGTCTGGAGGAGATAGAAAGACTTGTTCTCCACTGTTGACCGGCAACCACAGTGTGTGGTTGTGGTAGATGGTAGTCAGCAGAGTTCAATAGGAGAGAGCAGAGGTGGCAAAGTAATGAGGTGAGTAGATGGTTTGGGGAGGGACAGCATTTAGGTAAAAGACAAGGAGTTAAGACTGGATGTCCATACATAACTCCAAAGGGTGAGAAGAGGAGAGGTCATTTGGGGAGAGCTAGTAGCCTGAAAGGAGCCAGAGGTAGGAGTTTTACCCAATCAAAGTGAAGTTCCTGTGACAGCCTGACAAGAGTGGTTTTTAAAGAGAGTGTATTAGTCATGGTTCTCTAGAGTCACAGAGCATATGGGTAGTCTCTACATAGTAAGGGAATTTGTTCATGACTTCCAGTCTGTTGTCCAACTCCCCAACAATGGTCAGCAGCAACTGTGAATGGAAGCCCAAGGATCTAGCAGTTGCTCAGTCCCACAAGGCTATCTTTACTTTGTTCAACAAATGTGATTTAGTTACAGTAACTATTATAGTGCCCTGTCTATTCATTCTAATAACTCTGGAAGATCTTACAGAGCTTGAATCAATTTGTTTTTTTTTTTTTCAAATCAATGAGACACTCTAACTTATGGTTATGAACTAATTATTGATTGGCAATTGTGATATGATGGCTCCCTGGATGCAATGTGTTATAATACATCACAAGTATTCTTGAGCTTTGTTCTTAGATAAAGTTAAGTTACTTGAAAACAATTTGAACATTTTTAGTATTACACTTAAATATGTTTAAACATTACATTTGACCTAATTTTGTTGAAAATGGAGGCAGCCTCTCTTAGTACCCCAGCCAGTGCTGCAGTGAACTGTGAGATTCTCTACTGCAGCTGGACAAGCAGGCACCATTTAAGCCTTGATAGTATCACTTTCCATTATGATGCGATTAATGTTTGGTCATAGTAGTTTTTCCATGTATGTGACTAATCTTCTATGAAGATTGCTGGACACATTTACGGAACTCCAGAGATGTTTGTGTACTGTGGAAGGAAGAGTAAGAATTAAAGACCCATTTGAAGGTATGTTGTCATAGAACAGAGTTTATGTTGGGACTTCTACAATGTGTATGTGTTTAACTAGTCATTATTTGCTGAGACAATGTTAACAAAATTATTATTTTAGAATACATTTTTAGAATAATTTTGTGAAAATTACATGATGAATTCAGGCTAACTGTGTCTCCTCACACTTGCTTGAGGTATATCACTCTAGGGGCAGAATCCCTGGAGTCCGCCCACCAAGACCAGATATAACCGCAGAAATCTTTATATAAAATCCAGAGTTGTTACAAGGCAAGTCACCGTAAGAAATCCTTACCTGCCCACCTCTAGTTTCAGTTGTAGATAGGGTAAGAGATAAACAGATGATTTTAGAAGCTTTTAAACAAAAGTATAATATATACATAGAAAAGTACACGTATGCTGAGTGTGGTCCTGGAAGGACTTCCAAAATTCTATCCCCAGAATGTGATCTTGGCTAGGCTACTGTGTCCTACAGTCAACCAAATGTAAGCTATGGAAATTCAGATGATGTCTTATAGAAGTAGTGAATATAAACTATTGAGATTAAGCAAAAGAGATTGTTCTCTGTGATGTGAGGGGCCTTGGCCAATCATCTAAAGACTTCTAAATAAAGTCTGAGACTTCTCTGTGGAAGCAGAAATCCTATCTCCACACACAGCAGCAGCAACAACAGCTATTGTTCACGGGTTTTCAATGACCTTGTTTCTTCTTCTGAAGCCATGTGCATGCAGGTGTGTGTGAGTGTGCATGTGTGTGTGTGTGTGTGTGTGTGTGTGCGCGTGCGCGTGCGTGTGCATGTGTGTGTGTGTGTGTGTGTAATGTGTCTGACTGTATATGTGTCTTTGTCTGTCTGTATGTGCATATCTCTGTCTCTCTGTCTCTGTCTGACTCTCTTTTCTCTGTCTGTCTATCTGTCTGTCTGTCTATCTGTCTCTCTCTTTTTTTCTCAGTGTGTGTGTATGTGTGTTTGTGTGTGTGTGTGTGTGTGTGTGTGTGTGTGTGTGTAGAATCTCAACTGTGCTTGTCTCCTTAGCTAACCTCTTCCCTGACTTAAAGGAACAGTATAGATTCATTATATGAAACAAACTACAAAAGCAAATTTGTTAGACCTTAGAAGTGATGATAGTCATGGCAGTATGGGCAGTGAGGTGACTACTCTGCATCTTGGGGCCTACAGTGCTACTCTGTGAGAGAAAAGAGAAAAAGAACAGTGAAGTTGGATATCCGGAAACAGATATGAAGCCATCTGATCAGTGGCAACACCCGTCTTAGGAAGGAAGGACTATTGATCTGCATTGTCATACTTAGAGGACTGCTCAGCTAAGACAAAGTTGGGCCTTGGTCTGTACTGAGGCAGCACTGTGACAATGTACACTAGCCCTCAATCAGTCATGAAGACATTGAATGACTGGCATCTGGCTTAGTGAAATTTAGCTCAATAGCCAACCCTTAAGTACAACATACAGAGATAGTGGATAAGGGAAAGGCTTTCTTGGAAGAGACAGTTGATCTTGACCTTACCCCCACATTCTAGTTGTAGCATGTAGCTTTTTGCTACCCTACATAAACTCCGGGAAGGGCCCACACTACCAACCCCCACCCAGCTTCCCTTGAATCCACAAATAAAAAACACACACAGAGTTGTTCCTTTTCAGCTTGCCTTTGGACACTACTGCTAAGTGCTACTATATACCACCTAGAAAAGTGTGCCCTTAATAATATTTTTATCTCCACCCCTCCCACCTGCCCTAAACTTCAGTTGCCAATTACATTCCTGATCACTTGCCTGTAAGAGCGGCCTGTGTGTCCACTCTGTTTTGAGATCTCACATTGCTTCTCAACTTTTCTCCATCAAAAGCCTGGTGAATTCTGTTTCTTCTTCCTTGTATCTCCCTGCTTGCCTCCAGTGACTCAGAAGTCTTGCCTGTACCTTCCACCCAGCAATTGTCCCATGACTTTCTATACTGACAGATCAAGAACCAATTGGGAAACAGGACCTCAGCATCAGAACTTCCCTTACAATCAGTAATGAAAGGGTTTAAAGTCTCTTAATCATATTCATGAAAGAATGTTAAAGGGTTTGGGGAGTCTGGTAGATGATCCCAGGTTGCTGTCAACATCACCGGTGGACTGAGGACTCGTGTCAACATGAAACACCCTGGAGAATAGAGACTTGTAGTTTTACTGAACATGTCATGAGGATCCCAATATTTTTTCTGTTGCCTCCTGTTCCCATCAGCCCACTCAATATTTCCCTTATTGTTGTCAAGATAATTTTTCAAAAGTTGAGTCTCACAGAAAGCATCCTCCCCACCCCCAAATCTTATACCAATAGCAACCATCCAGTGACCTAGAGCAAATACAAGCAAACAGCTAACTGGGTAGCAAGCACAAAGCACCAGCAGGGAAGAGTAGGCTTGTCCACATGGAGCTTTAAAAGCACACATGGGCATTAAGCCCACCTTCCCCATGTGTCCGAGCATGTGCTCTCTGTCTAGAATGGGTGCACTTCCACTTTATCCTCCTAGTCCCCTTTGGCAGTGTTAACCCACAGTGCCACGATGAGCAATTCTTGCTCCTCACATGTTAGCTCCTCCATTCCACTTGCTCAAGAAAGGTCAGACCACACTGACTGGCTTTGAACCTTTAGAAAGGCTTTCCTAGCCAGTTTTTTTGTTACTCACAGTCTTTCCAGTCAATACCAGTTCACAGGACAAGAAATCAACCAAGTACAGGGAAGGACATACATGGCCATTTGTGAAGAAAGTAAAACACAGAGAGGAAAAGAAAATGCCCTTATCATTACATTCTGTAATGCCTCACCTCTTGTTAGATTCTGTCTCTTGGTCTATTTATTGTTGATTTATGATATTGTCTCGTTTGTATAACCCATCTCCAAATTGCTTGGGAGTTTAAATTTTTAATTATATTATTTATTTTATGAAAGATGAGACACATGTGTGCATGCATGGATGCAGAGCTCAGACTATAACGTCAAATACCCATTTTCTCACTTCACAATGTGGATTCTGAAGATTAAACTCAGGACCTCAGACTGGCCTGAAAGCACCTTTACTCATGGAGCTGTCTTGTTGGTCTCAAATGGCTGTGTTTTGTTGAACTTGCTATTCATGTTTTTATATTTAAAAAAAAAATCATTTTACTCCAGGATCCAAAAATAAATGACTGCCTAAAAATGTGGCTTTAAAGGGCAAGAGAAACTCCATCAGTAACACAGTCAGGGCAGTGGGGAGAGGGGAATTAAGGAATGGGCAGCAGAAGTCCTGCCCATCAAGAGGGTAACTATCAGTGAGGTCCAAAAGGAGATGACCCCAGAGTTTACTTAAGGAATCGGAGAGCATCAGCTCAAACCCAGTACAGAGCCTGACACACTCAAGACCCACCCTGATCTTGGGAGTCTGGTGACAACAACCTACCTCTCTCTCTTCTTTGTTACTCCTCTTGTACACTGACCCTAGCAGAAGAGTCTGCCTGTGCCTTGGTCTCCATCCCAGGGAGAAAAGAGCTCTCTAACACTTGATCAATGTCAGGCTTTGGGTGCTGTATAGAGCAAACCACCTTCAGTGGCAGCAGTGAAGCTATAACATGAGTTGATGGGCAAATCCCATCACTATTCTCAAGAGTGGCCACAGAAATCCTGTGTTGTCTCCAATGTTCTGGCTGTTTCTATTCATAAAGAGAGAAAGGACCATCCCAATGGGCCAATTTCGAGGGTGAATGAAACACAAGAACTGACGAATTTTCTGGTAGTATTATGGCTCACTCTTACCAGTGTCAGTGGTAGTTTTCCATCCCAGAACAATCAGAGAATTATCCACCAACACATTCGCTACTTCTGCATTTAGACAGTTTGGAGTATTGGTGTGAGTTGGGCTTCATTTGAAAAGTAGCTCTTGCTGATCCCATTAAGTTTATTTCGACTGTGTATAGCCTGAAAATGTTAGAACACTGAGGGCGTTTCCTGGAAATGGATCGTCCCACACAGACAAACCTGTAAATGAGCCTGCCCCCAGCAGCCCCATTCTCTCCTGTTACACACGAGGTATGCAGGATGTATGCAGGCTTCCAGACTGAGCATTGCATTTACATACAGGCCAAAAGCTTGCACCCAGAAGAGCTTTCAATTTTGCAGGCGTCATTATTTATGTGCTTTCCCCTGCCATCCCTACTGCATTGGTAACTACACAATCTGCACAAAACTGTCAAAATAAAAACAGAGTTTCCGTTTGCTTTAGCTTAACTTCAATCATCTTTTACATACTTAAAGCTACATGTTTTTAGCTGAAAACAAAGAACTCGGAGCTTCCAGGATGGGCCTTATACCAAACAGATATCTTAGAGTTTTTCTTGTAAATGTCAAGCTCAGTGAGCAAGATCAGGCACAGACTATAAATAGCATATAGCATGAGAAGCCTTAAGTGTGTGGCCTTGGGTGTTTGGCAGTGTCTCAGTGGGCTGGTCCAGATTTCAGAAACAGGGTACTGTGGATGCATTATGAAGAACATAGATTATTCTTATGGTTAGAGGCACAGCTCATTTATTACCAAAACAAAATGGTCACATGTAATTGATAACTAATGGTTACTGGGAGATGCTATTAGGAGGAAACATAGTTATCTGAGGGTCATTGAGATGGCTCAGTAGTTTAGGGTGCCAGCTTAACTGCTTAATTATAAGCTTACCACCAAGCTTCCTGACACAAGTTTAATCCTCAGAACATATATCATAGAAAGAGAGAACTAAGTCCCTTAAGTTATCTTCTGACCCTCTACATGTGTGCCATGGCATGCATGTACATGTATGTAAATACATCCTTTAATTATTCCTTCTCTGACCATGACCATAACTGTCTCAGGACATGAACTAAATGTGTCAGTTATACAAGTTACTTGTTATTACCTTCAGTTACCAAATAAAATTAAAATTCAGAAAGTATAAATGACTTATGTGAGGTTGTCCTTTGATATCTTCATGAACTCAATTGAGTATCTGTTACATAAAACTCTCTACCTATATATAGCTAACTTAGCCATTTGTAAGGAGCATTGGTCAAATAAATAGACAATTGGAAGATTTGAACTATTTATGTAATCTGCTGTTTCCTTTTTATATAATGAGTACCTAGCATGTAGAAGACACAATAAGAATGTAATTATTATTCTTAGTGACAGACAATACATTTGCTTTATTTGTTTTATAAGTGTTGGAGAATTAATCCCAATAATTACTCCCAAATCTTGTTACTCCAAGGTTGTATGTGTAATTTTAGCATGAAATCTTGGACTCTTTTCTGTGACAGAGGCTTGTGGTAGTTCCAAGCTTACCAATTATAAATTTTGAAGGAAGTGAAAACTAACAAATATGCCATACTTTAAAAATTGTTAAGAAGGAAGTTGATAAATTTCCGCTATTACTTGAGATTTTTTTAAACATTTTATATTCTTTCATATTCCTTCATTACCTTTTTAAGGTGTTCAACAGTTTTCACCTTTTTTTAGCTCAGAGAGTAACAATGAGGTCAATGAGAACTCCCTCACTAGATACTCATAGTGACAGACATGTCTGGCAGCTCAGGGCCCACCTCGTCCTCTCTCGATCTTCATCATATTTCTATGCAAATTGTCATGCTGAAAGTCATCCACGCTGGCAACAGACTTGGGAAAAACAACAACAATAAAACACTAACAGAGTAAAAAGAGTTGACAGGCAACTCCAAAATTCAAAGTACCCAAATCTGAAGAATTCACAAATATACTGGTTCATATTTCTTGATGTGTCTAGAAGGTCACATTCATCTCTCTGCAAAGTCAGTGGAAACATATTCCTTTAAGAAACTCATCAGTGTGAATGCATTGCTATCATCAGTATTTCCAGGTGCCCAGTAACGTGAGGAAGCCGTCAGAGAACCTCACTAGATGCCTAGCTTCAAGACTCCCAAGTTTTACAGGGAATGGTTGGGCATCTGGGAATCAGGTACAGAAAACTCATGAATTCTAAAATGTATTCAAGGACTATCAAGGGGGGGTTGCTGAATGCTAAAAAGAAAAAAATCAGTTTTGCAAATTGAATGAGTTTACAGGGAATGTCTTTGAAGAATAAGCCTGCAAATAGTTAACTATTGATTATTACCATCCAATCCCTTTACCAAAAACTAAATGTCAAACACCAGACTTCTTTAATTCTTTACAAACCAAAAGAACCTTCTGAATCAATCAGTACTTACAGTTACCAGTAACTAAACTATAATTTGTTTATTGAGCAAGCATTTGGTGTACCATTGTGTTATTGAAAAACAGACAACCACGGCTGCTTTGCATTACTTAGAAAGAAGTAACTAAAACCAGCACGACCAGGACAACAAAAGCCAAACAATTTACTCAGGTATATCACACCCACCTAAGATATTTAAAAAGCATAATTTTATTTTGTGAGTTGTTCAGTTTTTGCACATTTCTCCTAGGCAATGTGACGCTGGCACTTGAAAACTTTTCAAAATGTTATTGTAACTACCAAATTTGATCTCCCCTTCTCTTCCTGCCAAAGCAAAGGAAACCTCCCGAGGGTTGCAACTGGCTTCAGCCTTTTCCAGCTTAAAGAAATTTCTGCAAAAATAGGTAAACAACAATGAATTTAGCTAGCACATTGTTACCTCCATACGCTCAGCACCCAAGTGACTCTGGAACAATACAGAAGTTTCCCTTAGGGACTTCCCAGAGAACATCAGAGACAGCCTCCAAAATCAAAAGTTATATTAGATTGCAGATTAAAGATCTATATAGGTCTCCAGAGTATGGACAGACTCACTGCTAGTGATATTTCAACCCAGAAAAAAAATGACTTTAGCTGTTTTAAATAGGAAAATATGATTCACAGAATTTGTGGGTGGGGCATAGAACAGATAGGTGAGAATAGGGGATGCCAAGACCCTCCGAGTTCAGAATAGTTTAGAAACCACATATCCTCAGGGTACAGGAGAATGATGTCAAAGTTTTCATGGAGGGAAAGCTAGGTCTCAAACACAGGACAATTGGCTAACTAAGGTACTCATTAACATCAAAGCAGATGCTGGCAGACAGATTCTCCCTGATTCCCCCAGTCTCTACAAATGACAGGATATGATTGGAGTACCCTGACCCTACCCTAAACTTTTCCAGCCCATGGCTCCCTTTCCTCCAGCTACCCTTCCATATATAACCCAGACATTTTGGTTACCTGATGGTCTACTCTGCTAGCAATTCTCTTGGTCCAAGCCACCCCTCTTGGTTGGTGGTTCCACTCCCCTCCCCCTTTCCCCTCCTCCCTTTCCTCACATGGTCTAGCTTGCTCTCTTCATGTCACTCTGGACTGTCCCAGATTTTCCTGCCCCTGGCTACACTCTCCCTTTTATCCACATAACTTTTTCCTCTACCATACCTATAAATAACTCCTTTCCTTTTTTATTTATTTATTTATTTATTTATTTATTTATTTATTTATTCATTCATTCATTCATTCAGGGACAACCAAAAGAGAGAGGTTTGTTATAGGTTTGTACTTCCAGGGAGGAAGAATCCCCAAGGAGGTCCACCTATGACAGAGTGAAAAACAACATCCCCTCAAATATTCCCTTCTAGGAGGTTTCAGGAATACAGTCAATGAATCTCAAAAAGAACAGATCCAGGGAATTAAACAGCTCTTTAAGCAGAATTGTTCCATTATAGTATATTGACAAGATGGAGCCGCATGTGGTAGGCCCAATGAAAGACAGTACCATCAGCCACCCCAGGTTACTGTCTTGAGCAGAAGCAGCAGACAGAAGGCTGCAATGGAGATACACACAAGAACTGTGTTTCAAACTCCTGTCTGATGCCTGCACCACTCTCTTCACAACAGCTATCCCAGAGTCCTCTGAGTGAAGCTATGCAAAAGGAAGGAAGAGGCGTGCTGAATCATCTTCCCCACTTCCCAGTATTTAGGGAAAAAAAGAATAAAACCTTAGTAATTGCTGTAGATATGGCCTGAAACTCCCTCTGCACTGGTGATTCCTCCTTTGCTAGATTTTTGCCATTGTAACAAAGTACCTGAGAGAATCATCTACAGGGAAAAGCCTTTAGTTTGAGTCATCCTTTCAGAGCTATCTGCCTATTACTAGTTGGATCCATTTTTTTTTTCTGGGCAAGGCAGAACATCACGGTGGACAGATATAATAAGGCAAACCTAGTCACCCTTTCCAACAGCACTATCAGCTGGGGACCAAGCTTTCACTCATGCACCTTTGGAGGACATTCTAGCCACAAAATCCACTCACAATGAAACCTACTTGCAGTGAAAACTGCATCAGTAATAATTGTGTCTGTAATAACAAAAAGACAGTAATAATTATGTCTATATTTCCAGCAATTTCTGGAAATCTCATGTGTTATTTTATTGCTGTCTAAGGTTTTAAAAATAAGATGCCATATTCCATCCCATTTAAGTATCTGATGGTGTCTCTTTTTTCTGCTTGGACTTGGACTCATGCAGAACTAACTAGGCAGTGGGCATCTGATTATCCAGCTTGAAGTGGCTCAGCTAGGACCCACTGTCCAGAACAGAGTTTGCTATATCAGGTTTAATTGCCTTGGGCTGTCAGAACTGGGCATCCAGTCTTAACGAACTCTTCAGAAAACCCTAAACCAAAGGAAAAGTTCTGCTCAAGACAGTCTTCTCAACTGGCAGGAAGTTCAGACAGGCCTGTGCTATTTGCAAAAGTTCAGACAGACTCCTGCTGTTTGCAAAAGTTCAGACAGGCCCCGCCTGTTTGCAACCCTCTGACATCCCATTTCTTATATCATTTACTTTACAAAACATAACTGCAAACTTTCTCTGCCTCCATTGAAATAAGTCTCCTTAGAAGACTGTAAAAGTTTGGCTGGATATTTGTTTAATGTATGCAAGGCTCTGGGTTCACTTCCCAGCACCAGAAAGAAATGAAAGAAGAGGCAATGAGGGGTGAATATAAAGGAAGGAAAGAAAACAGGAGAGTACAGATGAACAACTGTGACTTCCTGCCATCAACCATGACAGCAGGAAAGAGGTCCTGAAGCCCCAGTACAAACTTAAATGACTGCAACCCTGGGTACCATGCTAACCACACCACAAAGCCTTGAGCCAGAAACACCCAGGCAAACAATTCCAGACCAACATAGTCAAACTGTGAAACCTAACTTTAGAATGATTTAAGGTCAGATAGTGAGCAATTGGTGAACAATGCTACACAACCAATCCCTTCACACTGAATCTATTCTGCATCTGTTCTTAGTTACAATAAGCTAAAATACCTTTACCATTAATTACCAGTAGTCTTAGGTTTTTTTTTTAACTATTAACCTATCATCTTATATTTTCACCATAATAATGAGTCCTAGTCTTGACATGTGACATGTAAACAATGGCTATAATACCAAATACCAGGGACCTACCATTGTGGCATTCTCTACTTTCCCTATGGAGGGGAAGGGGATGCTTCTTCTTTGGTCTCAGGCCTGAAGTTTCTCTAGTTCTTACTTTAGAAAGTCCCTTCTGACTACACACACACACACACACACACACACACACACACACACACACAATTGAGAAGTTTCAGGCAAAGGCTATGGGTCAGTTTGCATAATTGTGGATAAATCTCCATCTATCTCTTGATTTTAAGATGCTTGTATGGCTGTTTTTCTGTGAATCCTAAATTCTGTCTACTCTGCAATCTGGAGGAAGCTCTCTAAGCAACTCACCATATCCATCTTCCAGTTAATTCTAGATTTGAGCTCTGTATACTTTCTGGAAACAGTGATAACCACTCTTGACAAACAGTTGGAAATCTCCTTCAGACTTGAAACACTAACATTCAGGCAGGATATTTGTCCCTCATGGCTCATCCTTACTCAGGCACGTCTAGTCCCACTGTTGCCTGCAGATCCTCTGACCACTGCTGCTCTCAGTGTCACTTTTGTCATCAAGCCCACACACTCCTGAGCACTACAAAGTCTAGATTTCAGACTCCTTATACAAATCGTTCCACTAGGGCCAGTTAAGGAAGGCCATGAGCACTTTTGTCCATCTTTACAGCTGTCACTATTCAGATGATTTGTCAGAGGGAGAGGGAGAGGATGAGTTCCACAAGAACTCTCTACCAACAGTAGAGAATCCAGTGAACAGAGGGCAGGAAACACAAGTCTCCTCTTTCTAGTGGAAATTAAGTAACAGAACAGGAGCCCCAAGTTGGACCACATTAAACATCCTCATGTTGACACAAGCTCTCAGGATATTCAGTCATCGGCCAGGCCAAGTTCCAACTCCCTCACTTGAATTTAATTTGAATTAGTGTCAAATATTCTATTGTCCTGCTTTGAAAAGTTTCACAACTATCTTGAAAAATAATTTCTTACTAATAAATTTACTCATTGGAGGTGAAATACATGAAGGATTTGGGAAAATATCTATACTAACATATATCACTGAAATCTAACCTCAGACTATTTCTATGCATTTGTAAGTTGGCTTTGCAGCCTATCTTGACTCGCATCCTGGCTTCGCACATGGCCTCTTGGATGTTCTAATGAAAGTGCATCCTTCATCTTCCATCTGAGCTATCTAAGAGCCTATGCACAAGTTTATCCTGGGGTGCCTTGCTTTAAACAAGTCTTATTTGTATATTCACTGTGCAAAGTACCAAGTGTTGTGATGACATTTTTATAGATCATCCACTTATCAGCTTATCTGTATCTATTAGTATCTTTTTCTGCCCCCAGGTTTCCTCCAGCTAGTCTTTTTTCTCTCCTGAAATTGTCCCCTTCCATTTTCGGAATGTGTGCGTGAGAGAGAGAGAGAGAGAGAAAGAGAGAGAGAGAGACAGAGAGAGAGACAGAGAGAGAGAGAGACAGAGAGAGAGACAGAGAGAGACAGAGAGAGAGAGAAGAAAGAGAACAAGCGAGAAAGAGAGGGGGAGCAGGGAAAAGACTGACACAGAAAGAAACAGAGACAGGAAAAGAAAGGGTGTGTTACATTTTAAAATCTGAGTCTACATGACATAGAAAATGAACAGCATGTGACTTTGGGGTCAGATTGCTTTCACATAATATGATAATCTTCAGTTCCATCTATATTTCTTGAAAAGGAAATAATTTTGTTCTTCATAGCTGAGTTAACTTTCATACTGTGTCTCCAAGTGGCAGCCTGTTGCTTGTACTTCACTGTCTGTCAAATTGGAATTTCTAAGTACACGCAACATTAGGATTCTTTTCTTGAAAAGGGAAGTGGACATGTGAAACCTTTGAAGAATCTCATATAAACAGGATAAGACATTGCACAGACTACCATATAATCTTCCCTCATGAGCAGATGGATGTCCCTGAGTCTGTCAGAGCATCAGTGCTGTCCCCTGTGCATGTGATCTGGAGCAGTTTCCTGCAGAGGCTGGTATTTAATTACACAGATGTACCACATCTCAGTGCCCACTGAGTCACATTCTTCAGGCTCACTGAGCTCAGGGAGCTTAGGATCTTCATGTACAGAAGCATTTCAGGCTGAACAACACTGCATAGCTGATGCTTAGGCCAATCACTTCCATCCCCTGACCACACCCCAACAAAATTCAAGCCAATGGATCAGCATACGTTTTACAGTGTGCTTCATTCTCCAGAGCACACACTGAAGTGCAAGGAGAATTTTTGAGGTAGATGTTTTTTCCACAGGACTCACACTTGGGAACTGCACAGATAGTATTAGAAAATTGAGTTTTGGTCATTGAGTGTCTAAGTTCTCCTCAGTAATGACTTTTTTTTTTTTTTTTTGCAAACCAAATTTCTTCTCAGAGTATAGCTTTCTCCCCATATCTCTGAGAAACATAGTGTGGAGCTCTTCAAGGGGAACATAGAGTAGATGGAACTGTGAAGTTTCTTTTTGTGCTGGAAGACTTACTTTTTCCTTCAGCTGCCAGGCACTTGAATCAGATGTCCAAAGGCCTCCACAGACCTGCAGAGGAAGCATAATCTCTCTTACACAGGCTTTCCCAGGCATGATGATCTTTGTCAGTGCACAGAAGCCAATTAAAATCCATCATAGTGTCAAAGCAAACAGAAGGAAGAACAAGTCAAGGACATCAGAGACCCAGGAAACAATCCTAAGCTGGGCTCAAAGATTTCTGGGTTTTTCTCCCAGTATTTAACATGAGTCAAACCATAGGACCTGTTTAATAAATAAAATACACAGTCATTTCAGTGATTTGGTCACAAAATACAGACCCTCCAAGAATAGTTAATTTACCAGCTCCAAGAATCATGAGAAATTAGAAAATTCACTCTCAACTGTCTATAGGCAGTTAGCCACTCGACCTGGAAATGGAGAACCAAGGGAGGGAAGAATAGTGAGGTCTAGTTAGCACAGTGGCACAGAGCTCAGGGCAGAATCCCCTGGTGCTATCTGCTCAGAAGCCATTTAGTATTGCCTCCACTCAAATACAGTTGTGAAGCCTGGCGGGACATTAACTGCCTGCTATGAAGCCAATGTTATACATAAAAATGCCTTCTACACTTTATATGCAGTGGTACAGGACCAAAAGGACAGGAGATTCAGGCTGATAAGTCTGAACATGGCTCAACAACTAAAAGCCCTTTCCCACAAGCCTGAAGGCCAAGGTGTGATTCCTGGGACAGAGACGACTAACTTCCAAAGGTTGTCCACCTCTACACACACCACAAAATGTGCACCACCTTCCCTAGGCATACGATCTGCCACCAGATCTCACAGCTCCTGGTCACAGCTTGCTCCTCTTGCTCTCTGCCTCGCCATACAAAAAGGACTGTTTCTCCCTCCTGCATCTCAGCTTCCTCTCTCAGACCCGGAAGGCCCGCCTACTTCTCACGCAGCGATCGGCTTCGTGTCATCTTTATTATCTAATCAATTAATTAGGGGAAAATGTCTCTACAGGCTCATGCTGGAACATTTGATGTCCAGCTGTGAGCACTGCCTGGGAAGGTTGTGAAACATAGGATACAGTTGGGTAACATAGGCCTCCAGTGCTCTTGCTGGGCCCTACTCTCAACTAACATCTGTACCTCCTGCTCTTTGGAGATGGGAACAAGTTGAGCTGTAAGTTTTCCTATCTCTGACGGGAGCTGACCTCCACCCACTCACCCTCAGACTAAGGGTGTCTTGCCAGTGAGCTGTTTCTTTGTAGAGAAAAATGTTTATATCCCATTTATTAATCTACTCACCCACACTGTCAAGTTGAGACTATTCACATAACCTAGGAATAACATACTGATGTATTTTCAGTCATGTGATTTTTGTTGTTTTCTTGGTTATTTCAATCATGTTCATTCCTCTCTTTGTCCAATGTTTATATTATGGATACATTTTTTTAATTAGACTTACCTGACTCTTAGTTCTTCTTTATTTATTCTTATAATAAAATTTATACTTTTTTGTGCTCTTATAGCCAAATAGATATATACCCATATGTGAGCTAAATAGGATATTTAATTTCAACCACCAAAATGAACAATCATCTTCAAGAAATTAGTCAGGCATGGCTCAGAGCAATGGATAAGGGGGAGGAGAAAGGAGCAGACACTTCTGAGAAACGGGTATGAAAAATGTATCCAACAAAATTTTCTCCACTAACCATTGATGTTCTCTAGACAATGGTCTCCAGAGCAGGAATACAGTGCCACAGGTTAGCCTGTCTCCTTTTCCAGAGAAACTTTAACTTCTCAAATGGTCCAAGACTGAGACTATAACCAAGGGCCTTGGATAAAGGAGGTCACAGTGCTGCACAGTCACAGACCATCACTGTATGACAGTTTAACCTTGCTGGACATCCCCACAGGAACCTCTCTGTCAGCCCAGCCACTGCTTAACCCTTTGCAATAGCATCGCATTTCTCTTTCAATACTCAGGCACCTGTGGTCATCTGCACTTGGAATACATGCATTAAATGTCAAAACAGTCAAATCACTTAAGCTCACAAGCTAACATTTTTAGCACGTTCAAGACCAGTTTATGATGTTAAATTTAATATTATTTTGGTCTTACTAAATTTAACACTATTTTAGTCTAACTTTTAATATGGAATTTAATATCTTGACATTTATATTTTAATATTAAATGAAACAAAGAGCTGCTTGAGGAATATTATTCCTAAAGTCCATCCTTCTGTTAATATTTAATCAAATCTGAGTCACAGGACATGTTATTTCATAAAATTCCAGAGATAATGGGTACTTGTGACATTAGTATTCAAAATGACATAAATAACATAAATTTCATTTTTTTATTTTGAAAGCCTGGAAGCATCTCAGAACTTTTCTGTGATGTTTCTACCATAATGCCCTAGCCGGCCCTTTAACATAAAAAGATACACGATTTGGATGGAGGGCGTAGCCCAGTCCTCCCACTGTGTTCCTTTCCTAAATACTGCACATGGCCAACACAAAACAATCTTCCCTGCAGGGAGAGAGAACATTTGACCACATACAGACTTGTGGACAAATTCTCGTATTTTTGACCATTGTAGATTTTCAGTTGTCCCCCTTCGATGTGTGTTCTGTTCATGTAGAACAGTGACCCATGTCACTTCTTCAGTGCTTCTACATGGGCCAAGTAAATTAATTCCATTAACTATGCAGGAAGGTTGGGAAGGTTCTTTCTTAGGTGGAGAAATCATAGCCAAACTCTCTCTGTAGGTGTTCTCAAATTCATACAAGTAACTTGAAAATGATCATATGAACTCTTATGCAAATTCACCATAACAGTTGATAGGAGTCCAGCTGCTTCATTGTGTCTTAGTTTTCACTATTATTAAATAAACATGCATTTATTATTTATATATAGTATGCACCAGATATTTTTAACAAATCTATTCTTAGTAAAGTAAATTTAGAGATACAATAAAACATTCTATTGGTTAAGTGAATTAGTATATAATTCCCTGTCTTAGATGTGATGTTACCAGCTGTTTCAGGCTCTTGCTACCTTGACTTGCCCATGGTGAACTGTATAGTGAAGATCAAATCTTTCTTTAGTAAGTTATTTTGTTAGGGTATTTTCTCACAGCCTTGAGAAAAGAAACTAAGATGCTTGACTGTGTGCTTTAGATATTCATTTCTTCTCCCCCACTAAATAGTTAAGACAAAGAAAGCTCCAAAATGTAAACCCTGAGCTTTCTAGGTTTATTTATTGAATTATTTTTTGAATTATTTTACAAAGTATTCTCTTCAGTTTTTTTTTTGGAAGCATAATGTAAAGTATGGACAGAGTTCTTTGTTACTTGTTTGTTGAGTTGAAACAGTGAAGTCAAAAGCTGATTCAATATTATTGCTCTTACATTCCTTATATATTTTCTATCTCTTCATTATTCAGTGTTAGTAGATTGTGTTGGTCTAAGCATTTATCTATTTTTTCTAAATTACCCAGATATTGACAATAGTCTCCAACTCTTCCTTTTCTGTGGTGTCAGTTTTAATTTATTATTTTTATTTCTGATTTTACTATATTAAAATTTCTGTTAGTTACTTTAATAAAAATTAAACTCATTTTTAAAGACAACCTTAGATACATTGATTTTTCCTATATTTTCTATCTTAATTTATTTATCTCTGTGTGACCTTTCTCTTGCTGGTGTTGAAATTAGATTGATCTTTGTCTAACTCTTTTAAAGGTGGTGTTAAGCTGATTTTTTTTGAGATTCTTTTCTATTCCAGCCATTGCTAACTTTATTATCAACTGCCTATATCTCACAAGACTGGACAAGGCATGTTAATAGCCTCAAAAGATTTTTTTAATTTTTTTTATTTTGATTTTTTTCTTTAACATATTGGTGATTCAGAAGTAAGTTGCTAAATTTCCATGTACTTGGGAATATTCCAGCTCAAGTTGGAACAATTTTATATTGATGATGTAATAAGACTTTGATCTTATAATGGTGAAGAAAAGGGAAAAATGATGAATCTATGAGGAATATGCATGGATCACTGTTAGGGACAACTTACCAAACACAGAAAGAGAGAATAATGGTGGGTTGCAGGCCTCAGGAATACTGTGGGGAGAGAATTAGTAGAGGGCACAAACTTAAAATATAACTAAATTCTTTAGAGTTAATTTTCAATGTTTGGACTGTAGGGAGTAATGATATAATTCAGACTTGAAATTTGCAGGAAGGGTAAAACTAAAATGCTCTCACCATGAAGGAAATCAATGCTAGAAAAATGTTAATATGTTAGGAATAAACATTTCAATGTGTGCACACATGTATTCTTCATCTTAAAGTTGCATCATTGTCGATCAGACCTAAATAAAGTTGGGAAAAAATAAGCATATGAAGATGAAAGTGAATATTCTGAGATATTTTTCTCTTGAGAAAAATTTGCTTTGATTTTCTTCTTTTTCAGCTATTTGTTGTTCCTGCCATAAATAAACCACTCATCTGGTCACTGAACTAATTATAATTTAAAATGGTTATTTCCCTACTGAAGAAACGAATGACATTCTCATCAGCCTTCTGTTGATAGTAACATTGAGTTTATTGAGAAGACAGAACAGTAGCATGGTCTAAGACTGTAGTAAAACTGACCTATTTGGTCAGGGGGTCTCAAGCTTTAGAGAGGGTTATAAAAGGTGCAACACCCATCTGCTAAATCTCAAGATTGATCTAGAAAACAAAGACCATTGCTTTTTATGACTCTGTATTGAAAACATGAAACACAAACCCATTATTTTATTTTCTAAGAAAAAATTGATTTAAGCCTGAACAATATCAAAAATGGTTAGCATAATTTTGCTTCTGTATTTATACAAACTTCTTCCCCACAATGTCATTTATAACCAGAGTTATAATTTGATATGCTAATATATTGGGTCTATGAACTAAAGGTTTTACAGAGGAGAGAATATACATATGCTTTTATACCATTTTAATTACATGAAATTATTAAGGATGGTTCTAGGTTCAGGAACTAGCAATACAATAGATGCAAATAGTCAAAGAACAAGCAAGGCAATAAACAAAGTTCTGTGATCACTTCCATGATCACTATTTCTAAGGGCTTATCAGGATGACCAAAATACCTGAGCCTACTTCCCTGTCCTAGCCCAAAATCGTTTTCATATCTGAAGCCTACTTCTTTGTTCTAGCCTAATATTTAGCTTCCTGCCTGAAATTACTTCTTTGTTCTAGCCTAATGTCAGATTTCTGTCTGAAGCCCACTTTCTTGTCCTTGGCCAATGTCAGATTCTTGCCAAGCAGCCCCAAAAGCTTTCTACCTCTCCCCCTTTTTTATTTCATGAACAAGACTAAGCCTGTCTTAGGTCATTCTGACAAGAATGCCTTCCTTTCCCGTTGTTGAGTATGCATTATCATAAGCAATGCACTTTTGTCTTAAGTTGTTATGGCCCTGTGCAGAATTTTACCAATCCTTGTCTTGCCAGGCTGTTAAATTAATAACTCTGTCTGGGGGGTCCATTTTCAGTTTTAAGCCATGCACTTTGGCTGCCAACATGTTGATGTTGTTAAAGACAAGCTTTAGCATGATGGGCAGGAATAAAAGTACTCCCAGGACAAAAGGGCTAGCACAATCAAGTTATATATGCCATTCTTGAAGATTGTCCAAAATAGAAATACTGACCTCGGGCCATGGATAATTTTATCAGTACTATCTGCTGCATCAACCCACAGCAGAGAATCATTCTTTAATTTCATAAGCTCGCTATACAAAGTTAAAACATTCAGAGAGGTGAGAGAATTATGCCAAATACACTGCAAGTGTCTGATAATTTTTTCCTAATTATATTCTAAATTTTAGAGGTAACACAAATTCAGTGGTATTTGGCATGACACTTGAGATGGCTCCTTCCTCTTAAACTTTGAACCTCCTTCCAATAATTTGAATAGGATAAAGAGCATCAATCCATTGTTCCAAACACCTATCTAAATTCTTTTTTATACTCGACACATTAGTAACATTTTTTCCTAAGTAATTAACAAAAATAGCTGACTTAACTTCTTGTGTCAAAGCAATTGCAGAAGCAGTGGTGCTAGCAATTAATGCAACTAAAGCCGTTATACCACCAATAATCAAGCTACCCACTTGCTTCTGCTTAGAGCCTGACTCACTTTTTCTAGTACTTACAAACTTTATTCAGAATACCAAGGTTCTGTAATACTCAGGACAATAAAACAAAAGCAGTTACCTCCGTAACTGACATGCCAGGTTTCAACACACTAACAAAATTATAAAATGTGCAATCAATGCAGCTTACATTAAATACTGTAGATGAAACAAAAGTAATTTTAACTTTACAATTAAGAGTCTTAACACACGTACTAACATTTGTTTGAAATCTAGATCCTGTCCCAACTTTATCTCTTGCTAACATAACATCATAGAGAACTACAGCTAACTTCCAAATATGTGTCTGAAAATGTCCAGAACCAGCTTTCCAAATGAAGACTGTTATTTCCAATATTGGATTGATTTCTAGACCATTCCGTGATTAAGTCCAAATGACTGGTCACATTTAAGAAAAATACAAAAGTCATTATAAATTCTCTTTTTGATTCTCTGTGTCTAAAAACTTCAGGCAAGGCAGCTTGTCCCATCTGAAATAGAGGCAAACAAAGATGAGTCAGGAATACATGTCCAATATAGGTTCTCAGTCACCATTGTCAGGGCACACAGCAAGCTCACAGGTCAGCATCATTCTTTGTCCCAGGATTAACATGTCTCACCCATCACTCTGGCAGCCACCATGCTCCTTCAGCATCTAGCAGAAAAAAAAAACACAAACATGCCCTCTTCCCCATATTAAATACCTGATTGAGATCATGCCATATGCCAGTAAGTGGATCCTTCCTTTTCATCTAGGCATAAGTATGCCGAATTGTAGGATACCATAGACACACACACACACACACACACACACACACACACACACACATATATATATATATATTTAAATAAATTTGTGGTGTATGGGACTATACCTCTCCCTTTTTTTAATCTTATGATTGTTTTAAAGTTCCATGGGGCCCTTCCACAGTCCCTTGTCCTTGAGGATTATAAGGAATCCCAGTAATAAGTGTAATATTAAATTGTTAACAAAAAGTCTCGAATGTTTGACTGCAATAGTTAGTTCCATTATCTGTTTTTTTTTAAATTATTGTATAATTTATTTATCTACATTTCAGATGGTATCTCTTCCCCCATTTACCCCCCAGATGCCCCTTATTCCACCCCCTTTCCTTGTACTTGTATAAGGGTGTGCCCCTACTCATCCACCCACTTCCAACTCCCCACCCTCGAATTTCCCCATACTGGGGTTTTCAGCCTTCACAGGACCAAGGCCCTCCCCTCCCACTGATGCCCTACAAGGCCATCCTCCACTACATATACAGCTGGAGACATGGGTCTCTCCATGAGTGTTCCCAGGCTAGCTGTTTTAGACCCTGGGAGCTCTGGTTGGTTGGTATTGTTGATCTCCTCATGGGACCTCAAGCCCCTTCAGCTCCTTCAGTCTTCTTCCTAACTCCTCCATTGGGTACTCTGTGATCAGTTCAATGTTTACCTGCGATCATCCACCTCTGTATATGTCAGGCTCTGGCAGAGCCTCTCAGTAGAGAACTATATGAGGCTCCTGTCAGCATGTACTTCCTGGCATCCACAGCAGTGTTTGCAATTGGTGATTGCACATGGGATGGATGCCCAGGTGGGGCAGTCTCCTGAAGGTCCCTCCTACAATCTATGCTTCACACTTTATCTCCATATTTGCTCCCATGAGTATTTTGTTACTTCTTTTAAGAAGGACCAAAGCACCCACACTTTAGTCTTTCTTCTTCTTGAGCTTCATGTGATCTGTGAGTACTATCTTGGGTATTGTGTGCTTTTTGGGCGCATATCTACTTATCAGTGAGTGCATACCATGTGTGTTATTTTGTGATTGGGTTAAGGAAGTTAGGATGATATTTTCTAGATCCATTCATTTGCCTAAGTATTTCATGAATTCATTGTTTTTAATAGCTGAGTAGTACTACATTGTGTAAATGTACCACATTTTCTGTATCTGTTCTTCTGTTGAAGGACATCTGGATTCTTTCCAGCTTTTGGTTATTATAAATAAAGCTGTTATAAACTTAGTGTAGCATCTGACCTTGTTATATGTTTGAGCATCTTTTGGGTATATGCCTAGGAGTGGTATAGTTGGATCCTCAGGTAAAACTATGTCCAATTTCCTGAGGAGCCACTAGACTGCTTTCCAGAGTGATTATACCAATTTTCAATCCCACCGACAATGGAATAGTGTTTCTCTTTCTCCACATCCTCACCAGCATCTGTTGTCACATGAGGTTTTTTTTATCTTAGCCATTCTGACTGGTATAAGGTGGAATCCCAGGGTTGATTTGATTTGCGTTTCCTGGATGACTAAAGATTTTGAACATTTCTTTAGGTGTTTCTCAGCCATTTGATATTCCTCAGTTGAAATTTCTTTGTTGATATCTGTACACTATTGTTTAATAGGGTTATTAGGTTAACTGGAGTCTAATTGTTGAGTTCTTTGTATATTTTGGATATTAGCCCTCTATCAGATGTAGGATTGGTAAAGATCTTTTCGCAGTCTGTTGGTTGCCATTTTGTCCTACTGACAGTGTCCTTTGCCTTTCAGAAGCTTTGTAATTTTATGAGGTCCCATTTGTCAATTCTTGATCTTAGAGCATAAGCCATTGGTGTCCTCTTAAGGAACCTTTCCCCTGTGCCCATGTGTTTGAGACTCTTCCCCTCTTTCTCTTCTATTAGTTTCAGTGTATCTGGTTTTATGTGGAAGTCCTTGTTCCATTTAAACTTGAGCTTTGTACAAGGAGATAAGAATAGGTTGATTTGCCTTCTTCTACATGCTGACCTCCAGTTGAACCAGCACCATTTGTTGAAAATGCTATCTCTTTTCCACTGGATGGTTTTAACTCCTTTGTCAAAGGTCAAGTGACTATAGCTGTGTGGATTCATTTCTGAGTCTTCAATTCTATTCCATTGATCTTCCTGCCTGTCTGTACTAATACCATGCAATTTTTATTACTATTGCTTTGTAGTACAATGTTAGGTCAGGAATGGTGATTCCCACAGTAGTTCTCTCGTTGTTGAGAATAATTTGTGCTATCCTGGGTTTTTTGTTATTTCAAATAAATTTGTAAATTGTTCTTTCTAATTCTATGAAGAATTGAGTTAGAATGTTGATGGGAATTGCATTGAATCTGTAGATTGCTTTTGGCAAGATGGCCATTTTTATTATATTAATCCTGCCAATCCATGAGCATGGGAGATCTTTTTATCTTTTGAGATCTTCTTCAATTTCTTTTTTCAGGGACTTGAAATTCTTGTCATACAGATCTGTCATTTGCTTTGTTATATTCACACCAAGATACTTTATATTATTTGTGACTATTGTGAAGGATGTTGTTTCCCTTATTTCTTTCTCAGCCTGTTTATCCTTTAAGTAAAGAAAGGCAACTGATTTGTTTGAATTAATTTTATATACAGCCACTTTACTGAAGTTTTGTACCAGATTTAGGAGTTCTCTGGTGGAAGTTTTGGGGTCACTTAAGTATACTATCATATTATTTGCAAATAGTGATATTTGACTTCTTCCTTTCTTATTTGTATCCCTTTGACCTCCTTTTTTTGTCTAATTGTTCTGGGTAGGACTCCAGTATTGGAGTAGGTAGGGAGAGAGTGGGCAGCCTTGACTAGTCCCTGATTTTAGCTGAATTGCTTCAGGTTTCTCTCCCCACTTAGTGTGATGTTGGCTACTTGTTTTCTGTATATTGCTTTTACTATGTTTAGGTATGGGCCTTGACTTCATGTTCTTTCCAAGACTTTTACCATGAAGGGATGTTAACTTTTTTCAAATGCTTTCTCAGCATCTAATGAGATGATCATGTGTCTTTTTTTTTCCTTTGAGTTTGTTTATATAGTGGATTACATTGATGGATTTTTTAATATTGCACTATCCCTGCATTCTAAGGATAAAGTATACTTGATCATGATGAATGATGGTTTTGATGTGCTTTTGCATTCTGTTTGTGAGAATTTCATTGAGTATTTTTGCATTGATATTCATAAGAGAGATTGGTCTGAAGCTTTTTTTCTTTGTTGGGTCATTGTGTGATTTAGGTATGAGCATAATTGTGACTTTGTAGAATGGATTGGGTAGTGTTCCTTCTGTTTCTATTTTGCAGAATAGTTTGTAGAGAATTGGCATTAGGTCTTCTTGGAATGTCTGACAGAGTTCTGCACTAAAAGCATCTGGTCCTGGACTTTTTTGGGTAGGGAGACTTTTAATGACTGCTGCTACTTCTTTAGGGGTTATGGAACTGTTGAGAATGTTTGACTGATCTTGATTTAACTTTGGTATCTGGTATCTGAGTAGAAAATTGCTCATTTCATCCAGATTTTCCAGTGTTGCTGAGTATAGGCTTTTGTAGTAGAATCTGATGATTTTTTTAATTTCCTGGGTTTTTGTTGTTATGTCTCCCTTTTCAGTTCTGATTTTGTTAATTTGTATACTATCTCTGTGCCCTCTGGTTAGTCTGGCTAATGGTTTATCTATCTTGTTGAGTTTCTCAAAGAACAAGCTCCTGGTTTTGTTGATATTTTGTATAGTTCTTTCTGTTTCTAGTTGGTTGATTTCAGCCCTGAGTTTGATTATTTCCTGCCATCTACTCCTCTTGGGTGTATTTGCTTCTTTTTTGTTCTATAGCTTCCAGGTGTGCTGTCAGGTTGTTAGTGTATGCTCGTTCCAGTTTCTTTTTGTAGGCACTTAGAGCTATGAGTTTTCCTCTTAGTACTGCTTTCATGGAGTTCCACAAGTTTTGGTAGGATGTGTCCTCATTTTCATTAAATTCTAAAAAGTATTTAACTTCTTTATTTCTTCTCTGACCAAGTTATCATTGAGTAGAGTTTTGTTCATTTTCCACATGTATGTGGTCTTTCCATTGTATTTTTGAGGCCTGTTTTATGATTAATTATATGGGCGATTTTGGTGAAGGTACCATGAGTTGCTGAGAAGAAGGTATACTCTTTTGTTTCTGGTTGAAATGTTCTATAGATATCTGCTAAATCCATTTGTTTCATAACTTCTTTTACCTTCACAGTGTCTGTTTAGTTTCTGTTTCCATGATCTGTCCATTGATGAGAGTAGAGTGTTGAAGTCTCCCACTATTATTGTGTAAGGTGCAATAAGGTGTGAGCTTTAGTAAAGTTTCTTTTATGAATATTCGTGCCCTTGCATTTAGAACATAGATGTTTAGAATTGAGAGTTCATCTTGGTTGATTTTCCTTTGAAGAGAATGAAGTGCCCTTCCTTTTTTTTTTTTTTTCTGATAACTTTTGGTTGAAAGTTGATTTTATTCAATATTAGAATGGTTACTCCAGCTTGTTTCTTGGGACCATTTGCTTAGAAAATTGTTTCCCATCCTTTTACTCTGAGGTAGTGTCTGTCTTTGACACTGAGGTGTGTTTCCTGCAGCAAAATGTTGGGTCCTGTTTGTGTATCCAGTCTGTTAGTACATGTCTTTTATTGAGCAATTGAGTCCATTGATGTTAAAAGATATTAAGGAAAAGTAATTGTTGTTTCCGGGTATTTTTGTTAATAGAGGTTGAGTTATGTTTGTCTGGCTATCTTCTTTTGGATTTGTTGGAAAAAGATTACTTTTTTGCTCTTTCTAGAGTATAATTTCCCTCCTTTGTATTGAAGTTTTCCATATATTATCCTTTGTAAGGCTGGATTTGTGGAAAGATATTGTGTAAATTTTGTTTTGTCATGGACTATCTTGGTTTCTCCATTTATGGTAATTGAGAGTTTTGCTGTGTATAGTAGCCTGGGCTGGCATTTCTGTTCTCTTAGGCTCTGTATAACATCTGTCCAGGATCTTCTGGCTTTTATAGTATCTGGTGAGAAGTCTGGTATAATTCTGATTGTATAGGTCTGCCTTTATAAGTTACTTGACCTTTTTTCCTAACTGCTTTTAATATTCTTTCTAAGTTTTCTGCATTTGGTGTTTTGATTATGATGTGATCAGAGGAATTTTTTTCTGATCTAGTCTATTTGGAGTTCTGTAGACTTCTTGTATGTTCATAGACATCTTTTTCTTTAGGTTAGGTAGGAAAGTTTTCTTATATAATTTTGTTGAAGGTATTTACTGGCCTTTTAAATTGGAAATCTTTGCTCTATTCCGTACCTATTATCCTTATGTTTGGTCTTCTCATTGTGTCTAGAATTTACTGGATATTTTGGGTTAGGAGCTTTTTGCATTTTGCATTTTCTTTGACAGTTGTGTGAATGTTTTCTATGCTATCTTCTGCACCTGAGATTCTCTCTTCTATCTCTCGTATTCTGTTGATAATGCTTGCATCTATGACTCCTGATCTCTCTCCTAGGTTTTATATCTCCAGGGTAGTCTCTCTTTGTGATTTCTTTATTGTTTCTACTTCCATTCTTATGTCCTGTATAGTTTTGTTCAATTCCTTCACCTCTTTGGTTGTGTTTTCTTATAATTCTTTAAGGGATTCTTGTGTTTCCTCTTTAAGGGCTTCTATGTATTTACCTGTGTTGTTTTGTATTTCTTTGAGGGAGTTACTTATTTCCTTCTTAAAGTCCTCTATCATCAATATGGGAAGTGATTTTAAATCTGAGTCTTGCTTTTCCAGTGTCATGGGATATTCAGGACTTGCTATTGTGGAAGAACTAGGTTCTCATGATGCCAAGTAACCTTAGTTTCTCTTGCTTATGTTCTTGCACTTGCCTTTTGCCATCTGGTTATCTCTAGTGCTACCTGCACTTACTTTCTCTGACTGAAGCCTGTCTCTCCTGTTATATTGATTGTGTCAGAACTCCTCAGAGTCCAGCTGTCTCTGTGATCCTGTGATCCTGAGATCTTAGGTGTGAGAGGAGCTCCTGGGAGTCAGGCTGCTTCTGGGATCCTGAAATCCTAGTGTGACCAAACTCCTAGATCCTGTGATCCTATGATCCTATATTCTTGTATGTGTTAAAGCTCCTGGGAGTTCAGCCTCCTCTGGGGGTTCTGGGATTGGATGCAGAGCTGGTGCCCTAGATCCGTTTAAGTCACCAGTGCCATACCTGATTTTTAAAATTGTGTTATTTGGTTTAAGGTTTTTCTTTTTTCTTTTCTTTTCTTTTTCTTTCTTTCTTTCTTTCTTTCTTTCTTTCTTTTTTTTTGAGTCTAACTTCTGGAGTTCTTTATGTATTTTGTGTATCAGCCCTTTGTCAGATGTAGAGTTGGTGAAGAACTTTTTTCATCTGTAGGCTGGTATTTTGTCTTCTTGATGATGTCTTTTGTATTTTCACAAGGTTTCATTTCTGAGTTGTTGACCTTAGAGCCTGAGCCAATGGTATTTGTTCAGGAGATTGTCTCCTGTGTCAATGCATTCAAGACTATTTCCTACCTTCTCTTCTATCAGATTCTATTAGTTCTATGTGGAGGTTCTTGATCCACTTGGACTTGAGCTTTGTGTGGGATGATAAATGTGGATCTATTTGCCTTCTTCTAGATGCAGACAGCCAGGCAGACCAGCACTATTAGTTGAAGATGTCTTCTTTTTTCCATTGTATGCATTTGGCTTCTTGATCAAGGGTCTATAGGTATGTGATTTTATTTCTGGCTTTCCAGTTCTATTTCATTGATCAATCTGTCTGATTCTGTGCCAATATCATGCAGGGTTTTTTTTTTTATTATGATTGCTCTGTAGTACAGCTTGTGATCAGGGATGGTAATTTCTCCAGAAGTTCTAAACAAAGAATTCTCAACAGAGGAATTTCAAATGACTGAAAAGCACTTAAGGAATTGTTCAACACACTTAGTCATCAGGGAAATATAAATCAAAATGACCCTTAGATTCCACCTTACACCAATCACAATGCCTAATATCAAAAACTCAAGCAACAGCATATGCTATAGAAAATATAGAGAAAGGAGAATACTCCTTCATTGCTGGTGGGATTGCCTAACGTACAACCACTCTGGAAATCAATCTGGCAGTTTTTCTGAAGAAAAAAAATAGATCTACCTGAAGACCCAGCTACACTGCTTCTGGGCATATACCCAAAAGATGCTCTATCACACCACAAGGACACATGCTCCATCATGTCCATCATAACTTTATTCATATTAGCTAGAAACTGAAAGTAACTCAGATGTTGATCAACCAAAGAACAAATACAAAAATGTGGTACTTTTACACAATGGAGTACTACTCAGCTTTTAAAAACAACTTCATGAAATTCACAGGCAAATGGATGGAACTAGAAAATATCATCCTAAGTGAGGTAACTAAGTCACAAAAGAACACACATGTACTCAATGATAAGTGGATACTAGGCAAAAAGTTTGAAATACCCATGATAATGGATTGAACATCTGAACCTGTAAGCTAGCCCCCAATTAAATGTTATCTTTATAAGGAAAAAATCATGATTTTTTCAGGTAATGGATGGACCTAGAAAATATCATCCTGAGTGAGGTAACCCAGACCCAAAAGTGAATACATACCATGTAAGTGGATATTAACCAAAAAGTACAGAATATTCACCATATGCCCCCCATAGACCCTAAGAAGTTTAACAAAGAGGAAGGTCGAAGTGAGGATGTTTGAATCCCACTTAGAAGGGGGAACAAAATAGTCATGGGAGGCAGAGGGAAGGAATGAACTGGGTGGGAGAGGAGAGGGTGAGGGAAATAAGGGGATAATGTCAGGTATGGGGAGAGACAGGAGAGAGGCTCAGAGGACCAGGAGAGTGAATGGAAACATGCAGCTCCTGGGGGTGGGGTAGAAGAAATCTCTAGGAAATCCCAGAGAACTGGGAAAGGAAGCTCCAAAAAGTCAATGTGGGTAACATTAGCTGAAATGCCCAACAGTGGGGATATGGAACCTGAAGAGGCCACCTGCAGTAGGCAGACAGAACCCCCAATGGAGGGATAGAAACATCAACCCACTTATAAAACTTTCAACTCAAGATTGGTCCTATCTAAAAGAAATTCAGTGATAAAGACAGAGCAGAGACTGAAGAAATAGCTGACTAGAGACCGACCCAACTTGAGATCTGTCCCATGCTCAGACACCAATCCCTGACAGGATTAGTTATATTGTGTTGTGCTTTCAGACATGAGCCTAGCATGGCTGTCCTCTGAGAGGCTCCACCCAGCACCTGACTGAGACAGATATAGATACCTACAGCCAAACATTGGATGGAAGTCAGTGACCCCTATAGAATAGTTAGGGAAAGAATTAAAGACCCTGAAGGGGATGGTAACACCATAAGAAGACCAATAGTATCAACTAATCTGGACCCCTGGGAGCTCTCAGAAACGAGCTACCAACCAAAGAGGCTCCAGGCATATATGTAGCAGATGGCTGCATTGTTCAGCCTCAATGGGAGAGGATGCACCCAATCCTGCATAGACCTTATGCATCAAGGTGAGGGGATATGCAGGGGGGGGGGGAGACACCCTCTCAGAGGCAAAGGAGAAAGCAGTTGGGAGAAGAGCCTTGTGAGGGGAGACCAAGACTGGTAGCAGCTTTGGGGATGTAAAGACATAAATAAATTTTAAAAAATAGAAAAATAAAGCATGTCACAGATTGAGTGGAGGAATTGGTAAACTAGTGGTAATTTCTGAAAACAGAAATCATTATAACTTGCTTGGCAGAGAAGACATGATGGATATCATAAACAGAATGTCATAAATGGGAACTGAAAATTTAAATTCAGCTTGTCTTATCAAGATCCTATGCAGTAAGAACGGATGTACCTAGAAACAAGCAAGCTCTACTTTATTGTCTGTATGTAAACTGGGGCTTTATACAGGACACACTGCATTTCTCCATACTCAAACCAGAAGCCAAAAGCCAAACTACATACAAGGAGATCACAGGGAGCAGTGCCATCATGAGAAGTGTGGGGGCAGCAAAGGGATAAACCCTCATCACATCTGGACGTGATCCACATATTTGGTCTGAGCCAAATAGATGGTTAAAAATTATTTGGATGACCACAGTTAATACCAGACATGATAGGTCATCTTTGCTGTGATCTTATGAGAAAGGAATCATCTCCAGGCATTTCTTCCTTATACCTGTAACCTCCATTCAATCATGGAACACCAGACAAATGTACTCCTTAAAACACTCAAGGGCATCAAAAAGGGAGATGAGGGATGAAAAAGAGAGTATACCGAAACTGTTCAAAGAAATAGATCCAGTAGGATAGTTAAAGCATATGCTACAAGAAATTGATGCAAATATGGAGACTAAGACATACAAGCTGGGGAAATTGGAACACTGGTATTATGTCTGAACCCATGTTCAAACGCCTGAGAAATGGGACCAATAGGATAAATTTTGCTCTCACCAAAAATCAAGGACTACAGAGAGGTAGAAGATAATGTCTCAGATTAGTTTTTTAAAACAGGTGGTCATCCTTCCTCTACCTTTGGATTTCTCTTTGTGCCCTCAGGACACTGAGTGACATCCCCCCACATGGAGGAGAACCATCTGTTTTGCAGAGATCACCAGTGGAAATGCCACTCTCTTCTGGAAATGTTTTCAGAGACATACCCAGAAACAATGTGTTATCTTAGGTATCTTCTAGCCCAGTCAAGCATAGAATTATTCATTAGAGACAGCAATGGTGAGAAGTCAGAAATGAACTACTATTTATCCAAAGCTTAGGAAGGACAAGACACAAGGCCTTTATGTTATCCCAGTGAAAACAGCAACTCTGCAAGCACTGTGTAATCCTAAAATCAGAAACACAACCCCAAATACAATGGTCACAACACAAGATGTGAAGAGATTGGTTATGTGAGTCTAATCCTTTGCAGATAGAGAACATTACCAGAGCCTGAAATAATATTATTTTTCTACAATAATGACAAGTGGTATGGCAAATAGGGATAGCATATACTTACTCCAAATTAAAAACTAAGACATTTTTACTTTTAAGCCATTGTTCACAGACTTTATAGGTCTATCACATCTTTTGGAACTTTTCAAATTAACTGTGAATTTAATTGTGAGGGTTGTGAGGACAGAAGAGAGAAGAGGAAGAGATAGAAGGTGTAAGATAGAATGGAAGGATAGAGGGAAGAAGGAAAGCATGAAGAGAGGAAACCAAGACTATGTCTCTATGTCTTTGTAGACTTTATACCCAATTCACAGAACACAGGGACCTAGCCAAGAGCCATGAATATTATGAATTTTTCCTCTGGCAGCTCATTTTGGAGAGTTACTTCTCAGTTATATGTTCAAAGTTACATGCAGACATATGTTGTCTCTGATGCCAGTCTAAATTGAAAGTAACTGACTCTAGAAAGTGAGCATTCAGGGGGCAGTGCTGACCTCTTCTAACCCTGCCAGGTCTCCTTAGAGAGCAACCAACACTTCAAATATAACCGAAGTGTGCTATCTACATTAATAACTCATGCTTACATATTTTAAAATTTAGAATGCACCTAGCACAAAATTTAACTTATCTTCTTTAAGATGTTTCACAATAGAAATATGAAACAAACAGAATTTAACTTACACAAAAAGGCCTTTTTAATTATGTAAGTATGTTGAGTCAAAGACTGTATTTGGTTTGCTGTCAATTTTGAATTTTAAAATCTATTCTTTAACTCTGACATTTGTCAGCAAGTGATTCAAATTGTTATAGTTTATTGTTTGGATATTTGTGTTAGTTACATTTTTCTTGTTGAAATATGATAGTAACTTAAAGGAAGAAAGGTGTATTTTTCAATCACAATTCAGAGACTACAGCGCATTGTGGTGGGGTAGACTTGCTAGATGAAGAGTGTTCATGGAAGGAGCTGACATCTCAACTGACTCACATGTTGTAAGATGAGAAAGCAGAGACAGGAATGGCATCAGGACCAGGCTACAATGCTCACAGGCTCATCCCTAGTGATTATCTCTGCCAAATAGACCTCACCTCATACTGGTTGCATAGCTATCAAAATAACAACACATACAGGGGATGGATAAATAAAAATTTGAGCCTGTGAGAGAACATTTCAGATGCAAACCATAGAAGTTGACTTAGATATTATAGGTGTCTTCAGTCTTGTACGGAGAAATCATGTTGGTTTTTGACTTGGCACTATCAGACTAGAATTTTCTCTATTAAATCTCATCTTTATTGGTGCAAATGAGAAATGTTAACGGTGTTGAAAATGTTCTTAATTTGGGTATACTTAAGTTATTATTAATCAAGTATACACTTCAAAATTATCACTAATTTCTTAGTTATTTCGTTAAGTAAATATGAATATCTTCTTATGGAAGAGCCATTAACCACTGTTATACCAGCATTAAAGAAAAATAAGACACATACATTAAGTGACACTATTTTTGCCACAAAAAAGTGAGATGGGGAGATCTTGACATTGCATGTGAATCTAGGCTGTGATCACAAGCACATGGTCTTGTGACACATGGAACAACAACTGAGAACAACCTCCCAGCAATTAAATTCCACAGCAAACCTTCATTCTCATCTCTAAGGTTAAAGATTCAGCCCTAATCCTAGTAATAAGAGACTAGGAGTATTGTCATAGAAGATTAAGCCAATGAACCTTAAAGACTTTCTGGTCTGGCTCATAGATCTATACACTTTTGGTTTATCACATGTATCACCTATTTGAAGTGTGGGGTGAACTGACAGTCATGGCATACACAATAACCTTTATTCACAACGATTTAAAAAAACCCAAAACCAACCTCACCCCCAAAATCAATCTTTCTTACAACATTCCTAAACAGGAAAAAAACAAAACTGTGACAAAAGCTTCTATTTTGTTTTGTTCTCTCTTGAAACATCAATTCAGAGGCTAAGTACCACCATAAGATTGAAAAGAATTTGTATGTGCAATTCGTTTGGTTTGTTGAAACAGGGTTTTACTCTGTTGTCAGTCTGTCCTGTGGCTTGTTCTATAGTTTAGGGTGACCTCAATCCCATGGCAATCCTCCTGCCTCTGTCTCCTGAGTACATGTGTGAGCTGATTTTAAATTGATGCTATTTTATGAAAAATCATATGTTCATTGTCAGCTCTAGAAGTAAAATAAGAAGAATGAGGCAGGGGCTGATAGCAAGTTGAACAATGTGTTAATTCTGAAACTGGCAAATAATTAATGGTGATATGTCTTTATTAGAAGCCAGAGTCAAAAATAACTTCCAAAAATACAAAATTATTCAGCATCACTGAATTAACTTCCCAAGGAAAAAAAGAACCTTATTTTGTCAATGTACAGTAATTTTATCTTCTCATAAAACATTCACCATATCTCGAATACATATATCACTGTCAGTTTCAACTTTTTCCCAAGAGCTGAACAGATAATTCACATTGTATGCAATTATTGCTATGTAGAATGTCCTGGGCAGCTTGTCATTGTATTCTAAATTTATCATTCTCTATATTTCCAAAACACTAAAAATTATGTATATTCCAGCCATGTTCACTACTTGACTGAAAATTGCATAAATAATTCCCAAATTATACAGCTTCTATTTCAGAAGCTATTTGTAAAACAAACTTCAGAAGGTCAAAAATACTATATTTTATGTATGCAAGGTATATAATTTAAAAAGTTAATTTTAAATAAGTAAGCTGAGAGCAGTACTTCAGAGATTGGAGATATGGGCACAAATACTCACAGAAGGATCCCAGCTTTGACCATGATTACCCAGCCTTTTTAAAGAATAAAAGGGCAGTGAAAAAATACAAGTGGAGCTGTAGGATTGGAAATTAACCTCACTTGCACTGCCTGGGCTTCTCCTAAATTTGTAACCTGGTTCCATATCAACAATCCTGGATTAAAAAACAAAAGTTACAAACATCCATTGCTTGGGTTCCATATTTCAGCCCACAACTTTGGATTAAAAAAAAAAAAAAAAAAAAAACCTCTGCTTTTCTAGAGGCCACTCCAGTTCTATGACCTCCAGAAGCAATGTTGTCACCTAAAACCCCAGAGATCACATAGGCCATTTAAACCCAAGTGGAGACACCCTACTGGACCTGAAGACTCACTGTTCACCAGAAACCTAGGCCACTCAGACCAGAAAACCAGAGAAGAAACAGATACTAAGGCGAAAAACACTCAGAAAATATCCATCTAAAAAAGATAAGCTCAGAAATCAGCACTTAAACCTGTAATAATTCCAAATCACAGATGACTAATGGCCAGCATAAGAACACAGTCAACAAGAGCCAGGGCAATATGCTGTATCCAGAGCCCAGCTATCCTACTTCAGCAAGCTCCAGATATTTCAACACATCTGAGACACAAGAATATGACCTTAAATCCAATCTAATGGAAATGATAGGGAGTTTTAAAGAGGAAATGAGTAAATCCCTTAATGAAATACAGAAATATACAACCAAACAGGTGAATGAAATGAATGAAACTCTTCAATAACTGAACATGGAAATAGAAGCAATACAGAAAACATAAACTGAGGGAATCCTGGAGATTTTCTATCTAGGTAAGTGAAAAGAAACTACAGATGTAATTATCAGCAACAGAATACAAGAGATGGAAGCAAGAATCTCAGGCATAAAATATATATTAGAAATTGATACATCAGTCAAAATATGTTAAATTTCTGACATAAAATATCCAGAAAATATGGAACACTATGAACAGCCCATGTGTAAGAATCATAGGAATAGAAGGAAAAGATTTACAGCTCAAAGGCTCAGAAAGTATTTCAACAAAATCAAAGAAAAAATTTCTAACCTTAAGAAAGAGATGCCTATGAACATATAAGAAGCCTACAGGACACCATACAGATTGGACCAGAAAAGAAAATATCCCTGCAACATAATAATCAAAACAATAAATGTACATAATAAAGAAAGAATATTAAAATCTGTAGGGGGAAAAGGCCAAGTAAAATAGAAAAGGAGACCTTTCGAATGACAAATGACTTCTCAACAGAAACTCTGAAAACTAGAAGATACTGAGCAAATGTTTTTCAGACTCTAAGAGACTACAAAGGTCAGTCCAGACTACTATACTAGCAATGAACATAAATGGAGAATACAAAATATTCCATAATGAAACCAAATTTAAATAATGTCTATAGAAAATACAGCCCTACAGATTTAGTAGAAGGAAAATTCCAACCTAAGGAAGTTGAAATGCAACCAAGAAAACACAAGAAATAAAGTTACACCAGCAAACCTAAAAGAAGGAAAATGCACCACACACACACACACACACACACACACACACACACACACACACACAAAACCACCACCAACATCAGAATAACAGAAATTAACACTCATTGGTCATTAATATTTCTCAACATCAATAAAATCAATTTCTCAATGAAAAGACACAGACTAATAGAATAAATGTGTAAACAGGATCTTTCTTTCTGCTGTATATAGGAAACACATCTAAACAACAATAATAGTAAATGGCTGCAAAAAGATTTTCTAAGCCAATGGACTCAATAAGCAAGCATTCTAATAGCTAATAAAATAGACTTTCAACCGAAAGTAATCAAAAGAAATGGGGAAGGACACTTCATAGTCAGCAAAATAAAGATACACAGAGGTGATATCTCAATTCTGAATATCTATGCCTCAAATGCAAGGGCACCTGCATTGGTTAAGGAAACATTGCTAAAGCTTAAATCACACATCGATAATGGGAGACTTCATCACTTGACTCTCACCATTGAACAGGACATTCAGATGTAGAATAAACAAAGAAATAATGGCACTAACAAATTTTGTGACTCAAATGTGTATGGGTTGGTCTGACATTGTTTGTATTCTAATGCTAAATACTGTTTTCTCAAAATGTGGTTGCCCCCAATGAGCAGATCCTCACATACTCAAAATGGTGCAGTGATGCCAATGTGAATCTTCTCATCAATGTAACTGGTTGATACAAGACTAGAGCCTGTGATCGGGCACTGAAGGGAAAAATGTAGAACAGAAATTCAAATGAGGGGGTTGCAGGTAGAGAAACAGGAGAGGAATACAGAGGAGGAAGATGTTGGCATGGACCAAAACCACATGACCAGGAGAAACAGCAAGTAACAAGAAACTTTATAGCTTGGGAATAAGTTAGTATATCTCTAGATATGCCCAATCTAGGCTTATGACTTATAAATAAAATACCTGGATTGTATATAGGCTTATTAGGATTATAATTTCCTTCCACATTTGGCACCAAATTTTGGACACCAATATGTTGTAGTAAATATTTAATATTAAATAGGAGTTTTTAGCCCGCCTTAGATCATTCACTTTCCAGACACACAACTTTTATATTTATAATAAGCCTTAATCAGTACTAAAGCTGGACAGGTATTTACCCACCATGATATTATGTCTACTTCCCTATCAATAACCCCAAATGATAAGTACTATATTCCATCTGGGTTGCTCTTAACTCCAGTTGGTCAGCTCTCATGGCCATGTATTCATAACTCATCTACTCCATGCCATCTCTCTTTTTCCCTCCTTCTTCTTTCCCCTCTCATGGTCTCTCCCCAACACCAGGAACCAAAACTCTGCTTATCTCTCTTCTGCCTAGAAATAGCTTATAGGTATCTATATCTGTAGGCATCAGGGATAACTTGGGTGGCAAGTAGCATAGCATCATAGCATCACTTGTGAACATGCAGATTTTATCATCCCTGGGGACAACCAGCCAGGCCTTGGGGACCAATATTTAGCATTACAATTCCTAGCAAAAGACTAAACCTCATCACAAATGGCCCTGAAAGAAATCTACAGAACATTTCACCCAAACACAAAAGATATACTGTCTTCTCAGCGTTTCATGAACCTTCTTCAATACTGGCCATATACTCAAACATGAAACAAGTCTTAACAAATACAAGAAGATTAAAATAACCCCATCACTTTATCAGATCACCATAAGTTAAGGCTATACTTTGACAACAACAGAAACAACAGAAAGTCTTCAAACTCATGGGAACTGAATAACTCTCTACTCAGTGACTATTGATTGGGTCAAGGAAGAAATAAAAAGAAATTAAAAACTTTCTAGAATTCAATGGAAATGAGTCCACCACATACACATGTAGGGAAGGTTCTGATGCTAAGGTCCTGTTTCCCAGTTGGTTCTCGATCTGTCAATAAAGAAGCCATGGGTCAATTGCTGGGTGGAAGGAATAGGTGAGACTTCTGGGTCCCAGGAAGCAGGTGGGGAGATGCAAAGAGGGAGATAGAATTCACCAGGCTTCAGAGAGAGAAAAAACAAGCAGCCATGTGAGATCTCAGAAGGAGGGATGGCCTGTGGCCACTCCTACAGGTTAGAAGTTGGAAATGTTTAGTAGGCACTAGATGTATCTGAGCAACTAAAGTTTAGGGCAAATGGAGAAGTGTGGAGACACGAATATTGATAAGAGCATGCTTTTTCAGGCAGGATACTGTAGCTCCCAGCAATTGTGTCAGAAGGCAAGTTAAAAATGAGCAACTTGTGTGTGTGTGTTTTATCTGTGGATTCAAGGGAAGCTGAGTGGGGGCTGGTAGCACAACCCAACTCCAAAGCTTAAGCAGGGTAGCAAAAGCTACAGGCAACATACACAAACTTAAGGGATACAATGAAAGCAGTGTTAAGAAGAAAGTTCATAGCAGTAAGTGCCTTTATAAAGAAATTAGAAAGATCTCATACCAGCAACTTAATGTCATAGTGATCTCTCTAAAAAAAGTAAACACACTCAAGAGAGTAGACAGCAGGAAAAAAAAATCAAACTCAAGGCTGAAGTCAACAATAAAGAGATCAATACAAAGAATCAACTAAACCAAAAGCTTTTACTTTGAGAAAATCAACAAGATAGACAAACCTTTAGCCAAAAAAATTAAAAGGGACCAGAGACAGTATACAAGTTAACAAAATTAGAAATGAAAAAAGAGACATAACAACAGAAATTGAGAAAATTCAAAAATCATTCAGTTTTATAATTTAATAACCTGCACTACACAAAATTAAAAAATCTGAAAGACATAGACTTTTTTCTCAATAGATACCACTTACTACAGTTAAATCAAGTTCATATTAACAATCTAGATATAACATCCAAGGAAATAGAAGCAGTCAATAAAATATCCTACCACCACCACCAACAACAACAACAAAAGCCAGGACGAGAAGATTTTAGTGCCGAATTCTACCAGACTTTTAAGAAGATCTAATAGCTGTAATCCTCAAGTTATTTTGCAAAATAGAAACAGAAGGGACATTGGCAACTTTGTTTATTGAGGCCATAGTCACGCTGATGCCTAAAACACACAAAGAATTCACAAAGAAAGAGAATTTCAAACAATTTCACTCATGAACATTGATGCAAAAGTGCTCAACAGAATAGTCACAAACAGAATCTGAGAACACATAAAGAAAATCATCCATCATGATCATGCAGGCTTTATCCCAGGAGTGCAAAAATGGTTCATAATACAAAGATAAATCAATGTAATTCACTATATAGGCAAACTGAAAGAAAATAACCACATGACCATATCATTAGTTGCTGAAAAGTATTTGACAAAATTCAACACCCCTTCTTGAAAGTCTTGGAGAGATCAGAGATACAAGGTACACACCTAAACATGATAAAGAGAATGTACAACAAGGTGATACCTAACATCAAATTAAATGGACAGAAAGTTAAAGTAATTCCAATAAAATCAGAGACAAGACAAGGCTATCTACTCTCTTCATATCTATTTAATATAGTGCTTGAAGTTTTAGCTATAGCAATAAGACAACTAAAGTATATCAAGGGTAAACAAACTAGAAGGAAAGAAAAAGTATTGCTGTCCACAGATGATATGGTAGTATATATAAGTGCCCACCAAAATTCTCCCAGGGATGACCTATACCTGACAAACACTTTCAGCAAAGTAACTGGATACAAAATTAAATCAATAAAGTCAGTAGCCCTCTTCTATACAAATGAAAAACTGGTCTGAGAAAAAAATTAAGGAATCAACATACTCCCCAATGAATATAAATAGTATAAAATATCTTGGCTTAACTCTAAGCAAGCAAGTGAAAGACCTATATGACATGAACTTCAAGTCTCTGAAGAAAGACATTGAAATTGAAGAAGATATCCAAAGATGAAAAGATGCCCATGAAATGGTAGGATTAACATATTAACCATGGCCATTTTACCAAAAGCAATCCTCAGATGCAATGCAATGCCCATCAAAACCTCAACACAATAGTTTACAGAACTTAAATGAACAGTATTATATTTCATGTGGAAATATAAAGAGCCAGGATATATAAAAATAAAAAAACCTGTATAATAAAAGCACTTCTAGAGGATCACCAGCCCTGATTTCAAGCTGCAATACAGATCAATACTAATAGAAACTGCATGATATTGGCATAAAAACAGATAGGTTGGTCAACAAAATGGAATCAAATGCTCAGAAGTAAATTCAAACAGCTATAGACATTTCAGTTTTGACAAAGAAGCCAAATTATACAATGGAAAAAAGAAAACATCTTCAATAAATGATGCTGGTCTAACTGGTCACCCTGCATGTAGAAGAATGCAAAAAGATCCATGTCCATTACTCTGTGCAAAAATCAAGTCCAAGTGGATCAAAGGCATTAATCTAGAACTAGATACACTAGAGCTGATAGAAGACAAAGTAGAGAATAACATTGAATGCATTGGTACAGGAGACAAATTCCTGAAGAGAGCTCAAATAGCTCAGGCAATAAGATCAACGATAAACAAATGGGATCTCATGAAACTGAAAAGCTTCTGTCAATAATATAAAAACAAAAATAGCAGCCTACAGAATGGGGAAAGATCTTTGCCAACTCCACATTTGACAGAAGATAATATCATATATATTAACCTGATTAAAAAATTAAATACACATCTAAACACTAAACAGAATTATCGACTGAGGAATCTTGAATGGCATGGAGCACTTAAATGTTCATCATCCTCAGCTATCAGAGAAATGTAAATCAAAATAATTTTGAGATTCCATCTTATACTTGTCAGAATGACAAAGATCAAAAACTGAAGGGACAGCACATGTTGGCAACGATGTGGAGCATGGGAACACTCCTCTATTGCTGCTGAGAGTTCAAAATTGTACAACCACTTTGAAAATCAATTTCACAGTTTCTTAGAAAATTAAGAATAGCTCTACCTCAAGATCCAGCTATACCACTGCAAGGCATATGCCCAAAAGATGTGCCATAATCCCACAAGGGCACTTGCTCAACCATGTTTATAGCAGCTTTAGTAGTAATAGCCAGCAACTGAAAACAACCTAGATGACTCTTAACTAAAAAATGAATAAAGAAAATGTGGTCCATCTACACAATGAAATACTACTCAGCTATTAAAAATTAAAGACATCATGAAATTTAAAGGTAAATAGATGGAACCTAGAGAAGATCATCCTGAATGAGGTAATCCACATCCAGAAAACCATGGTAAGCAGTCACTTATAAGTAGACATTAGCAATAAAGTACAGGATGGCCATGCTACAATCACAGACTCATAAAAGCTGAGCAACGAAGATGGCCCAAGGGGAGATGCATGAATCTCACGAAGAAGGGCCAATAGAATAGACATTGTGGGTGGATGGAGGAAAGTGACTGTACATTGGTAGAGTGGGGATGGAAATGAGAGGGAGCAATCAGGCGTGGGTAGGATGGAAGGAGAGAGTACTTGGAGAGAGTAGAAATTTCTTAGATGAGCTAGAAACCTAGGGAATGGAAACTCCCAGGAATTTATGAGGGTGACCCTAGTTAAGACTCCTAGCAATGGGGGATATGGTGCCTATACTGGCCATCTCCTGTAACAAGGCAAGACTTCCAGTGGACAGATTGGGCCACCAACTCAGCCACAGAATCTTCAGCCTGCAATTTATCCTGCCTACAAGATATGTAAGGATAAAGATGGAGCAGAAATTGAGTGGTCACCAATGACAAGTCCAGCTTGAGACTCATGTCATGAGTGGGTGCCTACCCCTGACACTGTTAATGATAATCACTATACTTAGAGACAGTAGCCTACTATAACTATCATTGGAGAGGCTTTACCCAGCAACTGATGGAAACAGATGAAGAGATCCATAGCTAAACATTATGCAGAGCTTGGGGAAGAGGGTTTATTTGCTAGTTTTTTGTGTCAATTTGACATAAGGTAGAGTCATCAGAGGGGAAGGATCTCAGTTGAGAAAATGCCTCTATGAAATCTAGTTGTAAGGCATTTTCTCAATTAGTGATAAATGGAGGAGGGCCCAGCCCATTGTGGGTAGTGCCATCTCTGGGCTGACAGTACTGAGTTCTATAAGAATGCAGACTTAGTAAGCTATGTGAAACAGTTCAGTAACCAACACTCCGCTATAGTCTCTGCATCAGCTCCTACCTCAAGTTTCCTGCCCTTTGTAGCAGATTGTGTTTTCATGCTAATTCCGTTACCCAAAAACCTGTTTGCAGTATACAACATATAGAACTGGTAAACTGTTACCATTTGGTTTTTGATGGGTCAATAAAGGTACTGTCAATCAATGGCTGAACTGGGAGACAGGTGGAACTTTTAGGATTCCTGGGAAAGAACCAAGGAAGGAAAAAGAAGGGAATTCACAATGAGGAGAACATACAGACCACACTGGAAAGGTACAGAAGGGAGATACAGCTAACATGTAGGTAAGGGGAAAAGTGACCCTAACAAGAATGCTCAGCAGATTCCAGGGCAGCAAAGATAAAATGTAGATTTATTAAGTATCAGCTCAGGAATATCAGAGTGGAGTATGTGTTAGCCACATGGAATTAGGGAGAGGCCTGGCCATTGAGTTGTTTAAGGTATTTAAAATATAAGGCTATGTATGTGTGTTTTTTCTTTCAGGAATCCAGAGCTTTGGGGCAATAACCAGAAGCATCGACTCACCTCCAGGAAGTATAGAGCAGATTAAAAATTTACCATATCAGTTCTGCTTTAGTTACTGTCCTGACTTCCTCCAGTGATGGACTATGATCTGGAAATGTAAGCCAAATAAATCCTTTTCTCCCCAACTTGTTCTTTGATCATGGTGTTTCCTCACAGCAACAGAAGCCAAAACTAAGCCAGAGAGGGAGAAAGGATTGTAGGAGCCAGACAGTCAAGGACACCACTAGGAAACCGACATTATCAACTAACCTGGGACCATAGGGATTAACAGAGACTGAACCACCAACCAGGGAGCATGTGTAGGGCTGACCTAGGCCCTCTGCACAAATATTTAACAGTTGTATAGCTTGATCTTTGTGTTGGACTTCTAAGAATGGGAGCAGGAACTATCTCTGACCCTGTTGCCTATGTTTGGGACCCTATCCCCATACTGGGCTTCCTCATCTAACCACAATAGGAGGAGTTGTGCCTAGTTGTACTGGGAAACAAAACCAAAATAGAAACTAAACAACAACAAAAACCTGCTCATGTAAACAGGTTACTTGGTCAAATTTTCTAAAATTCAAAGCTTTCTAAATGTTTTTCATTGAGAAGAGAATTAATGATGGATACATAAAGACTTATTTTAAACATTATATATATAATGTTTTATATATATATATATTTATATATATATATATATATATATATATATATATATATATATGTATATAATGAAGTATATCTGTGGAGAGCTCTTGGTGTTGTTTCAACAATATTGGCAAGAATATTTACATTGGGCTAGGACAAGGGAGTAGGTTCAGACAAGAATTTGACATTGAGCTAGGACAAGGCTCAAGATGAATACAACTGAGGACTGTGTTCTTTATGCCTTGATCATCTCACTAAGTCCCTGAATACAGTAATCAAGGGACTTTTGTTTATGCTTAGTTTGTTCCTTAACTACTCTGTTTATGCCTTGTCTGTTCCTTGACTATTTTGTCTTTGACCTATAACTTACATGGTGTCATGTACCTAGAATGGTATAAAAGCAAACTGGAAAAAATAAGCCTGCTTCAACACTAGCTGCAGTACCGTTCCTCCCATGAGACCCTGTTGACTGACTGAGCTGGCTTCATCAGATTGTACCTTCATTGTTAGAGCTCGGGTACAAGAGGTACAGTGAAGGACACTGCAGGAAAATGAACCGCTCACAAAGGAAAAGTTGGGCCAGCAGTGTGTAAACCCTGTAAAAATGGGAATGCTTTTTGTATATATGCTTAGAGATACACTAAAGTCAAGAGGAGTTCAGGATACATCCTGCCTCCTCTCTAGCTCACACTGGATGATTGGCTAGACCTGGTTTTGGGTCTCTTTGATGGAACATCTGATACTCTTTCCTGTCTATTGTGTGTCCCTGGTGCACCAGTCTGTCCATGTCTGCCAGTTTATATGGTTTTATTTCATTGCTTGAATGTTGCTCTGTGTTTAATATTAAAAATTTAAAAATGGTTAAAACTTTATCTGCTGGCCACTCACTCCTTGATTTAGTTTTAACTCATTTGAAAAGAAAAGCAGTCTAAATTGACACAACAAAAACTGATAAACTGCTTTTGGAGCCCTTCACTTGAATCTAGGAGTCTAGCACTGCTGGAGAAGTCCTGCCAGGGACTAATTGTACAAGCCACTCTTACAGGGGACAGAAGCTTCTGGGATTCTCTGGACAGGAAGTTGGTAGCTGTTTCTCCAACAAAAAATCTCTGACTGTTGGGTTCATCAGGTGACTAGATGCTCCTTTATAGCTAAAAAAAGTAAGAACATTTTGTCTGTCTAGTCTAAATAAGTAAATGTGTGAAGCTATTGTTTGTATATTTTTGACTGGTCTTAAATTTCTAAATATGTTCTGAATGTCTTGGTTATAGACTTTGGCTTATAAATTATTGGATACGGTTAAGAAATTGTAACATTGGTAACAGAAAGTTGGCTTAAAACTGATAACTCAGGTAGGAGTCATTCTGGGTAACAACACATGACAGGAGCAAACTCAGGGAAACAGGTCTCTAAAGATACCTCTAAATAGGGATCATGCTTTATATAATTCCTGTCTTAGAAACCAGACTTATAAAAGATAGGATTTAAAACAATGTTTCTTTAATGAGGTATTAAAAGGTACACCATCATGCACTCATATACAAAAACTGGCAACAAAACTTTGCAACATGAAAATAATGTTCTTGGTATTGATTTCAGAGAGACTGGATTGTTTACACTGTTAAAAGTTGATTTTGCATTTCAAAATTGTGGTTATGCTCTGAATTGCAAAAGAAACTTTTAAAAATTATAGTTAAATATATAAAACCAATGGAACATTGGCAGTTTACAATTCAATCACAAGAGCCTCATGAAATATTTATCTCTTATTCCAAACATCAATTAAATTGGTTATTGGAGAATACTGATATTTGTCTTATTGCATGTGCAAACTTTTCAGGCAAAATTAATAATCACTATCCAAAAGACAAGATTTTACAATTTGCCTCTATGCATGCTTTTGTATCTTCTGTAAATTTGCACATGCAGCCCATAGAGGATGTGCTTACTATATTTACAGATGGCTCATCTAATGGGAAGGCAGCATATGTAATTGGATCACATGTTTATGTGACTTATGCCCCCACCTGGCTTCAGCAAAAATAATTGAATTATGTGTTGTAGCCATTGTTTTTGAAATGTTAAAATATCAAGCTTTTAATTTAAATTGTATACTGAAAGCCAATATATAGCTCAAGGTTTGCAATTGCTTGAAACTGTTCCTTTTTTAGATACCACTAATTCTCAAATCTTGCAATTATTTATGCAAATACAATTCAATTTAAGAGAACATACTGTTCCTTACTTTATAGGACATTTAAGAGCTCATACTGGATTGCCTGGACCCCTCTGTGAGGACAATGTCATAGCAGATTTGTATACCAGGCACATTATAGGCCTTACACAGGAACAATTAGTTAAACAATCTCATTCTTTACATCATCAAAATAGTCATAGTTTGAAACAACAATTTGTTAAATCTAGAAAATGTGCACATCAAATTGTAAAGCCTTATCCTCTATGTCTTCAATTTCTTCCTGTATCACATAATGCTGTTAATACTCGAGGACTCATACCCAATCAATTAATGCAAATAGATATTGCTCATATTTATGATTCTGAAAAGTTGACATATGTACATGTAACTATTATCACCTTCTTAGACTTTCTTGTTGTAACTACTTTACCAGGAGAAGCAATTAAAACTGTAATTATTCATTGTCTATGTTGTTTCTCTATGCTGGGTGTTCCAAATCAGATTAAACAGATAATGGAACTGGCTATTGCAGTTGTGCATTGGAGATATTATGTTGTTATTTTAATATTACCGGTATTACTGATATTTCTTATAATTCTGAAGGACAAGTTATTGTATAATAGTTCCATAACATTTTAAAACAATATCTTTATAAAATAAAATGGGGGAATTACATCCCAGTATACCTATTTAAATAGTGCTCTTTTTATTTTAATTTGTATGCAAAGGAACTCTACTAGGTTTCAATGAAACCCTAAAACTTGGCATACTTATGCCTAGATGAAATGGAAGGATCCACTTACTGGCATATGGCATGGTTCCAATCAGGTATTAATATGTGGAAAAGGACAAATTTGTGGTGTTTTGTTTTGTTGGTGGTAGTAGGTTTTCTTTTTTCAGTATGCTAAAGGAGCATGGTGGCTGCCAGAGTAATTGGTGAGACATGCTGATGCTGGGACAAAGAATAATGCTGATCATGAGCTTGTTGACTGCCCTGTCAATGGTGACAAGAAAGCTGTATTGGGCATATGTTCCTGACCCACCTTTGCTTGTCTGTATCCCAGGCTGGACAAGCTGCCTTGCTTCAAGTTTTTAGACCTTGTAGGACACAGAATATGAAGAATGTAGAAACTGCCACTGAAAAATTAATTAAATAGAGAAGTTGTTATAATGACCCTTCTCTTTCCTTTAATGTGACTAGTTATTCTGACTCAATCATTCCAATATTGGAAAAGAGAAATGGAAAGTGGGCATTTGGAGGCTGGTTCTGGACATTTTCAGAGACATATTTGAAAATTAGCCACTGCTTTGTATGAAGTTACATTTACAGTGGGTAAAATTGGAATAGGATCTAGATTTCAAGCAAATGTTAGTGCATGTGTTAAGTCTCCAAGTCTTTTACTAATTGTCTATGATAAAATTACCTTTGTTTCTTCTAGGGTATTTAATGTATTTGTGTTGATTGTAAACTGTCTAATTGTGTTAGTGTATGGAAATCTGGCATGTCTGAGGTGATCTATCAACCAGCTTTTTTTTTTTTTTTAATTGCCGGTTAGTATGACAGGACCATGATATTCTAAAAACGGCTTACAAATATTAAAAGAAATGAGTCAGGCTTTAAGCAGAAGCAAACGGGTAGTGTATTTGATTATTGCTGGTATAGCAGCTTTTATTACTTTACTTGCTAGCACCACTGTTTCTGCAATTGTTTTGATGCAAGAAGTTCAGACAACCATTTTGATAATCATTTAGCAAAAAAAAAAAAAAAAAAAAAAAAATGTTACTAATGGCCTGAGTATTCAACAAGATTTAGATAGGCATTTAGAACAACAAATTGATGTTCTTTATAATACTATTCAAATTATTGGAGAGGATGTTCAGAGTTTAAGAGTAAGAAACCATTTCAAGTGTCATGGTAAATACCAATGGATTTGAGTCATGTCTAAAATTTTCAATGACAGTTACTATAATTGGGAGAAAATTCAAAGATACTTGCAGGGTATTTGGCACAATTCAAACACCTCTCTGGATATTTTAACTTTTCATATCAAGATTATCAAATAAAAGAATGCTGCTACTGTAAGTTTTGAATCTCCAGATATTGTTGATAAAATTATTTGTAGCTTAAGGTCAGTATTTCCATCTTGGTTAAGCTTCAAGAATGGTGTACATAGCTTGATCATGTTGGCCCCTCTTGTCCTGGGAATTCCTGCCCATTTTGATAAAACTTGCCTTTAACAGTATCAACATGTTGGCAGGCAAAATACATGGCTTAAAAATAAAAATGGATCCCCAGACAGCTTCATTAATTTAACAGGCTGGCAGTCATGACTAGTAAGATTTTGCACAGAGCGTTACCAATGTAAGATAGAAATATATTGTTTTGGACAATGAATATTCAATGACAGGTAAGGAAAGTATTCTTGTCAGAACAACCTAAGACAGATGCAGTATTGTTTATGAAATAAAAAATGGGGCAATGTGGAGAGTTCTTGGTGTTGCTTCAACAATATTGGAAAAAATATTTACATTGGGCTAGGACAGGAGAATAGGCTCAACAATTGACATTGGGGTAGGACAAGGTTCAAGATGAATACAACTGAGGGGTGTGTTCTTTGTGTCTTGATCATCTAGTGAAGTCCCTGAATACAGTAATCATGGAACTTTGGTTTATGCTTTGTTTGTTCCTTAACTACTCTGTTTATGCCCTGTCTGTTCCTTGGCTATTTCGTCTTTGACCTTAGAACTGACTCTGTTCTTTGCATGTGCCTAGAATAGTATAAAAGCAGACTGGAAAAATATAAACCTGCTTCAGCACTGGCTGTAGTCATTTTATAATGTTTTCTAATTGTCTTTTCTTTTTCAAATTCTCACTCCCTCCCTTGAGACCCTGTTGACTGACTAAACTGGCTTGGACATATAATCAAAGCTTAACACTAGTCAATCTGTCTTTGAGAGAAAACTCAACAAACAAAAATGGAAAGGAGAGAAGAGGAGAGGAGAGGAGAGGAGAGGAGAGGAGAGGAGAGGAGAGGAG
>JANHMN010000001.1:164567858-164586194 GCA_030674055.1 Rhabdomys pumilio
AACTATTTCATCAAAGCTAACAAGTTATCACTGATGCCACCAATCTCTCTTATCTTCTATTTATTTTTTTTTTTTTGGTTATCTGTGGATCTTGCATTAAAATCTGTGTTTGAATCTATAAATTTCCACTTTGACAATTTTATTGCTCAAATGTATTCTATGCCTTTTTCTGTATTCTTATCATTTTTAAGTTTTCCAGTGAGATGCACCTGTGTGTTCTATGAACATTAATCACAGTTAAAGCTCACAAGGAGTTACATGTCACCTGATCATACCTAGTTTGGTTTCTTCTTCCTTTACTGTGCACCTGGTTATTTAATTTTGGTTGAGTTCTGAACTACATTATGATGTGCAGAGAAAGCAGAAGCCTGAAAACTACCGTCCTCCAGCAAGGCTCCCTGTATGTTCGGCAGCTAGAGGAATACTGACTGAATGAAATCAAATCAGTAGCTGATTTGATCACTTTCAACTCTTGTATTTACTTTTCCTTACTTCCCCCCTCCCAAATAAAACCTTGGAAATTCCAAATAAAATCTTTAGATCTTCTGTTACTTCCCCTTTGATGGGTCCCAAAATGTTTTGGTTTAATTTTTGTTTCTTTTGTCTCCAAGAGCCTGTCAAAACTCTGTTCAATTTCTCCATGTTATTATTCTTTGGAGCAATCGTCTTGAGGACTGAGAAAGATAAGGTTACCTTGACTTTCAAAACTTATACTTGCTTTCAGCTCAAGGATGTTCCAGGACAGCCTAGTTCAATAGTACTCCAAAGAAGAATGCAGTTTTTGACCTTTAAAACAGCACACTCCTAGCTTAGTTTTTCTTCCTCCATAAAAGTAAGACCACATTTTAAATATTTAAACATTCCCAAATATTAAAAAGTTTTCGACAAACATCTAAATTGATATCTGCAAGGAAATGTACGTTTCTACCAGGTATGGTGATTGGATTTGGAATCTCCTCACTATCTCAGTTTCTTCTCCTGTTGCCAATAAAACACAATCGCAAACAAAACTTAAGAGGCAATGCCTTTCTTCTTGATAGCAGTTAAGGGTACAGTCTGTTATGGTGAGAAATCATATTGGCAGGAACATGACATAAAGAGTCACATCATAATCACAGACAAAAACAGAGTGATACACTTAGGAGCTGCTGTTTACTTCTCTTCCTCACACAGGCCCAGGCCTCAAGCCAGGGAATTAAACTGCCCTCGGTGGATATGTCTTCCTAACTAGCACAACCAAGAGAACAATCCTCCACAAGCTTGCCCAGCAACCCTTCTCCCAGGTGATCCTAGGTTCTGTCAAGTTGAAAATTAACATTATCATCACAATAGTGGAAGAGACATACTTCTGGCATGTGATTTAACTAAGGAGAGAAGGCTCACCCTGAATGTGGACGACACCATCCTGTGGATTGGGGTCTCAGACTGAATAAAAAGTAGAAAGCAAGCTGGGACCCAGCTTTCATCTCTTTCTACATTCTGACTGTACATGCAGGTTGACCAGCTGCCTCATATCCCTGTTGTCGTGGCCTTCCTGCCAGAATGAATTCTCCCCTTAAAAGGTACCACAACGGACCCCCATTTTCTCTAGTTGCTGCTTCTCAGGTATGCATTCACAGTAATGAGAAAAGTAACTAGTATGCCAGGTAAAACAGGAATCCACCAGCAAATTTCCTTCATTTGCTTTTTTTTTTTTCTTATTTTATTAGATTTTAGTTTGTTTGTTTCATATATATGAGTGCTTTACTCACATACATGTCTGTGGACCATGACCATGACTGGTGTCCATGAAGGTCATCACATCCACTAGTACTTGTGGAAAATATTTAATCTCAAATCCTCAAATCGGGGTTTCTGCCCCGCAGTTTAGGGTTACAAAGTTATTGAAAGGGGATTAAAGTGATTAGATAAATACATCAAGAGCATATGTGAGTTCAGATCAATGTGAGTTTAAAGATAGCCCATTTCTAGATGTGGTATATCCATGTCTTCAGATCTTTGTGCTCCTCAAAATTTAGATCTCTCTGCATCCAACCATTAATCAATTATCTACATATCCGCATGTGATACTGGCTAGCACAAACCCCTCACCCATATCTTATCATACTTTTGAGAATGGGTTTTTAGTGACTGCTGACAGATTCTGAGCCTTAGTCTTGGGAGTGGAGGCCCTGGTCTTCTTCACAAGACACAAAGTCCTGTGTGCATTGACCTGATTGATTGACATACTTGATTGATCCCCAGGTTCCAGATTCCATATCTACATATCTACTCTTCTTTTCACAAATAGGTGGCAGGTATACTATTCAATTTTCTCTCTGGATGAGAGAGCAGCATGGGAGGTGAGAGTTGGAGCAGAGTGTTTGGCTTTTGGTTTAGTGTTATTTTTACAGTCGTTAGGGGAGATAGACATCGGCCATTCAGTTTTCCATTTAAAAAACTTAGTGTCAAAGAAGTTGAGTGGTGAGCTCAAAACTGAATCAGAAGTTCATGGGACTGGCATTAGAACTGGCCTAACTCAAGATACTCACAGAAGACCCCACTTGTCTGTCATAACCCCTTTATTATGGCAGAGATCACATTCTGCCCATTTGACGTTTTGTTATCAAGAGAAAAAAAGATATTTTTAAAAAACAAGTTTAATGACTCATGGTATGAATGTTAAATAAACAAACCATTAGGTAGAGGTATCAGGGAAGACAAAAGTTAACCAAAATATTTTTTAAAACGTGCAGTGGGGAAGGCAAAAATTGGATTTATAATTTCATTATCACATACTTATTCTCCTAAAATTAATTTGTTGTGTTCTAGCTTTATAAATATATATGTCCGATGCATAAAGAAATTAAGCCATATAAGAAGAGCAGATAAAGGAGAAAATTACCTAGAATCTCCCCATCTTGATACAATACTGTCACATTTTGAACGATATTTGTGCCTGGTATCTTACACACATGCTTTAACACTGAATACAGTAGTATGAAGTGGACTGACCATGCATGTGCACTCTGGTTTTACTGACTGTGTGGATGGAGGTTGTTTCTAATGTAATCATACACAGCATTGCAGTGAATGTCCTATTTCGTGAACTTTTGCTCCGACATGAGAGGTAAGGCTAGATTAATATGTGTTTGATATTTAAAAAGATTCATGTTGATTTTCACGCAACCCGTGTTGTTGAGTCACAGACAATGTTTCCTCATCTTGGAGGTCAAACTGCTCATGAGAAAGCGTGAATTATCTGTCCCTTGTACCTCCATGATCCATTTCACTTTTAGCGTCAGGCCCTGGCCTCGTGATATGTGTGTCTAAGTGAACAACTTGCTAAGTCTAAGCATGCTTAGTCCAGAGGTTTAATGTCAGGAATACCATTTGTGTTCCTTCCTACGCAGGGAATATTCATGTGTTTTGTTGTACAGTATCTTCTTGAAAATCCCACGTTTTAGGCTCAGTTTCACACAACCACATCAAACCAAGCATTGTTAATGTTATTAATCACTGCTAACTTTACAGCTGAGGACAGCAGCTTGCTATATTAAGATGCTACTCTTTGACAACTCATGTGACCTCACATCTTTTCAAATATTCATTGAACTGCGTATGATGGCTTATATCTGCAACATTTCCATCTAAGAATGTGAGGCAGAAGGAGACCACATTTGGGACCAGCTTGGAATCCAAGTCAACCTGGACAAATGAAGAGATCTTATCTTGAACTACAGGAAGGAAGATAGAGGGAGAAAGGAGAGAGTAATGCTATGTGAGAGAGAGAGAGAGAGAGAGAGAGAGAGAGAGAGAGAGAGAGTGTTCATATGTAACTTTCCATAATAAGATCTTAAAGATAAATTTTGCAAATTATTTTTGCTATTTCTTTCATGTTCAGCAGAGATTTGGATTCCTTTGTAGTGAAATCTTTGTAACTAAAAGTATGAGTGATGCCAACTATTGTTATTGCAGCCACAACTTCAAATAGGTCTGCTTTACCTATTCCTGGAGCTCTGTACTTTCAGATCATGATAAAGAGATATTAGGTTTGGAAGTACATATATGCTTTCTCAATGATGGCCTGAGATACCCTGGTCTTCCTCTGCCCTGGTACAAGGCATTGGGTGATGTTTGTAAGAACCCTCCGGATGTCTATTTCAATACTAACGGTAGTTTCCAGTTATCACAATGAAAACAATATTGGTTTCTAAAGTCATTAAGCTCACATCGTAAGTATCCATGAGAAAATGACATACAGGCTTCACTTCTCTCCTTGTCTGTATTATACATCTTTTATAAAATCCCTGACATAGAGCAGGCTACAATTTATTGGCGTTATGAATAGAAGGGTAGAGAAGAAAATTTTTATTTCTAGCTTGTCCTTTTTTTTGCCTTAAATGTAACTGGGCAGAAAACTGAACAAAGCACATATCTGTTTTGGTTGCATTACCAAACCCTCAGCGGCTGTATACATCACTTAAGAGATACTTTTATTCAGCTTACACTTTGAGAAGTTAAAAGTTCAAGACTGGCTCATTCCATCTGTTCAGTCTCTAGTTTGGGTATCCCTCACTAAGTCACACGATGGTAAAGAAACTAAAAGGGACATAGTAACATGTGGATGAAGCCAAGCACGTGGAATAGCTTCACCTTACAACAATATTTATTTATTTATTTATTTATTTATTTATTTATTTATTTATTTATTTATTTATAACAAATCAGTGGACTCTTTACTGCTTTTGGGTGTGGGGCTCAGGAGCTCTTGGTGAGGCGGGTCCGTTTCCTCTTCACCACCACAAGCTTCTGGCTTCGAAGGATGGCACTGGTCCTGCGGATGGCCGCCATACGCATATCGGGGCGGTACTTGTTCTTTCGGATCATGTCCCTGATGCTGCTGAGGGTAGCCCGAGCATTCTTGTTGATGGTGGTTCTCACGTAAGAAGTGGCAGGTTTTCGCTGACCGGATCTGCATTTCATAACTACCACGACCCCTTTGCCATCAGCTGCGGGCTCTACTCCGATGGTCTTGCGGTGAATTAACCCGTTGTATAGGAAGGAGTTTTAAGAAAGATCTAACCTGATACTTGAGATTAACATTAATGCATTCCAAGAGCAACACCCAATGACTACATTACTTTCCACTAAGACACGCCTTCTAAAGGCTCCACCATTCCTCTCTGACACTGAATGGGAAACCAAGATTCTGTTCATGGATACACGAGGACAAAGCACATCTAAATTGTAGCAGAAACGGAGTCCATGTTAATGGATTTTCACTAAATTTAGCCAACTAACTAACTCCAATTCAACATCAAAACATTGCTGGTAACAGAAGACTAGTGTGGTCTCTTTTGATCATTCTTCCTAACATTAAACTCACACCTAATTCCTAAGGTGATATATTAATTAGATAGGTACATACACTAATGCTTGTATCTTCATTTTTCCTTCTTTGCTTCAGTACTTAAGCCTTGAAGCCATTATCTCCTTTGTGCTGAGTCACCCCGTCCAGTACCCAAGAGCTCCCTCCACAGATTTGCCTCTCGTTGCTTTTGTCACTTCTACGTGTCATTCATTCATCCATACTCCATCCAGTCACATGTCATTCATTCACATGCCACTCATTCACCTCCATGCCATTCATTTGCTGATTTGATTTTTATTAAAGTAATCCACCCTTTTAAAATACCTCAAACTAAATCCCAACATCAATGAAACAAGACATTCTTTGTTAGTTTTGTTTTTTAATACATGTTAAATGGGTGCTTTTAATGTTTAAAAAATGTGTCCATGGGACATTATTCTAGTTTTATTTCTGTTATTATGATATGATAACAAAAAGCTACTTGGAGAAGAAAGAGTTTATCCAACTTAAATTCCAGGCACTGTCCATGATTAAAGGGAAGTAGAAACCCAAAGCAGCTACATCCACAGAGAAAAGCTGAAAAAACAAAAAAGGAATGGACCCTGCTGCCTGTCTGCATCTTTCAGCTGTTCCTGTCCAACATAATTCAGGACTCCTGCCCAGGAAATGGTGCCACCCACAAGAGGCTGGGTCTTTCTGCATCAATTAACAATCAAGACAATTCCCCACACACATGTACACGAGAAAACCCAATCTAGATAATTCCTCAATTGAGACTCTCTTGGCAAATGATTCTGGGTTATAGCAAGTTGGTATCTAAAACTGACAATCATAGTCATTTAGAAAAATCTTATTCTATACTATATGGAGGGCTCATTGAAAAATAATTTCTATAAAGAACATTTTTAAAAAAATGCTTTGCTGTGCTTCATGGTTTATCATTTACCTGGCTTAGAAGCTAGAAAATTCATATCCTGTCAGCATTCCCCTGTTGTTCCAGTCCTCAGGAGTTTCAGCAGATAAAGATTACAAAACAGGTTCAGAAACGAGAATGCTAATTTGAGAACAGGCAATGAAACTGTCAACTCCCAGTCTGCCTATGAATTTGAATTGGTGCAGCAGAACATTCTGTGCCTGCACCAAGTGCCTCTGAGGCCAGCTACAGCTCCACTATTGTCCTCTGGAGAGTGGGAACAGAATATGGTAGCACCATGGTGGTGGTCACAGAGCATGGCAGTTCCCTGGTGACAGAACATAGTAGCTTCATGGTGACAGTCATACTTGGCAGGCCTAGAAGCAAGAATACCTGCCTCCAACTTGAAAATCATTCCTTCAACTGAAATAAAGCCAGCTCTGAGTCTGCTCTCAAAAATATTTCTTTAATATCCTAGGTTACAAGGTTCAATGTATACTACAGTCAGCAGAGAAAGGCCTCACCATGAGACAGATTCCTATAACATGAGACCAAGGGAATAGAAACATTAACAGTGTATGTGATGACACTGAGATGAAAATAATCTGCTCTACCCAGGTGGACCAAATCTAACCAAGTTACAGGGAAAATGAAGATCCGTTCCTGTTTAAAGCAAAAAGAGAAATATGTGTGCACAGGTTTGTCAGATGCAGGCTGCTTTGTTGCTTTGAAAATTCAGGAAGGATCACAGAACTCACAGCTATAGGCAGCACCTGGAAACTGCAGAAACAAACAAATGAGTGAATGAATGAATGAATGAATGAATGAATGAATGAATGAAGTCTCTCCTAAAACCCGAGCTGGGGACAGATCTACCTGGTCAGCCCAGTGAGACCTTGTTGGAGTCTTTAGGGTGATGTGTGAGTAACACATTCTTGTTCAGCCACTGTGCTTATGCCAAACTTTCTTGTGAGGAGAAACAAATAGCGAACAGACACACCAGTGATGTCAAGTGACACTCATGTTAAGAAGAGGCAGCTGTTCAGCCGTGTCAGAAATTGTGGGAATTTTAATATTACATATCTCAAATTTCAAAGGGAATTTTCCCTAATTTTTTTAAGTTTATATAAAATACATTATGTAATAATTTTAAATAATCTATATCTAAGCTACTAAAATTGTGAAATAGTATTTTTAAGCAAATAAACTATTGAGTTTCAAACTCCTGACTTCATTCACTGGATAAGGCCTCCAAAGGACTGCATTAAAGAAGTATGTGTTTTTATTTTGGGAAGAAAAGCATTGTGCACTTGAAAATGTTTGTCCAATCAAAGACTGAGAGCTGGATACCCCCAGAGAGCAGCCTATCTCAACATTTCCTCTTTTCTAGGTATGGGAAGCATATTCACCCCAGTTTTCCTGCTCTCTCTGCACATCTGTCTCCAGACCAACCTGAGGATTTTCTAGGTACCTGCCTGTGTTGAAGGTGAATGTTCCTTTCAGAAGTTGAACAGTGGCTGCAGTACTTACTCAGTGGTGATTTCCGGAACATCTCCAGCGAAAGCAGCCAGTGGCAGCACTTCAGGGGCTTTTGGGTAGGAAATGAGGACTGTGAGATTATCGTCCCCAGCAAACGTGTTTACAAATTGGGCATGAACACTAGAACTATGACAAGCACACATGTACCTGGCTTAGAAACCAAGAACCAAGAGGACAGGACACAGGAAGCCCTCTTTGTCTGTGTGCTCATTGTTCACAGACTCAACAAGGCCATGGATCAGTAATAGAGGAGAGAATGCATCAGAGATGAACAATAGACTTGCTTACCTGCCATCACTGTCTAACAATACCTGTTGAGTATTTACATTGTCCTGGCCATTGTTAAGTCTCTCAGAGAGGAGCTAGAGTATAGCCATGGATGTGAACTACATGCAAAATCCATGCTATTTTAAAGTGTGAAACTTCAGCATCCATGGCTGCTGGGGTTCATCTCCCACAAAGTCTGAGAGATGATTGCAATATAATATAATTAATGGGTCAAGTATAGCATGGTGGTGTATGCCTTTAATCCTAGCACTGGGGAGACAGAAACAGAGGTAGGCAGATTTCTGTGAGCCTGGAGCCAGCCTGGTCTACATACCAAGTTCCAGGCCAAGAAGGTCTTAAAACAGACAAGCAAGCAAATAAACCAAAATGGATGAGAGATTCTGCTCTCCAGCCTCTGAGTGCCACTCACACGAGATCACACAAATGGTAACGTTAAGAGCAATGATCATGACAATAGCTTTGATATTTGTTAACGCAACCATCTCAACAACCTTGCAAAGTGGGCATTACTAGTATGTAAAAATATTGGATGAAGTCTGGTTCTCGGTAAGGGTAATACAGCGTATAAATGAACAAGGTTGGATTAGGCAGTCTGTATCTAGAGTCTGTACTGATAAACACCTCATCATACTGATACTGCCCAACATAGAAGTCACATGAGAAACTGAAACAAGGATGCTGTGTCACTGTCTCATAGAAAGATTAGAGGATAGGCAGTGGATTGGCTGAGTCTAAGTGACAGGCAGCATCCCTGAGGAACAACAAAAGCAGACATAGTGGTAGTGAATCTGGAATGAGGCTGAACTGAGTCAAGCTGGAAAACCAGTACAAACTAATTCAGCATGCCACATAAGCCTGGAGCACACCCATCCGAGTGCCCAGATAGAAGAAACCTTCATCAAAGACCTCAGCCAGCCCAAACATAACCTCAAGAATTATTTGAAAGAACTATCCTAAATATTTTCTTCTAGCATAATTATGTCATTAGCTGGTTGCTTCTTTCAACATAGAGAAGATAAAGAATTAAATGCAGAAAAAATTAAGAAAACACAAGTCATAATGTTATTTTTAATGTATACATATTTGGTATTTATGAGAATCTATAATAAACAGAATTTGGTATATTAAAGTAATAACTTTGACTTGTCATTTTAACTAAAATATTAATGTATAACTGAGTTATTGGTTTGTAGATTTTATTTTTTATAAAAAATGATAACTTTTAAATGACTAAATAAAAATGTTAACAAGTAATATTCTCCCAATCTTCTTATTCCTTACCACAACCTTGTTTTCTATCCCTATGAAAAAATATTAAGATTTTATTAATATACTCATAGACTAATAATTTTAAATTAAGATATTACTGAACTATTGTGAACTATTAGGTCATTAAATAATATTTGAGAGTTATAATACATAGAAATTTAATTTATTGAATTCATAAGATTATCTTAAATACTCAACTGAGGTACTTAAGAGAAAATAGTATGTATTAAATGCATAGATTCAGTTTAAAATATTTAAATGAGTTTAATTAAGAGAGTTAAAATTTTCTCAATAATATATGCTTACTATAATATTGCTTCTTCATATGCATCCAAGGAATTTTAATTTCCCAACTGTACTAGAAATAAGGCTGAGATGAGATTTTGCTGTTGGCTTTTGCCTCTAGGAATGTTCCATTTGTTGTAAGATGACTAAGGTTTGGAGCAGAAGGAAGTTGCTCTGAAATGGCCAGAAGAAAGTAGCTGAGGATTGCTAGTCAACCTGGGACAAGGCATGTCCAGGAAAGCCACCTGTCCTGTCTCAGGCTGAAACAGCGGTAAGAAATGCAGCTCTGTCCTTGACAGACTAGAGCAGCAGTTCTCAGCCTGTGGGTCTCATCGAATGACCCTTTCACTGGAGTTGCATATCAGAGATTCTGTATATCAGATATTTACATTATGATTCATAACAGTTAAAACTGCAGTTACGCAGAAGCAACAAAATAATTTTATGACTGGGGATCACCACAGCATGAGAAACCATATCAAAGGGTCACAGCATTGAGAAGATTGCGAACCACTGTGTTAGAGTTTTGTGGACTTAATTTGTTACTGCAGCATAACAGAACCTATACTCACTACAGTAGTTGTACAAAGCCCCTTTTGAATGGGTTTTTTTTTTAATCAATAACATTTAAAAATAAAGATTTAAAAATCAAACTACAAGTGTTAGTGAAAACTAAGTATTTAAATATACAGCTTTAATAAGCTTAGCATTAATGTTTCACCTCTCATTTTCTATGAAAAATTTCAAGCCTATAGAAAAATCAAAAGATATTACCTTGAATACGATATGCTCTTCACCTTGAATCTACAATTAAGATTTACCCTGTTTTCTCCCTGCTGGTTCATTTCATACTGGGAGAGAAAAAGTCGTCTACCATCTTACCCAGCTCTGAATCTTGTAAGTACCAACAATAACTGACATACTAAGCTGTGCCCATCAGTGTAACAGCAGCATGGATATTATGTGGTCAACAAACTGATTTTGGATTGGATTCATAGACCCATGAAATGAAACTCATACGTGGACATGTGGTTAAACTATTTTCTAAATATTTGGGTTTGTAACCTAAATTAGTGCCTCTCACCACTTTGTCGGAAAAGCTTCGTATTGCAGTGGGTGGTAGCAGTTATTGAATAGGCTCAGCTTGTTGAAAAGCTAAGAATATGGTGGAATCTCAGTCTCTAGTGAGTCATCCATACCATCCCTGTAAGGATGGGGAGCATCAAGGGAGAAGAAGCAGGAGGAGAGAGAAAGGAAAGAGCGAGCCAGAGGATGAGAAGTACATTGTAAATGGAAGTCTTCTGGACTTGACATGGTTCTGGCCCTCATGAACACATTGCAGCTATGGTTACACAAGGCCTGCACGCAATTGGATCTCCCAGCCTCTCATCGGGGAAGAAGGCTCATGAGGCCCCACCCCTCTTTGAGGGGCTGCAGATTGTTAATGTTTACTTGGGAGAGGGGTGTCAGTTTCTTCAGCTACTGATAAATTGCCTATGATCCAGTAAATAACATCTCAACCCTGCTCATGTGGGTAACACCAATTAAAACCAGAGAGAGAGAGAGAGAGAGAGAGAGAGAGAGAGAGAGAGAGAGAGAGAGAAGTAGAAGGACTTGTTAGAAGGAAGAAGGGCTTCAGTGGGAGAGGGAGAAGAGGAGGATAAAATACGATTGTTGGAAGGCTAGAAATTCACTGAAATTCACCATGTACATGTGTAAGACCAACAAAGAAATTAAAAAATTATTATATTTGTCTTTTCAAATATCTTTTATTCCCACCTCACAATAAACAGTATATCCTGTCTTTTATAAATCTAAATGTGAACTTTAATATCAGTGTTTTACCACAAATTCTTACAGAGTATGTCATTAACTGTAGTTAAGTATTCAACACATTTTAGATAAAATTAATATGTAATTATTTTACTCTGTGAGATGTAAGAACTTCTTTTTACCAATAAATGCACACTGTATAACCCCAAATCTTATTGAGACTTAGAATGTTTCCATCATCACAAATAAGTCCTTCCAGCTTCTTCCCGGGCACTTCTCAACACACAGTCACCCCACCAACACACAGACACCCCCAACACACCCCTACACACACAGAAAGCACACACGCACACACACATACAGGCACACACAGGTACCCCACATACATATACAGGTATCACCCTTCTAAACTCAGACAACCCTCCTACACACACAGGCACACCACACATACAGGTACCTACATACAAACACAGATACAAGTATCTGCTATGAAGACAGGCAAAACACAAATGCAACACACACACACACAAACACAGGCACACACACACACACACAAACACAGGCACACACATACACACAAGCACCCCCAAACACATACACATGCAGGCACCACCCTCCTACACATATGAACCCCATCTCCCATAGGCACACACACACAAAGGCACACACACCCACACAAAGAGCCCTTCCATAAAAGCACAACCCTCCAACACACAGGCACCTACACACACAGGGACCTACACACACAAAAGTACTCTCAAACTTCATACACATAGTTCCTTCTACACACACACACACACACACACACACACACACACACACACTGGCAGCAGCCATTGTTCTGAACCTTTCTAGCACGCTTTGCTTTTTATTTGCCTTTTTAGAGTTTCACAAAAATGAGATCTTATGCCACCTATTCATTTGTGCAAGATTTCTTTCATTCACCAAAATGTTTTGGAGATTCATCAATATTGTCGCATATATTCATGGTTTGTTTCTGTTCATTGCTGAAAAGCATCTCACTGCAAAGCTAACCATACAGTGGCTTGTTGATGGATTTTTAGGTGATTTCTGGTTTAAATTACTGTAAACAAATCTGTTACTCAGGGGTCACTGTCTGGAATTGGTCTTTTCAGGTTCTTGGCATCCTGGTCACAGAACTGAAGAAGCACATAAGATTGCAGTGGCAAAAAGCTATATTAAAAAGCAAAGCAACAGTATAGGTCAGATGCACTGCAGCGAGCTGTGGGCTCATGGACTTGCCATCATCAAGAGCATAGGTATGGCTAAGAGTCTTTCTTTACTGACTCTAAGAGAAGGAGGTTGCCAAGGGGTATATATGTCGGTAGTTCTCTGTTTTGATGGACAACCTTGGATTCTGTAAATTTTACTCACAGTGCATTTCTGTTCTTACAATGCATTTGATTTTAAATTTATATACTTAATTCTGCAGAGGCATGGGGTGGTAAATAAAGACCTTCTTCCTAACAGTTCATTTATTTTTTTAATTATTTTTATTTATTGCAATGCACCTAAACCCAATTCAGGCCAACTCAGGCCCCTTCCTCCTGTTCCTGGGCCTTGTTTCAACAGAAATGGGGGTATTGCCATAGGATTCTCAAAGAAATGAAGTTCACTCTCCATTTGAAGTGGGGTGGTATACTTGCCCACCCTGAATCTAATATGAATATTGCTGTTGAAGTATTCTGTAGATTGTCTGCATTAATGTGGAAAATACATAGGCATGAGATTGCTGGGTCGGGAGGCACATGCTTATTTCTATAACAAACGTCTAGACAGTTTCTAATGGCAGTTGTACCATTTATAGTCTCACCAGCAAAAACCATGAAACCATGACTCATCCAACTTTATGAATCTTTCTGTTTTAGCCTGAGATGTGCAGTAGAATCTCATTGTACTTTTCATTTTTTTCTTTTCTTTCTTTTTCTTTTTCTTTTTCTTTTTCTTTTTCTTTTTGTTTTTTTTTTTTTTTTGTGGCTTAGATAATACTGTTTTCCTTTGAGAAACTTCCTTCTGTTCAAATAGTTTGCCATTTTTTCTAAACTGAGGGGTGGTGGTGGTCGTGACTATTTTGGTATTAACTTGGAGGAATTCACTTTATATAAAGAATGTGACCACTTTATCACGTGTGTGTGTGTGTGTGTGTGTGTGTGTGTGTGTGTGTGTGTGTCGAAAGTATTTTCTCTCAAATTATACTTTATCTCCTCGGTTTTTTTTTTTTTCATTTTCTTTATGAGGACAATTTAGACATCAGAAATTTTAATTCACTATTTATCAATTTATGCTTATCTCATTCTCTAAGGAGAAACTATGAAGAAGGCCTAATGCTTTCTACTGAATAGCTTTTTGGGGTGCTAGAATGATGGATGTGTACCTACCTCTAATTGACTCTACTTAGTGTATTAGTGGGATCATAGTCACCTTTCACAGGCAGAGTGCCTTTCTTTGTCTTGACCCACACAGCATTGGCCATATCCTTGCTACTGCACCTACAGCTAAAATTTCAACAAAGAAACAAAATCACATCTCTAGGATACGATATGGTATATCTGCATCCACTCAGTCACATCCCTGGGGTTGCACATGGTGTGTCTGCATCCATTCAGTCACAAGAGTTCTACACAAATTACCCTTGAACCTGAGGAGACCCTTGCTGAGGAAAACCAGAAAACTCATTCCATCCTGAACAATCCTCCACATCACAATTTTGTGCCTGGAATCTCATCTGTTACACAAACAAATTGTGATTCATTCCCTATCCTTTTTACGAGAGATGGGATTGGGTTTTGAAAGCTTAAGTCTGTTTGTTGTTAAAAGGAGATAAAATCCTACAGGTACACTTCTACTTCCCTCAGGGATGTGGGGATGCAGAATGATACAGGGCCTGACTCAGGGATGGTGGTGACAACAGATTTTTCCAGAGGTTTGGTCCATACTTGGAAGTCAGGCTCTTTTTTCAATGCTGAGATGCGCTATTAACTATCTTCTGGCAATTAGAGAAGAGAAAACTCTTTACAGGTATTTAGTTCCAACACAAACGGGCTTTCTGCTGGACACATCTCAGAAAGGTTGTCCTTGGTAAGCACCCCACTGTGTTCTATTTGTCTTACTTGGCTTCCTGTAATCATTACCTCTGTCTATTCTATACTCTGCACTAAGGATATCAGTAGGTGCTGAAAAACATTGCAGCATTTATAAATTAAGATTATGTAATACAGTGTTCTTCAAAGTGTTTTCCGTAGATCTTTTGCGTCGTTGAAGGAACAATAAAAGGAAAACTAAGTACTCAAATGAATTTAAGAATATTAACTAAATTATGAAAGCAATTCTTGTTTACTACAGTATGCCCAATAAATCAGGCAAGCAGATGTAGATCATACATTTTTCTCAGCTTTATCATGTACTTGATGCATTTGATCACGTGCATCTTTAGTTTTGAAGGCAAAAGAGTTTGTTGAAACATTGGTCATCATTTCTTCAGGGAGTGAAATCAGCTTGCAGAAGGGAGCATGACCACAGGAGCACTGTGCTATGGTGGCCCATGTGTGTCAAAATGTAATCAAAAATGGCTTTTGTGGATCTTTAGGCTGATATCAAAAGCTAATTTTTAAAATGTTTTGGCAACAACTCTCTTTTTATCACCTCACAGCTCTCTTGTAATAAGCCTCTAGCTACTCATTGGATCAATATTTCAAACAGGAGATATTTCATTATGGTAGCTATCCAACAGAACAATGCAAAAACTACCTGGAGATTTGAGAGGGAGTAATGTACAAAATGAATTGGCCATACATCTAAATAAACAGAAAAATCCATTTTATCTCTTTAACCCTGTAACCCTTTCTGGTATTGTGTAGTTGGAAAATTCTACCAGGAAAAAAAAAGATACAGACACGTGGATCAGATAGTATTGAGCTGGAAAGAATGACTGAACAGAAAGATCTTCAGACTTGAGTGTGAGTCAGAGAGCAGCTTGTGAAGATTACAATGTACCCTGTAAGTATAGACAGTTGAAATTATGGCTTAAATATTGAATAATGACTATAACTACCCCAGGATTTGTTAAAAATGCAGAGCCAGGTCTCACTTCCAGCGAACCTGACTTAGGTCTGGAGTGCAGGCTTTGAATCTGTGACTTTATGAGCAATGCTTTAGGCTAAGCCTTATGAAATAGGGATACATAGTCTTCATGTTCCTCAAAATCATAACAAAAGAAACTGGAACCACCAAGTCCCACTAAGGAACTGAGACCTGCACCCTGATTCTCAGGTCAGCATGAAGAAGCAAATCTCTTGGGTTCAGACTGCATCTTAGCGAACCTGACCTAAGGTTGAACTTAAATTAACTAACAGACCAGTACCTAAGCACCAGGTTCCAGGTTAACCTATGTCTAACACCAGTTTCCAGGTTATTCCCCAACAAATCTACACTTCCTGGTTACAAATCTGCCCCTGACATTTAACAACCACCAGTCGAGAGGAAAGCAGAAGTAAAGTTTATGATTTGGCCCCCGGAACCAGCCAATTATGTTAAAGACCCAAATGGCTCCACAATCAGATGCGTACCAGACTAGATACAACCTTCTTGCCTCTATAAACGCTCGCCTATAACTGGAATCAGATTCCTACCGGTTCTCCTGTATGAGAGATGGTGGTGTGGACCAAGCTTGAGCTTGAATAAAGAGACCCTAATGCAGTTTCATTGGAATCGGCTCCTCGCTGGTCTTTTTGGAGCTCACAAACCTTTTGTGGCACAACAAGCACACTCTTCCCATCACCAATCCTGGACTTAGAGCAGTTAATAAACAAAAGAGGCTTTAAACTTTCCTTACATCAGAGCTGGTTGCTCTCGTAAGTTAGAATGATCTGAAACTGCCTAAGATCTTGCAAGTGGGCTTTGTGTGATGGCCAACCCTGTCCCTCCAGGTACTGAGTCACTCCACACAGGGCTATGCAGCTTGATAGGGTCAGCTTGTATACTTAGCTGTTAGTATATTCAAGTAGAGAAGACACTTAATATCGCATTATTAAGACCTTCTTTGCCTGGGGATCCTGTTCTAAGTTATAAGAAAATGAATTAAACATCTAGTTAGTTATAAATGTACTTCTGGAGTCAATTGAAACTTAACCCGCAAGGCATGCCTTTGAGGAGGTTTACTTAATCAGATTATTTGATGCAGGAAGACATATATCCCCTTAATCTTGGACATGCCTTCTAGTGGCGGCCCACACAAAAGGATGTAGGAAGAAACTTTGCATTTTTCCTTCTTGCCATCCCTCTCACTGAAAAGCTTGCCCACCCTGTTGTTAAGGTATCCTTTCACCTGTGTTTCAATGTGTTTTGAATTTTAGTGTAGACTGAAAACCATCATCTGTCTAGAAATCATTCTGGACTCCAGCACTAGGAAAACTAAGATACTCAGACTCATAACTGAACGACTGAACTGCCTGATTCTCAACCTTCCTGTTGGTGGACTCCGAGAACCACAGGCCACACACACACACACACACACACACACACACACAATCAGTTCTGTTCCTTTAGAGAACCCTGACTTTTTATGATAGTTAAACCATGAGCATTTCAAGCTTCTGATCTTGACAGATATTTTCAAACAATTCTTTCTCTGAGCTCTACCATCTGCTGGCAGGAAATCGAGCAAAGGCTTATTTAATGTCGCTGCTACCCAGCAAATTGAGAAATGCCATCATTTTGTTTCCTATAGCAAAGCGTACACTTTAATCGCACTTTTTTTGGTTACCAGGAAGCATGCAAACACATCCTTTTCTAATCAAGCAACTACACTGCCAGAGTAGTCTAATCATGCGTGCTCTTTTCTGTTTGGTCCCTTGAGGTCGTCTTCGATTGTCCTATTCATATTTTTGGCTTGAATTCATCAGCACATATGCTAGCTCCAATTTTGCTTTCACTTTTCCAAATATTCATCTAACAGGAGCAAAATATGCATAAAAACACACCCACTAGCATTGAAACCTAAGCCAGGTGAGACAGATGTTGTCCCGGTTCCCCCAGGTCCTTTCCCCTCTTCAAATTATTTATTTTTGTATCAAACCAGAGATGAGATTCTTATCCAAAGCTCCTGAATCTTTGGGTTATAATTTTTTTTGGAACAGAAGGCTCTTCTCAAACAAAGATCAACTTAATCAACCAGAATCTTGTTTCTAGAAATCAAATGAGCAATTTGAAAATCAAGAAGTTGGCAGTAAAAGAAATTAAAAAAAAAATCACTCTTAAAATCTGAACTCAGAGGGAAGCGCGTGGGATAAGATTATAAAGAAACAGGATGGGAGATGTCAGAAGCCTTGAGAAACAATAACTGAAGGGATAGACAACAGAAACCAAAGAACTTGTAGACAGGGCCACTTGCAAGCTGAATCACTGTGTCTACAACATCTGGCAAGGTCACTGAATGAAACTTCAGTGTGTCCAGTGGGAACAGCTGTGCCTGGCACAGGATGGCAGATGTAGACTAGAGTACAGGAAAAGTGAACTACATCAGGACCAGTAAGTGATGTCTGGTGAGGTCATTATTCTTCCCTGAAGGCTGAGTGATGTCCAGCTCCACACTTCCATAAACCTTGGTCTTCTTTGATGGGCTTGTCTTAGGATTTCTGTTGCTACAGTAAAACACCATGACCAAAAAGCAAGTAGATGGGGAGAAAGGGTTTATTTGGCTTACATTTCTACACTGTAGTCCATCATTGAAGGAAGTCAGGACAGGAAGTCAAAGAGGACAGGAACCCAGAAGCAGGAATGACACAGAGGCCATGGAGGGATACTGCTTACTTTGCTTACTTACTGGTTTGCTCCCTATAACCACAGGTAACGAGATAGAGATAGAGATAGAGATAGAGATAGAGATAGAGATAGAGAT
>JANHMN010000001.1:164586204-164606606 GCA_030674055.1 Rhabdomys pumilio
AGAGATAGAGATAGAGATAGAGATAGAGATAGAGATAGAGATAGATATCCACCAGGCCCCCACCTACAATGGCCCAGCCCTCCTCTATCAATCACTAATTAAGACAATGCCCTACAGGTTTGCCTACAGGCAGATCTTATAGAAGCATTTTCTCAATTGAGGTTCTTTCCTCTCAGATGCCAAGTTGGTATTTAACTATCCAGCACAGAGATGCTCCCACAATGCCTGGGCATCAAGTTGCTACTGGGTATCCATCATGCTTTCTTCTTCTTTATCTTTCCATTAAAATTAAGTCATCAAAACTTATATTGTAAGCTTGCCCATAGATTTAATCTAGAGCCTCTCTAAAATAGACATCAGTGTCCATACAGTCTTACTGTCCCCCACCATGCTTTGGAATCCTGATGATGGGACCAGCTCCACTTCCCCTTGTGGGTTATCAAGGCTAAGTGACTTCAAATGGCATATGTTTATCCCATGACACATCTGGTGATCTGACACAGGTCTCAGTAAACTAAAACCCAGGGCTTTACTCCCAGGGACCTGAGAGGAAAGCCCACTCCCCTCCCCAGTCAACTCTCTTACAGCAGGCCCTTGTCCTATCTCCAATTGTCAGCCCTCATCATATCTTCAGTAATGGACGTTCTTCTCTCCACTCACTTACAAGAGCCCTGTGATTCCACACTGACGTGGAATGAGCCTTCAGTCCACAGTACACCATACAACGACATCCACACTGTTTTTCTTCTGTGTAAGGTAGCGCACTTACAAACATCAGGGCTCAAGACACGGACGTCTTTGAGAAACCATTGTCCCAACACGAGAAACATTAAGCAAAGCCCCTTGCCTCATGACTGCCTTTTTCAAGTGCTTTCATGTGGGTGATCAATGTTTGAAGTTTGCAGAAGAAAAACTATTTAGAATAACAAAGATCAAAGTATTACATAAATTATAAATTTACCTTCTCGAAGGTGTCTTCCATGGAACTAAAGACCTTTATGTTTGAGAAATTCTTTCTAATATAATTCTTATGAAACAATTTCAAACATGGAGAAAAGTTTAATTATATACTAAATATTTTAATACAAACATAAATATTCTACCAACATTTTACAGTAATTCAATATCTAGACACCAACCAGATAGATGCGGGCATTAGTTTTTGATGCCTGTTTTGAATGTGATCCTCTTAATAGTCTCTACTCCTAATGACAAAGAAAAGAATTTTTGCTGTCAAAAAAAATTTTATCCTATGTATGCGTAGATCTCTTCAGTGTCAGTGTCACATGTCGATGCACTCAGGACATGTACAGTTGAACAGTCCTCTGTGACGGACCACTAACTACATCTTCTGAAGGACCAGCTGCCTATATCCACATTTTTTCACCCCAAGCTTTTCCCAAAAGCTTTAAAATTCTACTCAATGTGACTTGTCAGACTCACATGGGCAATGCAGGAACCATTTGAGCTCTGAAGGCAAGAGAGAAGGGTACCAGCTGAAGTGTTGAATAGGCAGCCATGGGAGGTACCCTATACCCAGAAGACATTAAGAGCAGCCTGTAGTTGTGATTCAAAGCATCCTTCTGGACTCTCCATCCTCTCATTTCGCTTCTTGTGCTGCCCATTTCACTTGCTAGAGCAACCTTCTCTGGGAGTTATCTACTTCTGAATCCTGTCTCTTGTCTCTGGTCCATCTTTGACCCAAAAGAAAACATATTCCCCCTTCTTCCCCTCCTCCTCCTCTTCCTCTTCCTCTACCTCCTTTGTCTCCTCCTCTTCCTCCTGTTCCTCCTCCTTATACTCCTCCTCACCATCATCATCATCACCATCATCACCATCACCACCACCACCACCACCACCACCACCACCACCATCATCATCATCATCATCATCATCATCATCATTCTAATCCAAAAGAAATCACCTCTCGGTAAGGATGCTGCAACAGCCTCCTAATAACGTTTTCCCTCAAATTTTATTCTCCACCCAGCATTCAATGTTATCCTATCACTGAATTTAAAAGTCTTCAGTTGTTTCCTTCTATACTAAAACAAATCCACATGTCTTACCATGGCCTGTGGAACTTTGATGCTCCATTTCATCCCAGCACTACAGCCTCACCTGCACATCTCCATGATGACTCAGCTCAGCTCAGCACTACAGCCTCCCTGCACATCTTAGTTGTTCCCAGCTCTCACAATGTTCCAGCTACTCTACCCTTCCTCCAAAATGCACCAGGACTAACTGCATTCCAGTGTCCTTACACTTCCCAGTCTCTTCACTCAGAATCATCATCCCATATAATGCAGGGCTTTAGTAGCAATGGCAATGTTCATGTCATGGCTAAATATTATTCTTGGGCTATATTTGTGGGCCACCTTAAACAAAGCCTGGGACCAGGGCAAGTCTCATTGTTCTTTGTTTGCTCAGTGGCTTTCCTTCTCTCTGCATTCTGAACATTGATCACCCACAGAGCCATCTTATTCTTGTTTTCTGCTGGATCTTCCACCACATTGCTTGGCACAATAAATCTTCCTGAGTAAAGCAATGATTAAAATGGATAGAAATAGAAAATCCACAAGAGAAGATGTAACTGAGGAAACATAAAAGCATCTCTCTTCTGAACAATTCAAGATGTGATGTAAAACAAGGCAGTATTTTATGTAAGTTGAAGTAAAGACGTTCCATTCTTAACCATGTTAGCAAAAATACAGTAATTCTTTGTCAGCATGTACAAATCTTCTAGAAAGAACTTGGTAGCATCTATGAACGGCTATGAAAATCCTCACACTCTTTGGTAAAGTCATGTTATACTTGAAAATTTATTCCAAGAAAATAATATAAAGAAGTACATGGAAATACCGTATGCACTGGGGTTTTTATTCAAGCTATATCTAATAGTACATATCAAAACAAACAGCTCAGTCATGCCATTTCTATTTGAATAAAGAGGATTAAAAACAATGGTTATAGAGACAAAATGACAGCAAACAAAAATTACCGTCTTATAAAATTAAATTACAAACTAGCAAATTTCATCTACACCAAGGCTGTAAATATGGATAGAAATTTTAACATAAAATATACAAATGTGACAAGAAAAGTGATGAGATTAAAAGTAACGGTATGCCTAATTTTCCAAAACGCTTTATACTCAGGACCATGGCTAATAAAATAAATCTATTCTTCCTATGTAAAAAAATAGTTTTGAAAATAAGACTGATCTTTCACTCAATCTGAACAGTCAGTCCATGCCACATGTTAGAAATTGCTCAATCTTGAACACTGATAGCTTGAATTTATCTTGGAGATGTATATGCTGTGAACAGATGGCTCTAAACCTAGTTGCCATACAGTGCGGGACTTACTGGGTGCTGAGGAGGCTCACAGCCCAAAGGCACCTGTGTAGGGAGTGCACACTGTCCAGGCCCCACTACAGCACACTTGGCTGCTATTAATGTGCTCTTGTTGCTAGGTGTATTCGTTTGTCTGCTCAAGTGGCTATTTAGGGTGCCTCCTCTTGAAGCAATGACATCAAATGCTTTCCATTTATTATACTGGCATCTTCCAAGGTCTCTTGAAAGAACCACAGAGAAAAGGCACACTAGGCACTTGTAGAGTTTTGCCTGGAATGACATCCTACATACACAGGCACTTTTTTTAAGTCAAGGAGCAAAAAGCTCAGTGTCTGATGAGGTAGCTGGGTGCCACCACATCTGCTCCACTGAAAAGGCCTAAGGGCCACATACAGGCAATATGAAGGTGAGTTCCCCTTCAAATGGGATCTACAGCTCTGTAACCAAATAAGAAGTAAGTAAAGACAACCATAAGAAATAACTCTTTTGTAAAACGTCCCTGCAGAGGGAGAGACACACTACGGCCATGGGAAGAAGATGCCCTCGGATCCTCAATGTCTCAACAGTAAGCAGCATTAGAAGAACCTCAGGAGTGGGCTGACGAATAGAGCAGGTGCAGAGGGTCTGTGTGCTCACGGCAGACAGTGTGCTCATCCATGCTGAGGTCAACCTTTTCTCAGAAGAGAGACTAGGAAGGATAATATGCCACTTGCCTCAAGGACCAGCCAAAGTTTGCCAACCTTGGGGATGTGAGCTTTCCTCAGAACATAGCAGATCATGGGGTTTCTAGCTGTGCTCAGAAACCAGGGCTTAGGGGCATCACAGCATTGACTTTCCTTTTTAATTACAGTTTTGTTCCTTTCAGACTGTTATAAAATGGCTGTGGATTAGTGTCCAATAAATGAGGGACTTACTTTTTCCTGTGTGGAGGCCACTTCCTGGTGAGTGTCTGATTTCAGTTTTATGAGGCATGGCCCCTTGCACTTCATAGGTAAGCATGGGTGAAGGAGATCTAAGGCCTCTTTGGTAAGTGTTCTAATCTTAAACATGGGAGTTCTACACCTCATGGCCTAGTCATCCCAAATGTCCACCCTGCAGATTCCATTCAAGTTGGGTTTAAGTTACAACATAATACTCTGAAGGGGCATGTTGAGACCATGACTGTGGAGGTATGTCTTCTAAATTTTCACCAGGTGAGTTACCTTGGCACGGGTTTGTGGATGTTAGATAGCTATATGATTCCATACAAACAATGAATGGGAGTCCACAGAAGCTTCCCATGTGTCATCATTTACTCTTGATCTTGAAGGCTGAGACCGCAGGTAAATGCTAAGCATAGAAGAGTTACCAAATGGAAAGGCCATGCCTTAAGCACCATATATGTCTGCTTGTCTGCAAGCTACATAGACTTTATGGACCTTAGAAAGAAGATTTAGCTCTATTACATTGGGGAGATTGTCTTTTTTTTTTTAATTTCTGAGGCTAATATTAATCCCAGTCTTTCTAAATCTTGAAGAGCTTGAGTTTAAGTATTTGCTACATCCTAGAGAAGTGGCTCAATAGATAGTGTTTACTGTCCAAATATGATGAGTTTGGGTCTCCAGAAACCATGTAAAAGCTAGGCAAGCTTGGCATGGTGCCTGCTTCTAATCTCTGTACTCAGGAGGCAGAGAGAGAAACCAGGAGGCAAGCTGTTTAGTTGTGCTATCTGGGAATGATGAACTCCTGGTTCAGTGAAATGCTCTGCCTCAATAAGCAAAGTAAGCAATGACAAAGGAAAGCACTAATGTCTGTTTCAATTTCAGGCCTCCACATGCACACACATTCCCTCATATGCACACACACATGAACCCACCCCCACATGTAAGCAAAAAAGAATAACATTTGCCAAAATGTTCTTAGCATTATGCCCAGAACATTATAAGCCCCCAATAAGTGTGAGCTATCATTACTAATGGCATCCTGTGTGAGGACAAAATGGCTCGGCTTCTCGTGCCTTGAAAGAATGGTAGGCTTGCAGTTGGAAGAAGCCTTGGAAGCCACTTTTCAAATGGGATTTGTGGTGTTCAAAAGGCTACAGGAAAGGAAACATTCAGGAAATGAGATTATTCCTGGTTTGCTACATAGTTCCAAAGACAGAATTGATGCAGCTGCACGTGGAAGAGCTGACTGCTGCCCAATGCTAGAGAGTCCTGAAAAAACTCAGAAGCTTGAGCGGCATGACAGAGGGGCAAATGTGTTCTTAAACATTTAGGGAGCCAGAGTGACAGGAAAGACTCATAGGAAAGAAAAGTAGAGGGAAAGAATGAATGAAAGGAGGAGGAAGGAAGAGGGGGAAAAGGAGGGAAGGGGAAGGAAGGAGGTGGAAGGGAAGGAAGAGAAAAGGTAGGTAGAGGGGGAGAGGTACATTCAGCAAGAAATCTTAGATTTTTCTAAACTCTAAAAATGATGGTGATAAAGGTAAAATTAGTAGAAGTCGGCAAAGCGCCTGCCCTAGAGGTGTTCTTAAACTGTATCAGCAGCAGCTCGGATGCTGGGGCTTCCTTTGCATCAGGAATGTGGTACAGAGTTAGAGAGACTGCTCAGTGGTTAGAAGTATTTGCTGCTGTTGTAGAGGACTTGGGATCCTGTCCCTCTGACACACCCACGTGGTGGCTTATAACCATTTCTAACTCCCATTTCAGACTTAAAAACCTCTTCTAACTTCTCTAGGCACTGGGCACACATACAACATCCATACATGCATGTCGGCAAAAACACTCCAAAACATAAAGAAGCTCCCAGTACTGTGGTGTCATTCCCTGTATTGCGATCCAATGTAGCCTAAGCAAGTTAGCTCTGGGGTCCTCCATCTGCAAAAGAAGTTGTTAACAGCTGTTGGGGGTATTATGAGATTGCCTTCTGAAGTTCTAAATATGAATGGCTATGCAAATCTACTTTGGCTTCCCTGAAGGCTACAGTGCTCCTGTACAAGTTGAGAATTCTAATTCCTAAACAACTGACTCTGTCTGGCATGAAGGCATCTCAGAAAATGAAAGTTTGCTATCATCAACATGATGACCTGAACTGGACGCAACACAAGAGGAGTTGAGCATTGTGGTACACATTTGCAATCTGGTGAGCCAGAGGCACAGAGATCCCTGTGGATTGCTGGCCAGCTATGCAAGCTCTAAGCCAGTGAAAGATGCTGTCTAATTGAAAAGAAAAATCTAAAGTAGAAGGTTTCTGAAGACTAACACCCAAGGTTGTCTTCTGTCACCACTTGCACATACACATTTGCACAATGTACCTATGCATATATGTAAGGACAAAAAACATATATCCCTCACATAACATACACCTGTTAGGCATATATGATACACATACACACACACACACACACACACACACACACACACACTATATATATGTGTGTATATATGTGTGTGTGTCATATGTGTGTGTGTGTGTGTGTGTGTGTGTGTACATACCTAAAGCTATTTTTTAAAGCACAAGTAAAATGATATATTTAACCCCAGGCACATCAATAGTAACATAAAACTTATACATGTTAGAGCATTTTACAGTTTTGTAGTAAATTTTAAAGCTTCCATTGTATGTTACTACATGTGAAATGGAAAATGGTATAATGGGGTACTGCAGGTATAATGGGGTGTGGCAGGTATAAGAAAAGGAAATTCAATATATGGAACTGTAAACCAACCAAATACACTCACACAACTTGATGTAATTTGCTTAATATCTAGAAATAAAGATTTCTATGCAGGCATTATCTCATGTGATAGGAAACTTTAATATAATAAAAGATTTGATCCATTAGTGTAATACTAGTTTAACATTCGATTTACTTAATGATGTATCCTTCAAAACACTCAAAGGAAAATGTTACCAAGGATAAGAAGAGAAATGTACAAATTTACCATTGTACTGAAGGACTTTCCACAAGTTTATGTGTACTAGAAGGAACAAAAAGATACATAATTCAATAAAGTATTCAGATAAGCTGAATTATATAAATATCCATTTTTACCATTATTACTACTTACTGTTCTCTATATGAATATCCATTTATCTACCATCATGCACACAAAAAAAGCTCTGAATGTTCAGATATATATATAGTAAACCACTAGCCCAAGGCCATCTCCAGATGGATGCTTAGATAATTCTTTACTGGGGTGACAGTCATGCTCCTTCCATGTCCATGGTTGCTTTCAAATTACAATAGAAGACTTACAGGTTATGTTGGAGACCTCATGGACCAACTATGGGATTTGGGATTCTCCTGCTCCATAATCTAGGTTTCCCATGAAACACTGTGCCCACCAAGGATACTAAAACATAGTCCTACTGAAACCATAAATGAACTTACATCTGGTCGCACAAAGCTTTCCTCACCAGCAAAAGCACTTTTAAGACACAAAAATGACGTTTTCGGCAGAAACTATGCCCACTCTAGAAATAGGTTGCTGTCCTTTTCTTAGATTCCATCTTCTGTTTTATCAGTGCCCATGCTGACATCTATAATAAAACCTTTCCTTGAATAAAAGCAAATTAAAATAAAAAGTAGAACAAAACAAACCCCACTGCTTCTGTCTTTCCTAAGTGATTACCTAAGGAGACAAAGGCAAGAGAAGCCAGGCTGCTGATGAACGTTCTTCCCTGAGCTTTATCTCATGATACAGGAATCCAAAGGGAAGTTTATTGTAAGGTATGTTCCAGATGAGAAAAGGCAGCTCATGCAGAATCCTTCCAGAGAATACAGAGCACAGAATGTCCCTCAACCCAGGCGACTCCTTTTGGAAAGGAGATAATCTTTTCAGAGCTGTCCTCTCTGAGCAGCCAAGCAGCCAAGGGGATGAGCCTGTTGTATACAGTCTACCTTGAGAGAATTCTAAAAGAGAAGATAACGAGTTAAAGCCAGAGTTAGAGCCAGGATAATGTAACGAGATGCATTCAGATACCGATAGAACCTGTCCCAGCAGGATGATGTAATAAAGTACTTTAGGATAGCAAGAGTACCTGCCCTAGTCCTTAAGCATTGAGTGTGTTGCTCCTTGAGTCTGAAGTTCCTGATTTTTGTGAGGGTAACCTCATTGTGATCGGTAAGTCAAGAGAAACCAGACACTCCATCTAAGTGGCCACCTCTCTATGGGTGGCTTTGCAAACATTTCTCCTCTTACAGTCCATAGAGTTTTTAATTCCAGGGTTTGCATAAGGAAAGACTATGACATGAAGAGCCAAAATATCACAATTACTATCATGTATTGAGCTTTTCCTGTGACTCAAGAATTGGGTTGATTTCTTCATGTAAGCAATTATCTGAAGTGGAAATTTCTGGTTTCTTTGGAGACTCAATTGTGTCATGTGACATTTCCCTGGAAACTGTCTTACAAGAGAATGTTTTTGCTGAAGCAGACATATGGGAATCAGTAATAACATAAAACATTCTTAACCAGTATGGAGGTCCGTGAGTCGGTGAGAGTGAGCTTGGTCACCTCCATTGGCCATATTCTCTTCCACAGCCCTGGATAAACACTATGGGCTGCCCTCCTAGGCTGGTGATTCTATGCTGAAGGAGACTCCAAAATTTGTAGTCCATGGTATCCTGGAGAAAGAAGCCCTGGCAGAACACCAAGCTTTCTTGTCTTATCTAGATATCTAACTCCAAATCATGGCACCTATAGCTTCCACATATCAGAAACCCGAGAATCCTGGACAGCTCTCTGCTCAACAGTAATGGCAGATACATTATGTTGCTTTCAGAGAAGGGAGTGACATGCTTGAAGGTGGCCAGCTACCTCAGGAAGCTCAATATCACCCAAGTCCCTTTCCTTCGAATTTCCTGTTCCTAAGGTGAATGGAATCATGACTGGCTCCCACTGAATTCGAGCTAGACTTACTGCCTTTCCCAATGCCCAAATGCTTCTGCTGACTGGACAATAAACTTTGAGTTTACTTTTTTATTTCTGAAGTGTTTCCAAGTATTTCACAATGTATCCATCCAAGAAGGGCATGAAAGGAGCTTAAGTCAACTGGCACCAGGACAGCAAAGGACTGGCCTTTGGGGAAGATAAATATAAATCCATTATACCCTGAGTAAAAGTGTGAATTTCATAAAACCCTTATGCTTGAGGAAATAAATCAAAGACTGAAGTCTCATGTTTTGACATTGTAGGTAAACTGCTTTTATTTTAGGCAGGCACATTTAGAGTTTCCTGTAGTGTGTTTACTATGCATTGCATTACACTAGGATCTAATCCTAGAAGAATATTCAGTAGGAGGCCATTATAAAGAAATCCTGCAGACTGTGTCCAATGTAGAGCCCCCATAGCTGCATCCTGAGAGCCTAGAATATGGGGAAATTTTCCATGGTTGCTACTCTTCTCAGGAGCAGCTTTCCACCTCTTTCATGTCCCCAGTGGTAGGAAGAGCATATTAGTCTGTGCTGTGGTTCACAGCAGCCTCTTCCCCTGAAAAGGAAGCATCTGAAACCCACATATCCCTGGTGGTTCAGAAAACCATGTCAAGAAAATAATAATCTCCCCCCTCTCTGCTTCATGACCTTTACTTCCAAATGAAAGAATCTATGACTTGTTGCCAATCACCACTCCTGCTGTAAAATTAAAATTAATAATGGAAAGTTGCACAGATGGACAGATTAAGAATTAATGAAAATATGAATGAATTAACTAGTGAATGAATAAATGAATGAGTGAAACACTCTCTTCTTCATAAAGTCTTTCAGAAAATCTAAGGGTCCATGGTTTACCAAAGAATGCTATCCCAGACTCAAATAGTATGCAAACGCAGAGTGTTTTATTCTGCAGAAGTCCAGCATTCTCCCATTACCAAGATAGAAAGACAACCAAGTGGGCTCACAGGGTCTGATATAAAACACATTAAGGGATTCCAGGGTAGGTGACCTTTATCTTGCTTCATGTCTAGGGACATTATATTACCCGAGCATGAGGGCTGGAAACTGTGACTAAGGAAGTCTGGAAACTGCTGCTGACCCATTGTCCTTGCCTCAGGCCAGGTAGTGAGGTAGCTTCTGAGGTCTGGACTTGCCTGGACTTGCCCAGTTCTTGGAAATAGAGATTTAGGCCTGAACTGCCAATTTGAAGCCTGCCATGGAATCAGCCTGTCTCAAAAGTATTTGGCAAATGCTTGCCCCCCTATCCCCAGTTCTAGCTTGGGAGTCTCACTCACATTGGAGTGGCTCACAGATGGTTCTAGAATACTTCAGTTGACTGAACAAACTCAGAATGTCAACACCTGTCATAATCCAGGTAGTAGCAAGAAAACTGATTAAACAGACTGAGCCATGAAGGAAAATATCAGTCTCGTAGAGCAAAGGTCTTGGGTGTTCTGCTTAACTCTCAAATTGTGACATGATTGATTGTGCTTTCTCTGTCCTATTTATCTTCTGTCATTTCCAAGTGAAAACTTCTCCCAACAATTCCTGAGAACAACACTGATGAAGAATCAGATTGCTAATTAATTTAGACAACTATCACATTCATAAGCAATGTGTTTAGAATCTGGCTTTCCAGGATGGTGTTCATTTTTCTAAATGTTGGTGTCTCTGGGGTTTGTGTATAAACTGATGACGAGATTGCTCTGTGGTATCATTAAGTGGAAGGCTTTAACTGAAAGTATGAGAAGAAATATCCAGAAAGAAAAATTCTAGAGGTATTTGGAAATTCCCAGAGCAAAGAGAAAAATAGTAAGCATGAGCAGCAGACTGAACATATGCCGGGGGACCCTGATGCTAAGATTATCGGAAAGCCCTGAGCTCAGTGCAAAATGGTGACTCCCTTGGTCAGCTGTCAGCAGGCTCTTCTCTACATGGGGGTCCCTATACACCTACCTGAGAAATGTCACACAGCACATAGCTCTTATTGAATTATAGATCCAAACCTCCCCTCCTAATAAAAAAATAAAACATTCAGCAAGCACCTGAGATTTCTGGAATGCCTCCCCATGCTAATGAGGCATCTCAGTACCTTAGCCTTCAGCCAATGACCTTTCTGCACTCTAGATATTCCTAATCACTTCCCCAAAATTATATAACCCTTAGTTCACGCCAAATAAGGTATATGCACACAAGCTGTTTTGTTGAATTCTATCTGAACGAGCCGCTTCATTGACAGTCTAAAAGAGCTGTAACATTAAAGGTCTGTAACACTGAAGTCTCCAGAGGAACCCCCTGCCGTGCCCTGTATCCACTGCCAGAACCAGGTCCTAGTGATCCACTCAACCTGGACTTCATTTCGTCCTTTTGCACCTGGTGTGTGCTGGAGTCCAAATACACCATGGGAAGACATGGCTCTATGGGCTTGGCTCCACTCCATTTTTTTCCATTCAGTGTGCAACAGTGGCACTTGGATATCACAAGGGAAGAAGTGAAAAAAAATGGAACCACAAACATAGTCTGTGAGAGAGAGAAGAATAACAAGGGATAAAGAACAGAAAAAGCACACTGAGAACAGCAGGAGCTGGAGATGAGATTAGTGAGACTAGCTGGTTGTTAGAAAGGTGAGTAGCTGGGGTGAGGGAAAGGCCAGAAGACTGGAATAGGAACATTGGAAATACACAACAGGCACTTGTCAGTAGACACTGGAGGATGCTAGGAGTTAATATGGAACTTGATTATGCTGACAGATACAATAGGTGTATGTTAAGTGGGTCTCTTTTGCCAGACTCATTATGGCATTTTGGCAGGTGGGAACCAATTCACAAGCTCCTGAGGAATGATGGCTTTTATCTAACCAACAGAAATTTTCCTACAGTCCAGGCTGAGCTCACTGCTGGGTATTTGGATCGCTTTTTGGAGGTTTGAAAATTGGAGTTTCCTTTCAACCTGACAGTTTGATATTATAAAGTACCTAGCAATGATCATGAAAATAAAGGTCACGGACTGACCCCATCCTCTTCTCTGTCTTGGAATCTGAAATTCCAGATCTGAAATGGAGGAGACACCCCAAATATAACTGATTTCTGCTATTTTGGGCATCAAGTTGGAAGTATGTATCACTGTACATATTCTTGAAACACAGCAGGAACCTACCCCAAAGGGAGGGCGTCATTTGAAAAGGCAGAATCTCAAGGCCTCCCAAGTTATATGAAGACAGTTTCCACAGTGATATTTAATTTTATATATAAAACATTCTGTGAGTTCAGAGAGGGCTTGAGGGTTTCCATAGGTCATAGAGCTCAGAAAACACAGTGCCAATCTAGAGTGTAAGTTGATTATATCCACAGTTAATACATTTCTTTCTTCAAACATAAATAATACACATAATAATATTTATATAAAATGATGCCTTTTATAGTGCTCAACCTAAAATATTTATAACAAGCATTATGGAAAATAAACTAAACAAGCAATCCTATAATCTCTCATTGGTAAACAGGCTCTAGAAACATCTATTTCTCAGGAACCTCAAAGAAACCTTCACCTTTCAAGCCCACCATCCAGGAAACAAGTTCCATAGGTACTCAGGAATTGGATCTCACATTATCCTAACAGATGGGGGCTGCTGTCCCTGGCAGCTACCTTCTATCCATGAACTCTGAAGGCCCATTGGTTTGTAAACTTAAAACCAGGCATGGTTTCAAGGCTGGTTCTGTGCTTGGGCAGGACTTCTTTATATAGGTATCATCTATGTCTTGTGCCTTCTGATGAGCTGAGTTGTCCCCTTTGAATCTACCAGCTAGCCTCATTCTTGGCCATCCCAAGACCACCATGCTTTTTTTTCCTTTTGCCTGCCTTGTTCTTGTAAGCATTCCAATGGCTTCCTCTTTTGGTAACTACCAGTTAACAAAATCCTAGCATATGCTTCAAGGTCTTCTAATCTAAAACATGCAGAGAAAAGCCTTTGTTGTCAGGAACTAAACAAAAGCTTTCCCTGCCTCTGGTAGCTCTGCAGAATCTCATGTCATGGATCTTTCTCAACTAAAGAGGATGATGGGAGGCTTCTCAAAGCCCTGGTAGAACTGCATAGTGCATTCACTGTTCTCTTCTGTCATCTTTATCTAACCAAAGACACACTTTGGTGGCATAGAAAACACAACAGGGTTGTGGAAGGAATAAGGCTACAAGCTAATAGGCAATAAAGGTGGATGCTTACTGTGAAGTTTACATTAAGGCTCATTGCTTGCTGTGTCCCTTGAAGGATACTGTTGCCACTCTGCCATTTTGAAAGTTGAAGAACAAAAAATAAAATGGTTATGCACTCACTCAAGACATAAGTGCTGAGGCATTGGAATATACAAAAGCAAGAATACACAGACCCTGTCATCTTGCATGAACCTTGGAGTCAGCTCCGGGCTGAGAAAAGAGATTAACAGGTAAACCAAGAACAAAATATAAATCTGAAGTACTATGAAGAACAAAAACATGAGCTAAAATATCTAACTTTGCACAGTTTACAAATAGGCACAGTTTGTAAAATAGTTTGCAAGTAAACAAGGCAGTTTTCCAGCCCATATATCGGATCAGAGATGGAATTCTGTCATTAAGAGCCTAAGCTAAGCAGCTTCTACCTATAGTTTGAAAATAAGAAGAGATGTGGCTTTCAGCCTAGTGTGTCTTTAATGACAGGGTGTTTCCCTGTCCACAGAGAAGTGCTAGCTTAGGTGTAGTCTCCTTTGTCGTCATATTGGAAATCACACGGGAAGAGTTCCTTGCCTTTATTCTGCTCTTGGTCTTGCTCTCCGTTCTCCTCCTGCATTTGGACTACTCACATTTTGCTCCATCTATTTAAAAATTTAAAAATTATACCATTTCCTTCCTTTAATTATATTTAAAAAAAATCTGCCATATGGTACTTTGTGTGTTTCATACTTTGTGTGTTTCATACTTTGTGTGTTTCATTGGCCCCTCAGCCCTGTGCTCCATTGGCTTCAACCCTCCTCCCAGATGGTCCTCCTACCATATTGCCATCTTGCCTGAAGTTCTTCCTTACCTTATTTCTGCTCTTTCCCAAATTTCTGTTTATTTCTTATGCAAAATATTTGCATAACAGCTTTTGCCTTTATAATACCCTTGCCTCTTAGTCATTTCCCCCAGGCTTCATCTTCTACTGCCTAAGTGTTTCAGCAAGGCACTTGTCTAAATTCGTATTTGTTCTCTCCTAAGAGAAACTCTACTGCCAACTATTCCAACAATGCTATTTTTCAGTCTGCTACATTTGTTTGGACACTTAGAATATAGCTCTAAATGTAAGAAACTAATTCTGCAACAGAAATGGCATTATATTTACAAAGTAAAAGAAAACAAGTCTCACCTGACTCATTCCAACATTCTGAAGCTATAGTTCTGTGTATATCACTGAAAGAAGCTAATTAAAAGGCCATTTCCCCTGCCATCCCTCAGGTGCCACATTGAAGAAGGAGAAAAGGCAGGACAAATGACCTGTACTTTTTCACAACTCTTAATTGGTGCTATCCTACCCTCGTCCCTAAGGAGGAACAGCAGCTGACAACTGCTACGTCTCCTAGCTCTGTCCTTTCAGGGCCACATCAGAAGGGAAAACAGCAGACACGGAGTGATTTAAAAGTGTTGCCCTTCCATGGAAACAGACTCTGCACTGCCCCTAGCTCTTGCGGTCCATCCTGCAACATGAACCACTTAGGTGGGCTTTGGCTCCTTACTATCAGCTCAATGCCATTCACTGTATGACATACTAATTATCCACTCTGCCTCAATTCATCCAATAAATTAAACGGCATCTAGCTTGTAAAGGAGAAAAGCAGTTCAAACATGGGTGGCTGCAGACATCATTTGGCTGAAGCCATCTAGCTCAACTTCAGCATGAAGAACATACTTCTTGTTGCCTGTGAAATCAGATGGAGTTCTGGATTATATCACACACAGTCCCCCAGATTGTTGGGTAAAATTATTAATACTACAGACTCAGGGAAAAAGTCCTACATTTGCCACAGGCAACTTACCCAACAAACTCTGCATGCAATCACGTAGAATTTTAAGTACAGGTAACACACATAGGATATTCTCCCTGTACATTGTTCCCTTGTGACTTTACACTGAAAAGATCATTACCTTATTCTACTGTTTAGAATGCCTTAGGGATTGTCCGTATTAGTCAGGATTCTCTGGAGTAACAGAACTTATAAAATGAACCAAGGCTAGGAGGTGAGATTTATTAGAATGATTTACAGGCTTTGGTCCAGTTAGTCCAAGAATGGCTACATATGAATGGAAGAATGTCTTTCTGTACTCAAGAACTCAGTAGTTATTCAGTCTATGAGGCTGGATGCCTCAACTGGTATTCAGTATACAGTGGAATCTCAAAGAAGTAGGCTCTAATGCCAGAGAAGCAATGACTTGCTGGAAAGGCAAGAAAAAGCAGGCAGAGTTAAGCTTCCTTTTTACTTGTTCTTACACTTCTGCTTCCAGCACAAGGTGTGGTCCAGACTAGAGGCCAGCCTTCCCACCTCAAAATATCTGGATTAAAACAGTGTTTTCCTGTCTCATAGGTCCAAATTAGATGTGGATCTTCCCATCTGAAATCTAACAAAAATCCCTGATAGGGTGTGCCTCTTCATTTTGGGGTTTTAGTTAATTCAGATGCCATCAAGTTGACATTCAAGAATAGTCATTACAAGGGTCATCTACCACACACAGTTCACCTAGGCACCATGGTAGCCAAGGCAATTCACTACATGGTCATAGTCTGTCCTGGTTCTCTTTAGCATAGAGTTATATCCAAGGAACAAATGTTCAGAATTGTATAGGTAGCCTTGTATGTCGGTGCGGCAAGGTGGCAAGTCTGGCATGAAGAGGTGGTGGGTGGGTAGAAGAGGTGTGCTTGGAATAATCACAGTGTAGCTTAACATTAAAGCATCCTGCAGTCCTCACTGATTACTTCCCCTTCACTAGGCAAGTGCAGATCATGGGGCTGAGTGACAGCAGAGCCACCAGATGAAGGGTCTGACTTCCTCCAGTCACCACAGAATATAGACTGCTTTTTCCTCAGGCATACAGTAAATAAGCACATTTATACTTGAGTTTGTATAAACAATACAGTAGGCCTACACTGACTAATCCAGGAGACCTGCCTCCTGCTGCCCCGCAATTACTATTATTCTTAAATTTTCACTTTTTATTTAAATGGTATCGGGCAACCTGATGTGCTTTTATAAAATGCATTTTTATTTTCAGTTCCTATTGGCTTTTATAGTTTCTATTTTATAAATATAAATAAGTACCATTCACACACCAAGGTTTCTCCTTAAACAAATTTTCCTCTTAGAACTTTACCTCTGAATACCTCCATTTGCATGACCTCAGCTGACCCACACTGCCACCCCAGCACTGAATTGTTAGCCTCATAGTCAGGCACAACACTTGCAATGACATCAAAGAAGACACAGAAGACACTATATACTGGACACAGAATTTGGACACTCAACTATAACTCAAGGGCACATCAACAACCTTGTCAAAGCATCCATAGATTACATAGATACCTCTGGATTTTTAATATAGATCATTTTTATTCACAAGATCCTCACATTTTTTTTCCCATCAGACTCCGCAACAGAGTCCAGACGGGATTCCAACCCGCATGGGAAGGGGCGCGCCCGCCCTCTGCCCGTGAACACCCAAGCGCTGCGCCACAGTGCGCTCGCTTCATATTTTTAATATAACAAAAAATATAGTAAGATAAAACAAAAGCAACTATCCCATTGGAGCTGAACAAAATAATCAGAAAAGAAGAACCCAAGGGAAGGCATAAGAATCAGAGATGCACTCATTTTCACACTCAGGACTATCATAAAAACACTAAATTGGAATCCATAATGCATACACAGAGGACCTGGTGGAGATCATTCATGTCCTGTGCTCTCTGCGTCAGTCTCTGTGAGTTTATATGAGATCTGCTCATGTTGACTTGGAGGGTCATATTTTCTTAATGTCCTCTATCCCCCTGCCTCTTATCCTCTTTCTGCCTTTTCTTCTATGGGGTTTCCTGAGATCTGAGAGGAGGAATTAAAAAGACATCCAATTTAGGATTGAGTGTTCCAAGTTCTCTTACTCTCTGTATAATGTCTGGCTGTGAGTCTATTTGTTCTCATCTGCTTCAGGAGGAAGCTTCTCTGATGATGACACTGAGGAAGGTACTGCCCTATAAGTAGAGAAGACTATCTTTAGAAGTCATTTTATTACTGTTTTTTTTAAAGACCAGTTGTATTTGCCTTTATCCTAAGTCTCTGGGCTATTTAGTCTCTGGTTCTTAGTGACCCAATCAGTGTCAGATATAGGTTATAGCTCATGGAGTCAGCTTTTAGTCAAGTCAGATATTGATTGGTTAGTCCCACAAGCTTTGTAGTACCACCATTGCGCTGGCAGGTAGGACACCATTATAAATGACAGGTTTGTGGCTGAGTTGGTGTTTATGTTTCTCTTTGGTAATATGCAGAGTACCTCCCTGTATCAAAGATGCCAGAACATGGGGGTAAAGGCTCTATGTAGGTACCAGCTTGACCTCTCCGCATTCAATGAGTTGTATAGATGTCTTCAGCAGTATAACCTTGCCATCCGTTTGTGAAGAACAATGTATAGTCTTTGCAACAGACTGGCTTGTTGGGGATTCCCATAGGACACCTTTGGACAACAACATAATTAGACGTAACTCAATCCCAGAACTAAAACCTCATTTGATGACTACAGATGGTCAGTTGGGACTCTACCTCCCCTGTTATTGGTGATTTTGTTTAGATTGCCTTCATATATGTATATATTTTAGGGAGCTTCTACTGTATTAGATTTCCACACTACCACTCAAAGGCCCTTAATATTAGCTGTCTCTCCTTTTAGTTCATCCTCCTTCTCACTTGATCCTCCCATTTCAGATCCATCCACCCCACCCTCATTCATCAATAACTATCTAGTTCCCCCTTCCTCGGGGATTGGTCCCTTATTCTATACTTAGCTTTTGTGGGTTTTTTTACAGACTGTAGCTTGCTTGTTCTATCACTGCTTTAAAAGCTAATATCCACATATAAACAAATACATACCATATTTGTCTTTCTGGGTTTGAGATACCTCACTCAGAACGACATTTTTATAGGTCCACCCATTTACCTGCGAAGTTCATAATTCTGTATTTGCACCTGCTTCTCAAAGAACCTGAACTTCAAAACAAAATATTATACAAAAAAAAAATTGTTCAAGTTGTGAGGCTTTCCAAAGTCTTCTGATATAACTACAATCGTTTTATAAACATCTAGGCTGAAGCTCAAGGACACTGAACAGCTGCCTCGGCTTCTGACATCCATACATCTTCACTGTCTGAGAAAGTCCTTTCCTTCTTCAAAACTCATCTTAGAGAAGCAATGCTTTACCTATTCCTGCAATAGACAGTTACTATCTACTACTACTACTATTACAAATACTACGACTACTACTACAACTACTACTACTACTATTTTTATTGCTGCTGTTGTTACTGTTGCTGCTCTGAGAAAAGCTCTTCTGCTTTTGCTTTTTCCACAACCTTATGTTAGTGAGATCACCTTGGTGTAGTGCTCACCAGTGTCTATGTTTAAATAGCTAGTGTCCACATACATGCCTGTAATAAACACTGAGTTCAGCTGAACCCTGTTGCAATCAGCTGATTTGACTTGTAGTGAGATGATGCAACTACACGTAGAAAAATGACATTTTTGGTTGATGGAATTCAATGAACAGACTTTTAAAACTGAAGGTTCTATGGGTAGCAATTCTGTGGGACAGTGGGCTATGAGAAGCAGCTGGGTGCCTGGTCAAGCATAGGCCTCGAACCCAGACCCTTATCAGCCAGCAGGTGTTTGGCTTTGCTTCCGGGCCCTGGTTCTTTTCATTTAGCTTCATCCCTCCACAGCCCCTCCCACAGAGAGGTCTATGGCCATCAGTCATGAGGAACAGTGCCTCAGGCTCTCCCACATGTCGATGAGGTATTTCCAAGCTCTCAGACCAAGCCAATAGGCATTATCTGCTGCCAGACCCTAACCTACCCCAAAACAGTATATAAGGGCTCTCTATTCAGGAGAAGTAAAGGTGTGCGAGAATCATCCCAGTGTTCAAGAGTTTCTGTTGCAAGAGCTCCTGGAACTTGCCTGGGACACCAAACTGCCTCCTTGCCAGCTAGCCAGCTTCTTATCAGCCCAGCCAGGGCCAGCTCAGTGCAGAGAGACAGGCGCAGCACCTGGGAGTGACCCAGCAGCAACAGAGGAGGCAGGCGATCTCCCCTCCCTGCTTGCACTCTGTCCCCTTGGCCTGTACTTCTGCCCCAGGCCAGGCCAAAGATCATAGTGAGACACCCTCTGGAACAGGGGAACCACACAATGCTTCAATGAATGTGAAAGTAAAAAGCAAGTTGCCAAGATAGCACTTCAACCTTCATAAAGGAAGCTTGAGAACAAGTTCCACACTCTTCTGTCAAATGGAAATGTTGGAGAATGGAGGAGGAAGATTTTCAGAAGAATTTCTTTATAGTATAATACCAATATGCTACAGGTCTTCTACCTCCTAGGACAGAGGTTGGAGAGTGCTGCTGCCTGGTAAAAAGAAGTCACAAAAGGCTTCTTGCAAAATTCACTGTTCTCCATTCAGAAAACTAGCACACAGTCTCTCCTACCCCTCTGCTCCCAGGTAAGCATACAAATCACAGAGATAGGTTAACTGGCTGTCGTGGTGTTCAGGAGGCTGCTGGTTTGAACATGCCATGAGCCCTCAGAATTCAATGGAGTATGGGATACATGGAATCTCCATTGATCAGAAAGGGGGATGGTAAGTAGAAAAAAGAGGCATAGCACAGTTTTTAACAGTCTTTCCAACAGGATTCTCCAGGGATAGAGGCCAGCAAATAGGGTTCAAAACAGAATGAACAGGGATAATGGCTGGCCAATTCCTGAGAAACTTAAGGAATGAATCCCCTTATTCTCCCAGAAATAGCACTATGTTCATCTAGATCCTAGTGACCACAATAAATAAATAAATAAATAAATAAATAAATAAATAAATAAATAAAT
>JANHMN010000001.1:164606616-164622548 GCA_030674055.1 Rhabdomys pumilio
TAAATAAATAAATAAATAAATAAATAAATAAATAAATAAATAAATAAGAGAAGAAGCCAGCCCATTCTCCATGAGTTTGTCTAAGTGTCACTTGGAAGTTTAAACATTTGTTTGGTCCCAAAGTATTGCATTCTACTTCATATTCTCCTCTCTCTTCCTCTCTTTCTCTCTGCTACCCATAAAATGACTAGATTGCTGTGTTTAGTAACAAGGAAAAACTATTCAAGTGCTAGAGCAGCAGGCAGGTAGGAGGAACGTTGTCTCCTCTATGGACCAGATAGAGACTCCTCAGCCCTTACCTGCTTCCTGTTTTACTTCTTCCAGAGAGGCCTGGGTATCATTAGGACTCATTAGCCCTGGACATCAACCAGTGTTCTAGTTCTTGTGTTAGTCTTAGAAGTCAGGATTCCTTAACACCAAACTGTTACCTTCTTGGTCTGAGAAATCTGAGACCCTTGAATCTAAGATCTGAAAGCCCTCTGGAACTCTACCAGCAATCAGAGCCTGTGCTTTCTCTTCTCTGCTTCCTTCCATCCTTCAGCTACAGCTCACTGATTTCTCTTGCTGTAAGTCTACTTCCATTGCCCTTTCCCTGGCCTTGACCACATTGTTCAGCCATGTCTTCAGCTGACAAGTAGCCAGCTTCCGTGCCCCAGCTTGGCCAAGCTAACACTAGTTGTCACTGCTCTATTATTTCTGTTGCTTCTTTTTATGCATCCAGGTCAGTTCATAGTACTGAGAGGAGGCCAGAGAACACTGAAGAGAGAAGCCTTCGATTGGGCCTACACTGCAAGAGCAGAAGAGTCAACAAAAAGGACCATCTCCCAGACACCACACCAAGTCAGCCCAAGTAACCTGCTTGTATGGTCAGAGAAGCAACCTTTGAATGAATGACAACATATCTTATATGCAAATTAAGGTTTGTTTTGTACCAATCGCACTAATCTTGACATGCAAATGAAGACTTATATTAAATAAAGTTTTGCGTCTGTTCCAATCAAAACGTTTCCTCCTTAGAACTAATTACAGCAGTCCTACAAGTGCCCAGTCTCTGTCCTGGAGGGAAAGCACAATAAGGTCAGAGTTCACAGAGGGCCACGATAGCAAATGTCTGGACAAACTTTTTCAAGCAACTCTGACTAAGACACCTTCAGGAACTGAGGAAACAATATTGATTACCATATTATTTCCTCAAGGTATTCATGGAGTATGTAAGACAGATGTTGCAGGCATAAGGCTAGCCTGCCTGATTGATAGTCCTTTTGCTCAAGGCAGGGAAGTCAACAAGGAAGAGTCCCACAACAGCCACTGAAAAGTCCAATTGCCCAGCCCCAAGGTTTCTGCTGATGTACAGAAAAACATGCATCAGAAGGAGCTTTGCTTATAGAGAAAATGTAAAAATCTTATCATTACCACTAGGTGACTTTTACAGAACTTATCAGTGCTTGACAGCTAGGGGAATGTTCCTCTCTCCCACCTCAACCCATTGGAATTCCAGGAAGCAACTGCTGAGAGGAAGCAAAGTCTCAACAGGAGTCATAGGTGAAATCATGTGTCTCCTCTTCCCAGGCAGAGCTTTTACCTGAACCAGGCCAAAGCCTGGGAGAGCTGAGGAGAGCTTCCACTATATTTCACAGCACGTTTTTAGGGCATTTCCAACTGAACTCTTTAGTGACTATGGTCATATAAGCAACGTTACTGCCTTTTCTTCTGTTAGTTAAAGTAACAGAAAGGCACAAGCCATCATTTTCATTTGAAAAATAAAGTTGCCTCCTTCCCTTTAATGAACTTCTGATCATTGGTGAAAATTGAAAATAAACTTGTGTTTAAACCAGGCCTGGTGCCATATGCCTGCTATTCAAGTATTCAGAAGGCTGAGGCAAGAGGATTCCAAGTTCAGAGCAAGCTTGGTCTACACAATAAGACAAAAAATATACAAAAAAAATGGTTAAGGTCTTGCATAGTGGCATAATTCTTGCCTACAAGTCCCTGCATACACTGTTAGTACCTAAAACAAACAAGTAAAAATGTACTTCCATTTCTGATCTTGACTCTCACATGTTCTGCTTCTGCAACTTCCAGACACCAGGTTCATCACTGAACAGAACCACTGACGTTGCCCTAGTTCAGAGTCAAGGGGTGGAACATGGGAAATCTCATCTCAGAAGACAAAGCCCTGCCTAGAAATATCATCCAGACTCACATATGCATCATTATACTTCCTTTTCCAAGAAGAATTGCTAATCTACAAATATTGTCAACAGTCTAAGAGGCCCTATACCTTTGCATGTCTTCTCTCAGTGGAAATGACAATAGCAATAAAAAAATTTTATAAATAGGAAATGTGAGCTTTACACACTTGGGAACTGGTTAAAAAGGTAAATCTTGTCTTATACCCATGAGAATGACTATGATCAATAAAACAAAAGCCAGCTCATACTGCTGAGAATGCGAAATAAGGGAAACACTGGTGAGACAGCAAACTTAAAACAACTGCTGTGGAAATTAGTATGGTGGTTCCTCAGGAAGAAAGAAATCAGTTTACTGCAAGATTCAGTTATACCATTCTTGGGCATATACCCACAGATGCTTTATTCTACCACAGAGACCCTTGTTCTACTATGTCCACTGTTGCTCTATTCATAAATGTCAGAAATTGAAACAAATTAGATATCCATCAACAGATAAATGGATAAATACAAAATGTAGTATTACTTATCTATTTAAAAAATGAAATTCACAGGTAAATGAATGGAACTAGAAAAACATCTGGGGGGGGTTGTGGCTCGTGCGTTGGCATAGATCCTGTTGGGCTGAGTTGTGGGTCCCGCATGTCTGACACCTCAGGTGGCTGAAGCTGCAGCTCAGCGAGCAAAGGCACAAGCACAGGAATTCTACTGAGTTCACTCCACATGGCACCAAGCTGATGCCAGGCTATGGGAAACCACAGAGCTCCAGTCGTGGGGAGATCACAGTCTGAGGTTCCACATGGGTGGAAGCTCTTGGGTTAGGGGTCCCTGGGCTGAGCCAGCTAACCAGAGATTGGCTGGTCTCAGCCCTTAGGCTCCCAGGCACAGCTGAGAGACCACAGAAGGACTGAGACTGGGGGTTTGGGGGGTAGGGGGCATACAGGAGCAGGGTAGATGAGACTCTTGGTCGAGACAACTCACTTAGCTGGGTCATGGCTGGCTCGGCTAGCTCTGCTTGGGTTGGTGGCCTCTCCATGGCTAGAACATAGAGAAGTCCTCGGCAGGAGATTAGACTGCAGCTCGGTAGTTGAAGACCTTCTCCACAGTACTCCAGGGTGGGCCCCAATGAAGAGAGGAAGTTCATAATTTTAAAAGGTTTATTGTCATGGCATAAAGTGGGTGAAGTTGTACCCCATGTTCTTAGGGTGGGCCTGAGGTTAAATAACTTTTGCAAGTAGGAGGAAGGTCTGGGAAGGAATGCTTAATTGGCTATGCCCTCTGGCCTTTAGGTATCTCATTAATATGGAGATCTCTTGAGGCTCTGTGGCCTATAGTCATGCCCTCTACCTGTGCCACATGACACAAATCTCTCTTTGGGAGGGGCTATAGAGGGCTGTCCTAAGTGAAAGGAACCAGGGCCCAGGAGCAAGACAGAACATCTATTGTCCCTTTAGGGTCTCTGGGGTTCAAGGCCTGTGCTCAACCAGATATTCAGCTGCCTCCCACAGCCCACTGCCCCACAGAAACTACCCTGTATGAAGTAATCCAGATACAGAAAGATAAATATGGTACAGACTCTCTAATATATGGATATTAGCTGTTAAATGAGCAAAAAGATAGTTACAGATGACTATGAATGGTGGGACTGCAACTGGAATGGGAAGATCACTTGAGAAAGGGAAGGAAAGAAGGATAGGAGGGGGATATCCGAGAAAAAGCTAAAATTAAGGGGCAGTTGAGTGGTAGTATGAAAACCTCATATAGTAGAAGCTTCCTAAATTATGTACATTTATGAAGGCAATCTAAATTAAATTGTCAAATAATATGGGAGACACAGCTCCAATTAGACATCTCTTGTCACCAAATAAAGTTTCCAATGCTGAGATTGGGTTACATCTAATTGACTTGCTGACCAAAGGGGTCCAGTGGGAATTCCCAAACAACCCAGCCTGTTGCCAAAATACAGGATTCTTTCTTTAAAATGACAGCAAGCCATATTGTTGAAGACAACACTGATACAACTTAGAGAAGTAGAGCTGATGTCAACATAAAGCCTTTGCCTCTATACTCTAGCATCTTTGATGTAGAAGGGTACTTGCTGGCTGCAAAGGAGAAATATAAACACCAACCCAGCCACAAAACCTTTTTTTTAATTGAACATTTTATTTATTTACATTTTAGATGTCATTTCATTTCCCCTCCCTAGAACTCTCCTATCCCATCCCCCCTCCTCCTTTTTGCTTTTATATCTTTTTAATTACATGCTAATATTAAGATCAGTTCTAGGTTGAGGAACTAGCAATATAATAGATGCAAATAGTCAAGGAACAAGCAAGATAATAAACACAAATAGTCAAACAACAAACAAGGCAATAAACAAAATTCTGTGAACACTCTCATGATCACTGTTTCTAAGGGCTCATTACAATGACCAAAATATCTCAGCCAACTTCCCTGTCCTAGCCCAAAGTCATTTTCATGTCTGAAGCCTACTTCTTTGTTCTAGCCTAAGATTTAGATTCCTGACTGAAATTACTTCTTTGTTCTAGCCTAATGTCAGATTCCTGACTGAAGCCTACTTTTTTGTCCTTGACCAATGTCATATTTCTGCCAAGCAGCCCATTTTCTTGTCCTTGGCCCATGTCAGATTCTTGCCAAGCAGCCCCAAAAGCTTTCCGCCTCTCCCCCTTTTTAATTTCATTAACAAGACTGAGCCTTTCTTAGGTCATTCTGACAAGAATGTCTTCCTTACCTGTCATGAAATATGCATTATCAAAAGCAATACACTTCTGTCTTAGATTGGTAAGGCCCTTTGCAGAAACTTACCCATCCTTGGCTTGCAAGTTTATTAAATTAACAATTCTGTCTGGGTGTCTATTTTTAGTTTCAAGCCATGTACTTAGGCTGCCAACATGATGATGTTGTTAGAGACAAGCTTTAACATGATGGGCAGGAATAAAAGTATTCAGGGGGGATAGGGGAAGGCTAGCATGATCAAGCTATATATATGCCATTCTTGAAGCTTGACCAAAATAGAAATACTGACCTCAGGCCATGGGTAATTTTATAGGCAGTATCTGCTGCATCAATGCTAAGCAGAGCAGCATTCTTGAAATTCATAAGCTCACTATGTAAAATTAAAACATCCAGAAAGATGAAAGAATTATGCCAAATACACTGTAAGTGTATTTAAACTTTTTTCTAAATATAATGACTACCACTGTAAATTGTAGAACTAACATGAATCTAATGGTATTTGGCATTACACTCAAGATGGCTCCTTACTCTTAAATTCTGAACCTCCTTTCAACAATTCAAATAGGATAAAGAACATCAATCCATTCTTCTAAATGTCTGTCTAAATCCTCTTGTATATTCAACATATTAGTAACATTTTTGCTAAGTGATTAACAAAAAATAGCTGTCTTAACTTCTTGTGTCAAAGCAATTGCAGAAGCAGTGGTGCTAGCAATTAATGTAATTAAAGCTGTCATACCAGCAATAATCAAGCCCACTACCCTCTTACTTCTGCTTAAAGTCTGATTCATTTCTTCAAGTACTTGCCAGCTATTTTTAGAATACCATGTTTCTGTGATACTCAGGATAATAAAACAAAAGCTGGTTGGTAGATCTCCAAAACTGACATGCCAGATTTCAACACACTAACACAATTAGAAGATATACAATCAATGCAACTTACATTAAATACTGTAGAAGAAACAAAAGTAATTTTAACTTGACAATTAAAAGAGCCTTAACACATATGCTAACACGTGTTTGAAATCCAGATCCTTCCCCAACTTAACCTCTTGCTAACAGAACATCATAGAAAACTGCAACTAATTTCCAAATATGTCTTTGAAAATGTCCAGAACCAGACTTCCAAATGAAGACTGTTATTTCCAATATTGGATTGATTTCTAGACCATTACATGATTGAATCCAAATAGCTGGTCACATTTAAGAAAAATACAAATCATTAAAGCTTCTCTTTTAGATTCTCTGTTCCACAAGGTCTAAAAACTTGAGGCAAGTTTTCTTTTTTTATTGGCAATAGATTCTTTTCTCATACATTATATCCTAATTACAGTTTCTCTTTCTCTGCTCCTCTCAGTTCTTCCCCACCTACCTTCTCATCAGGATCCATTTCTTTTCTGTCTCTCACTAGAAAAGAACAGACTTCTAAGAGATAACAAATCTAACAAAAAATATGATAAGATAAGAGAAAAACAGTCACACTGAAGTTGGACAAGGCAAACTAACAAAAGGAAAAGGACTTCAAGAAAAAGCACATGAATCAAATACCCACTGAGTTCCAAAAAACACTAACATGAACGTTATAATATATAGACAGAGAACTTGGTGCAGAACAGTATAGGCCCTGTGCTTACTGCTTCAGTCTTTGTGAGATCATATGTGCTTTGCTCAGTTGATTCAGAGAGGCTTGTTTTCCTGGTATTCATCATCCCTTCTGACCCTTATACTCTTTCTGCCTTCTCTTCTGTGGAGTTACCTTAGCTCAAAGATAGGGGATTTAATAGAGACATCTCATTTACAGTTGTGTGTTCCAAGGCTTCTCTGTGTGTGTGTAATGACTGGCTTCAGGTCTCTCTATTTGTTCCCATCTGCTCCAGAAGGAAGCTTCTGTGACGTTGTTTGACCAAGACACTCACCTATGAGTATAGCAGAATATCATCAGGAGTCATTATATCACCACATTTTCTTAAGATCAGTAGTATTTGGTTTTACCCTAGGTGTCTGGGCTATCTAATCTCCTATTGTTGGTCATTCACACACTGTCTGGTATTGGTTCCATTTCATGGAGTAAGCCTTAAGACAAATCAAATATCAGATATTCTCACAAGCTTTGTGTCACCTTTGCCCTAATATATTTTGCAGGCAGAAAAACGCTGTAGATCAAAGGTTCTGTGGCTGGGTTTGTGTTTATGTTTCTCTTTTGGTAGAATGCAGAGTACATTTCCATACTAAAGACACTAAAACATAGAGATACAGTTTCTAGCTCTACCTTTCCAAGGTCAATGACTTGTGTAGATGTTGTCTTCAGCAATGAGTATTGCTGTAATTTTGTGGAGAGCAATTCACTGTTTTAGCAATAGCCTATGTTGTTTGGAGGTTTTCCTGGGACCCCTTTGGCCAACAACTCAACTGGATGTGACCTAGTCCCAGTACTGAAAGCTTTGATTGGTGACAAGAGATAACCTGTTGTGACTTGATCTCCTTCATTATTTGGAGACTTCATTAAGATTACCTTCATACAATTTAGAAAGTTTCTATGGCACTCCCTCAAATGTCCCTCAATCTGGCTGTCTCTCCTTGCAATCTCTTTCTCAATCTCACCTCCAATGTCCCTCACAACCTGATCTTCCCATCCCTTTTCCCACCTGATCCTCCCATTACTGTCTTTCATAAAATCTATTATATTTATCCCTCCCAAGGAGATCCTAGTATCTTCTAGTTCCTTCCTCTATACCTATCCTGTCTGAATCTACAGATTGTAGCTTGGTTATAATGTACTTAACAGCTAATATACACATAAAAAGAAATACATACCATACTTATCTTTTTTTGTCTGATTACCTCACTCAGGATTTTTTTTAATCTAGTTCAATCCATTTGCCTGCAAAGTTCTTGATTTTATTATTTTTAACAATTGAGTGTACTCCATTCTGTAAATGTACATTTTCTTTATCCATTCTTTAACTGAGGAATATCTAGGTTGTTTCTGTTTTATGACTGTTATAAATAGAGCAGCAGTGAACATAGTTGAGCAAGTGTCTTTGATGTACAATGAAACATTTCATTGGGTATATGCCAAAGAGTGGTACAACTGGGTCTTGAGGTAAATTATTTTCAGCCTTTCTGAGGAACCATACACTGATTTCCATAGTGGCTATAAAGGTTTGCACTCCCCCTAGCAATGGATGAGTGCTCCCTTGTTCTACATCCTCACCAGTTTAGCTGTGCCTGTTTGTTTTCTAAGAAGAGACAGAAAGGGGGTGAATCTAGATGGGAAGGGATGTGAAGAAGAACTGGGAGGAGTAAAAGAAGGGAAACAACTAATCAGAATATATTGTATGAGAAAAAATATTTTCAATAAAAGAAAACAAACAAATAAATACATAAGATACCACCTGAGTTAGAAAGAAATCTTTTAAAAGTACAGATGGAGGTTACGTAGACAACAATCATGCAGAGAAATGTCAGGACAGGAAGTCATTGAAGAAGTCATGCTAGGTCCTTGAGGAAGAGCTGTGATTACAATATTCAGTCAAGTGGAAATAAGTCCTATATATGTCTGATATTCACACAGGCCTCCTAATGTTCTGATTATGACTACTCTGTATATGCAATTGTTTTTAAATGTATGTGGATTCTTCAGTAGACATTTCAGAATACAAATAAATTTGACATTGACTATTTTCTGTGTAAATAATGTTCTTGTATTATTAAATGAGCAGAAATTTGTCAGTTGTTATAAAAAAATTATCATGGAATTACTCTCCCTCTCTTTTAACACTTAAAAACACCCATATACATGCATGCACACATGCACAAACACATAGCTATCTATTAGAACCATGGTGCAAAACCAGAGGAATAGCTGTTGTTTCACATGATAAGAATTAGTAGAGCCAAGATTCTGTCTAAGGCTTATCAAATCCTGATTCTCCTACTTTCTACTATAGGAATTTGGGAAAGGTGCACTGGGCCAAGATTTTCTCTAACTGATATTGCATTTACATATTATACATTAACATTTTCTGCAGAAGACCCCAAAATTATTTAGAATTATTGGATATCTAATAGCTCAATCACACTAGACAACTCCAAGCCTGATCAAAGCTGACCTAGGAAGCAACCTCCTCCTCCAACATCTCTTCATCTATTATATTGCATCTATTATATTGCTAGTTCCTTAACCTGGAACTGACCTTAATACTTGTATGTAATTTAAACAGTATAAACTGAAGCCCTCATGCTGAGGACACACACACACACACACACACATACACTCACACTTCTCAGCCAAGGATAGCTAGGACATGTTACCACACATAATCATAAACTTACTTAAAATGTTATGAGAAGCTGGAGAGATGACTTAGTGGTTAAGAGTGCTTGTTGCTCTTGCAGATGACTTGGGTTCATTTTCCAACATCCGTATGATGACTCACAACCATCTGATCCAGAGAATTCAATGTTCTCTTCTGATTTTGTGGCATCAAGCATGCATGCAGGACATATAGACAAAAGAATCATACATATAAAATAAATCTAAAACATAAAATAATTATTAGTTTGTAGTACATCTCACTAGCTCAGTTCTTGAGAAGGAACTTTTTAAATGACAACACCTACCTCAATAGTTGAGAAATCAGTCAGTCTCCATTTTGTTCCTAGAAGCCATTTTGAATCTGTAGTCAGGTTAAGATTCTGTTTATTATAAAATATAAATGTCTGTTTCTTGGTGAGGGGATGCATCCTACACCCTATATTCATAGAATTACCAAACACCACCACCTCCAGAACTACTCATTCTCAAAAAATGGTGTGCCATGTCCCACTTTCCTTAACTGTTTGGTCTCACTTCTTTTTTTTTTTTTCTTTATTCGGTATTTTATTTATTTACATTTCAGATGCCATTCCTTTTCCTCATTTCCCCAACCTATTAATCCTCTATCCCATCTCTCCTCCTCCTTTTTTGCATTTATACTGTTTAAATTACATACAAGTATTAAGGTCAGTTCCAGGTTAAGGAACTAGCAATATACTAGATGCAAATTGTCCAGGAACAAGGAAGACAATAAACCCAGATAATCAAAGAACATGCACAACAATAAACAGAGCCCTGTGATCACTATTTCTAAGGGCTTATCAGGATGATCAAAGTATCTGAACCTACTTCCCTGTCCTAGCCCAAAGTCATTTTCATGCCTAAAGCCTATTTCTTTGTTCTAGCTTTAGATTTAGATTTCTGCCTATAATAACTTATTTGTTCTAGCCTAAGATTTAGATTCCGGCCTGAAATTATTTTTTTGTTCTAACCTTATGTCAGCTTTCTGCCTGAAGCCCACTTTCTTGTTCTTGGCCAATGTCATATTCTTGCCAAGCAGCCAGACCATTTCCTTGTCCTTGGCCCATGTCAGATTCTTGCCAAGTAGCCCCAAAAGCTTTCTGCCTCTACCTCCTTTTTTATTTTATAAACCAGACTGAGCCTGTCTTAGGTCATCCTGACAAGAAAGCTTTCCTTACCCATCATGGAATATGCATTATCATAAGCAATGAACTTCTGTTTTAGTTAGATAAGGATCTGTGCAGAATCTTACCCATTCTTGGCTAGCCAGCCTATTAAATTAATAACTCTGTCTCGGGGGCCCATTATTAGTTTCAAGTAATGTACTTTGGCTGCCAGCCTGCTCATATAGTTAAAGACAAGCTTTAAGATGATGGGCAGGAATAAAAGTATTCCCAGGACAATAAGGGCTAGCCTGATCAAGCTATATATACCATTCCTGAGGTTTGACCAAAATGAAAATACTGACTTCAGGCCATAGATAACCATGCTTATGTGAAAATTTTCCACTCTGTGGTTTTGCCCTATAAAAGGGGCTTAAGAAATTGGCTTCAGGTTGGTCCCATGAAGCCTCCTTAGGAAGAGACAGCTATAGATTTAACTTTGATGTGTACACAAGATAAAGCTTACTTTAATTTAGCCATAATTTGGATCACTGAGATTAACATAGTATCAAAAGAGTGGCCATAGTCTAACCAGTCTGGTCGTGAGCATCTCTTTATCTCTGACAGTGAGTTTTATATTGTTTTTGTTGGCTTACTTGTGGCACACATTAGAGCTTAGGTTTGAGGCAGGCTACTCTATGAGAGTTCATGCTACTCTCAGCATGCTGTGTTAACTCACTTGTATAAAAATGGATTTTGCACCATTTCAGAGATGCTGATATCAACTCCCCAGGCAGCACTGCTATGCAAACCAAGTTCCTATGTGTGGGTCAGCAGACTCTTCATTCATATGGCACCAGACTACAATGTTTCCCTGATTTTAGTCACCATATTATCGGATATTACTTTCATGACTTCTGCTTCCTCCATGTGACTCTTGTAGGAGACTGCTGTCTCTCCTGGGACAGCTAAAAGGTATTCATGAAAATAAATACAGATTATTCAAGCAGTGAGACTAATTCTAACTACTACTCCTCTTACCAGGGTTGTTAGATCAAAGTCTGGACCATGTTGGCCCCAACAAACATGTTTCCAGAAGTCCAATTAATAAACAGATAATCCTGAAAATCCTGAAAATCAGAAAAAGAACTTTTATTTTATGTGGCCACAATGGTAAGGAACAAAGAGGTGTAGTAACACACACACACACACACACACACACACACACACACACACACACACACACACACAAACATAAAGTATATCTTGGGGTCCTAACATGAAGCTTGGGTTTAAATAGAAGGCAAAATGTATGCATAATTATATAGTCTTGGTCAAGGTGTGAGTCCCCCCCATCACAGACCTGTCTTGGTCTCAGCTTTCAACTCATCTACCTTATCAGACATATTGTCAGATTGTATAAAATTTCTGTCTTGATGTGCTTTTCCCCTTTAGCTGGCACTGTGCTTCAACCTTCTCCTTCTGCCACAGGAAATTTAAATGTCTTAATTTCCATTGTTTCAATGGTTTGATGACCAAGTAGCAGGGCATACATGTCTTTTTGAATATCTTCATTCTTGCTAAGGATATTAATATGTCCTTTTTCTTGTGAAAATGGGTATTTTAGTAAGTATTTGAGAAGTATTCAGTAGATACAAGTGTCAACTGCATATTGAATACCAAGTATTTTGTGTTGAAGAAGAAATTGTTGAGTAGTGACTGCTACTCTATGCCTTGTCCCTTACCAACTAAAGCTCTCTTGTGTGCCTGAAAATGGCATTTGCTATGGGCTCAGGGGGACTCTGTCCTGCCTTAGGTTACAAGGAAATGAAATATGCAGGTCCTTCTAGTCATCTCCTTCTATGAATGCTTTTTCATAACTTTGGGAAGTCCATCTATGTGCTAAATCAATATATACTTAGGCAAGTCTCAACAATGTATGGGTGTGTGATAGCTACAGGTAATAGAAACACTCCACAGGCATATGGGGTGAGTTAATGTTGGAAATCCAGGATATAAGCCGTCCTTCTGGTTTGCTGGTAAATAACTAGTTCCCTGAAAAATGAATGTTTCTAGTGATTTGAAATAGACCCTGAGGGGATCCAAGCAGAGCACAGTCCAGATGAGTTCAAAGCAGTGTGAGGAGCACTCCTGGCTGCTGTTTACTTGTCAAGTCCATACAGCCCATCAATCCACATCTAGAGTCTATCTGCAATTGCCTGCTAAATATTCCTTCCAGTCTCCTTGAAATATTTGATTTATATGAAAGAAATCAGATGGACACTTCCTAAGAAGTAAGAAAGAAGCTATACTGAAGTAGAGCTCTGCCTGCGTCCTGTCGGGCACATTAAAGCCATGAATAAAGCACCAGAAGAACAGCAACCTGTGATAAATCTGAGGACTTGAAAAGAGTCCTAAGAACTAACTGCAGTCCAGGAGAAAACTCCATGCTTTGCCAATCCTGATGGGTTTCAAGGAAAAAAAATGTCGCTTCTAGTTCCAATTACCCTCCTGGGAAATTTCACTTGAAAAATTCATTAGATGCAATTATCACCTCCATAAATTTTACTGTCCCTTTCATAGGCTTGAGTCAGTGGAGAGCATGTGAAAATGACTTGATAAAGCAAGTGACAAATGCTAGGCTTGGCTTGAAATTATCTCAGAGATACCCTGCCAGGGAGCCAGCAGATGTAAACAGGAAGGGTAGGTGCCTCTACCATGAATGCACACCACACAATATGGGCTTGATTCATAAGAAGACCAACCACGTCAGGTATGTGTATAAAATAAGCTACCCAAAACTCAGTGGCTTAAAAGAACATACTTTTAATTATTTCTCTTGAATCTTTACACTGGCTGGGGCTTGATTGCTCTGAGACAGCTGGAAACATCTTGCCATCATGTATTCCTTCTTGTCCTCCTGGGACCATGTTGTGATTAGACTCTGAAGTGTCTCCACACAACAACTGACTGTGTATTCAATGTGTGGCCCCCAGGCAAAGGTGCAATTATGGGTACAGCTGGGAGCGTTAGGAGAAGAGGCCTGAATAAAGTAGGTCACTGGTGAAATCCCTTTGAAGTCCACTTTTCTATCCTCTCTGTCTCTGCTTCCTACCTGGTGTGAAGTGGACATCATCTTCCTCCACATGTTCCCACCACCATAAGGGGCTGCCCATGTATGGGACTCAGCAACCCTAGACCAACCTCTGTGAACCTGAGAGATGACCCCTTCTACTCTCAAGTTGTGTTCTTAGGTGTTTTAGTCACAGACAGGCAAATAACTACCAGCGCAGCTGGACCCTGGGGATTGTCTTCATAGAGATGGTAAACACTCAACAGGGAGCTTAAGGTACCACTCACTAAGCCTCTGCTTAACTCACCTCTGACAACAAACAACCCAGTGGCCCACAGTAAGTCACTTGAGTGAGTCCCAAACCAAAGAACAAGGAAATACATTCTCCCTTCTCAGGGGTCAGAAATGTGGAGCCAGATACTGAAGGTCCTTCTTGTATCTGTTGTCAGTTGGAGAAGATACTCTTCTGGGAATCTAGACTCCTTTCTTCCTTAGAAATATTCTTGTTCCATGCACAGAAGCACAGAATTGGATATAAACAGGACCTGTCTGACTTGGTAAGGTTCACTTGCTATTATGAGAGGAGAAAGGAGAGCTAGAACCAGCACCAACTGCCTGCTTCTAGAAGTCTTCTCCACAAGGACCCAGGGGAAGGCTGTGGGCCTCCTAGTGCTCAGCAGCTGGAAGAGAGAGGGTGGCCAGCTCCTCAAGCAGCAGTCCTCCAGTCCTGAGTGGGACACTGGAAATGGCAAGAGAAGATGCCACTGATGAAGGTGCTTCAAAAGGGGAAAGCAACATCTAAGGCTGCAAGAGCAAAATCTGCTGCAGAGCCCCAAGGCCTCACCTTTCCAATGGGCTGACACTGTCTATCAGTTTGACAAATCAAGAGAAACTGATTGGAGCAACTTCTCTGCAGAATGCCTACTGCATGAAGATGGTTCTGATAGGACATTTCTCCTCCATGCTATGCTCTGGAGAAGAAAGGAAATCTGGGTGTTTTAAGAAATCTAAGGTACTCCAGTTTTCTCATCAGGGGACAGCATTAAAGAGATCTCCTGTGTTCTGTTCATATTCAAGATGTCTTGAGGGTCACATGGCAAGGTAGACATGCTTGGTCACTCACCTTCCTCATAGCCCCTTGTCCTGTTTATTGGCAAAGACCTATCATGGTACAAAACTGTGGGACAATAAACCTTGATGGAGACTTGGTGGGTACACACCTGAGACTTAGGCAACTTCCTGCTCCCTGCCAGATTCCTGGCCTGGAACACAGGCCACACTCGCCACATAAAGAAATGTCACCTTGGCCAAGTGGGGCCAGAATAGAGTTCTCCATGCTAATGAGGTACCTAGAGGCCCTGAGGGCTTAGCCAATAAGCTTCCAATCCCAGACTTTCCTCCCTGCAAACGGTATTTAATCTCTAGTCCACCCTGAGAAGTTGGTAGGTTAAGGTATGCATTCATTTCCCCTGATGTACAGCAGTAAATGCTATAGATAAACATGGATTGTCTCTTTCATCTACCACTGCCATGAGTAACACGGAGAAGGCCTTCACCTACAGAGTCACAGCTATATCTCCTGTAGAAGGCCCATCTGCACTCCCAGACAACCTCCACCAGGCTAAGGACAATCAACCCTGAGCTAAGCCTGAGCTCCCCCTTCCCCCTGCCCCAGGCTAGATGCTATCCTCAGCTTGCAGGTCCCCTAATTCTGGTTCTTCTGTGACTCCCAGCGGTGCCTGGATGTCCAAGAGTCAGAGAACCCCCTTTGGCCCCAGCCTTGTCACAGGCCTGGGGATCCCTGAACCAGCTCTGGCTTTCCCACATCTCAAACTTTACTTGCCTATTCTCAGAGCTCTATCTCTGAGCTCCCCTGAAGCCCAACATCAGCCTGGTGGCAGCCCTGGGGGGTGGACAAGAACCAACACAAAATCTGGTGACATTTTCTATGTCAGATAAGGCACAAGCATAAGATCAATAATGGTCGATGAAAAGCAAAGGAACGTATGGCCTGTAATATTATTGTCTGAGAAAGATTTCGTATCAGAGTCAATCAGAAGAGTTTGTAAAGTCTCTCAGCTAAGAGAACGCTCCTCTTCTCCAGATGCTTCAGCCTCTAGACTCAGGTACATGATTTGCAACAACTGTTTTGAATCAATGAGGTAACAAAATCATCACACTTAAGATGATAAAGTGCAAGGATAACTGTAGTCATTGATAGGATCAATCATAGGCCCAACTTCTCCTGGTTTTATCATAGCAAACAATAAAAATCCTACTTACGTGCGCTGGTTTTTAGAGTGAGTTTGTTTGTTTGTTTGTTTAGCTTAACAGCCCAGCAATCCTAAGCACTGAAATTGCCTGAAAGAAATAATCCTAAATCAAAAACGATCCATTTTTATCCATTGTTTGTGTGTGTGTACACATGTGAGTTAGTGTGTGTGTGTGTGTGTGTGTGTGTGTGTGTGTGT
>JANHMN010000001.1:164622558-164635890 GCA_030674055.1 Rhabdomys pumilio
GTGTGTGTGTGTGTGTGTGTGTGTGTGTGTGTGTGTAAGAAGCTTGATGAGACCCAGTCTTTGGATGTAGTAGAGTGGGGGTAAGTCCTAGGAGCAATTGTTTTTCAACAGACAGGAAAGGCAGTTTGGCTGTATTTATCTTCATGACATCTGGAGAGCAGAGTCTAAGCCAAAATAGGCCACTGTTGCCTGATGGTGACTAAGTCCTGTCAGTGTCCCAGTTCTCAGTATTCTTGCAGTCTCTGTCAGCACAAGGCTAAGTCTCATCAGAAGGGAGTACACCATGAGCCCAGGAAGCTGAGATATAAGGAATGGTTTTAAAACCCCTGCTGAGTGGTCATTTATCTCATTACTTCATACAAATTCATACAGGACAAGGATACTTAGAGTGTGCTTGTTTCCATAGATACCCAACTCCTCCCACCAACCTGCACCCTGTTTGAAAGCAGCATGTACAAAATGGTTAAGTCAGTAGCGCTTACAGCTGCTCATTGGAATATTGTTATACCAGAATGGTGGTGGGATTGAGGACAAATCAGAAACTCAATTCATAAGGATTTGAAAATAATCACCCCTCCCTCATGTCTTCCTCCTTCCATTTAAATAAAGGATTAACATGGTTATTTTGATAACAAGCCATGAGTATGCAGCATATGTATCAGGTATCTACACCTGCGCTAATGCCTTATGAAGTTGTCTGGAACAGAGGCACCTGGGGCACCACAGGGTTTCTACTCTACCTCCTCAGGGTGGAATGTCTACAAAACTACCTAGAATTCCACCAGGAGACAACTTTTTCCCCCACTATTGTCAACTTTCCCTGGCTGTGACAAGCCCCTGAGGTAAACAACTCAAAGAATGAAGTCCTTTTTTACTCTTGTAGTTGCAGATATTTCTGCCTATGGTCCCTCAGATCCAGTGGTCCCTTGGCTCTGCAGTTTCTGAGCCATGATGCTGTGATGTTCAAACAGAGAGATGGAAAGTAACTAGGGTACCATGTTGCATTCCAGCATCCCAGCCCCCATGAACTGCCTTCCATCCCTTTATCAGAAATCTGCTGTTAACATGTGCCCCGAGTGGGAGACCCAGCATCCAGCATGCAAGCCTATGGGGACATTTGAAACTGTGACCCTCCCCTTGTGTATTAACCTGCTCAAATATTTTTATCATCACAGACACAGGAGTATTTGTTTTGTGTGCTAGTTTCCTTTTTCTTAGGTTGTCTAGCCTTGGCTGCTAGGAGATCTCACAGAGGGCTCCATCCTTCTGCTTCTGAGAAGTGGTTGTATGTTATCTGGCACTGCACAACAACCCAGGATCCTCCTGTGTATTTTCTTCCCCTGTTTTCTAAGTCATTTCTTCAGGTTTACGTGGTTCCTTTCTTTAGAAATGACACTAGGAACTAGGACAGTGAGAGTTGGTTGATATTGGGGTTTTAGACTCTCGGTGATCAGAGCAAGATTATGTATGCTTATAGTAACCCATGGACACATACGTGCCTGTAAACAGTTCATATGCGAAGATCTGAATACCAAGCCAAACAGGATTCACTGTGATGACTCTCAAGTCTAATTCCTTACCACATCAGCCATAGCTTGCCCACTGTTATCCATAAACTCCTACTGCACCTTCGAGAATACTGGACCTTGATGCCTGCTATATGTTTAGTTGGCACTTCAGTTCCTGTGTGCGTTGGGAAGAATGATGACGTCTGTCTTAGAGTTTCCATTGCTGTGGAGAGACACCATAACCAAAGCAACTCTTATAAAGAACAACATTTAATTGGGTCTACAGGTTCAGAGGTTCAGTTCATTATCATCAAGGCAGGAATCATGGCAGCGTCCAAGTAGGCATAGCACTGGAGGAGCTGAAAAATTGTATATCTTCACCTAAAGGAAGCCAAAAGCAGAGCATCTCCTGGGCAGCTAGGAGGAGGATCTCAAAGCCCACCCCCATAATGACACACTTCCTCCAAAAAGATCACACCTCCTAATAGTGCCACTCCCTGGGCCAAGCATACCCCACTGTGTGAAACAACGGGACAGAAATCATATGTACAGGAGTGGTAGATGATACCTCAGTGGTAGAGCACTTATTTAGCATATACAAGACCTTGGGAGGGGAGGAGTCAGAGGTGTTTTTCATTATAGTAGTGTTCACGTGTGATGCCTTTGGCCTTCAATTTTGTAGAATCCATAATTTCCTGGGCTTCTCAGATCAGAGGCCCCCATCTCTGAATCCCTTCATTGAGATTGTTTTTCATGTGTAACACAAATTCTCTTCCACTGTTTATATTCCTTCCTCAGGTTCCAAAATGGATTTGTATTTGTATTGAGTACACTTTTTTCTATAATGTACAAATACTTAGCTAAAGAGGTCAGAAAGAGGCCTGAGCTTTCTTGGTTCTGAGCCACAGTTACTTCTTCACATCTCTGGCACAGAAGGGCCCATGCTCTTTTTCTTCTATCCGCGTCCAGTTCCTGATGGCCTCATACCTTGCCAAGTTTGGGCTTTTCTTCTGAATTTTCAAATCAGCTAATAGTCCCTTTGTCCCCTAAAAGCTGTTGAGGCTGTCCAAGCAGGGTGCTCTCTACCACCACTGAACCTGCATTTCCCATGCCACCTTGTGGAAGAAACTGTGAAGTGAAGATGGATCTCCTTGGATCAACAACATTCAGACACTCTTTCCCCAAGCCTTCCTTAGTCTGTTTCTTTCCTGGTCAAAAACCTTTTCTTCCTGTTTCTACATTTGTCACACAAGTATTACACCATGAGCTCTTCAGTCTGGATCATGTCATTAATCTCAATTCCTTCGACACTATGTCTGTGGTAAGATCCATCAAATTATTATTTGTTAAGTAACAGAGCATGAATGAAGAATGTCAGGAATTACGTGTAGTATGTATATACTACAGAATATTATTCAACTATAAACAAAAATTAAATCATCAATTTTGCAAGTAAATGGCTAGAAGTAGAAAAGATCCTATTAAGTGGGATAGCCCAGACCTATTTCCAAATCTTCAGATGTGAGCACATAGCCTGGGTTAACTACATAAATGGAGAAGCAAAAGGAGACTGTTGTCAAGGGCTGGAGAATAATAAAGGGGATAATAAAAGGAAAATAAGAATAAGTTTGAAAGCCCAGTTAAAAGTGGAAGAAAGACAAATACAGAAGGAGAAGGAAAGAAAGTAAAATAACAGTAAAGATGTCTGAAAATCATTAAGAAATCATAGTTTAACTATCTACATTTTAGTAAGGAATAATACATGTAAGTTTGTGTATAAATATACATTTATAGTTCAAATAAAATCTCATCAATCTGACAACATCTCCTCTGAGAGCCAAAGACCACCTAGTAAAAACTGAAACATCAGGCATGAGAAGTCCTCTTTGGAGTTGGTCAGAACTGTCCAAAAGACCCCCCCCCTAAACATTGTAGACTATTGGCACTGCCCTTGGTTACCTCCTAGAGGTGGAAAATAAATTTCTATTGTGAAAAACATCATGAATTTCAGACACAGCCCAGAGGCCTCTAAGCTGGAACTGACCAGAATGTCTGCCCACTGAGGATGAACTTTTACTGTATAATAAGGTGTCCCTTCTAAAGGAGGGAAGCAATCAACAGTCATCCCCAGCTATGATGTGTATGAACCACAATGACCAGCATGGCACGATAACCCTAAGGGTGCAGTAGTGGCATGCATACCTGGGTAGTAAACAACAACACTGCAATTGAATTAATTGCTGAACAAGAAGGGAATTACAACTGGTAATGGAAACCTAGTCACAGACATTGGAGGAGAATCTACAACCACCAATTTACTAAACCAGCATAACCCCCAAGTATATTCGAAATATTTATCCTTAAGCCCACAGATAAATGCAGCTCTTGCCTCTCATTAAGTAAATTTCTCTTTGCAATAGATGGAAACCATGACAGAAAACCACAAATAATCAAGATGGAGAGTTGTGGAGCCTAATCTCAATGGATACACACAATTCCTCTTCAGGGAAAACATTGTGGAAAAATGGTCTGAAGATTCTAAGAGCCAGAAGTTCAGAGAGTTTGCTGTGAGACTGTATCAAAGCTACACCCATAAAGTCCCACTGACATGATAGTCTAAACATAAACTGTACAAAGACACTAATAGATATGCCAAAGTGGGTGGTGGAAAGCCCAGAAGTCTTCCATCCTAAAGGAAGAACTACAGACAACTAAGGAATGCGGAGAGTGGAGAAAATAGTCTTCTGCTAGAAAGAGCACTCCAATTGGTTATCTAGTACCAAATGGTCAGCCCTGCAAACATACATACAAGTAATACTATACAGACTAAGTAAGTTATATTTAGAAATATATGTATTCTTAAATAGGAATACATATACACATTTGCAAATAATAGTAATTACTGAAAAAAGGAAACATGAAATTGAGAGAGAGGAAAGAGGGGTACATGAGGTTTAGAGGGAGAAAAGGGAAGGAGGAAGTGATGTAATTATATTATAATCTCAAAAATTTTAAAAAAAATTAAAAAAATGAAAAAGACAAATAACAATTTTGGAAACATGAGTAAGGTTGGAGAAATATAAAGCCCACCAGGAAAAAGTAAAAGAGTAGGATTGGAATTCCCTAGGCTGCTACCAGGCCTGGAGAAGACAGGGATCGAGGCTATCTGGGGAGGATTCCCCAACTTTTCATCAACATAAAATATCAGACAATACCAATGCTCACTCTCTCAAGGACTTAACAATATTGCTGAAGAACCTTCCAGATCTCTAGGGAAGAGACAAATCCCAGACTCCCAAACACTGAGGTTGGAAGTATTCTAGGGGAGTCTCACCCTCCTTCCTTCATCCACTTCTCCGTTGCTGCATTACAAGCGGAAATCAGGGTCCAAGGAGAGTGCACTGCATGGTGAGGAGAAGCACACCAAGACTCGCAGCTGCACGAGGCAGCGATCCAGACTCACATCTGAGGAACATCTTCTGGCCAAAAGAAAGATAGTTTCTCTTAGAGTTCACACTCAGCAAACTCAAGACTGTTTTCTAAACACTACCTGAGGCCCTCAGAGGAGTACAAGATTAGGGGGTGTGGCATCAGTGTTGATGGAGTACAAAGAAACAAGGGAATCAAATAAATCTAGTGTTGTTACCAATATTGGGTAATAAAACAAGAAAGAACTGAACTCAAAGTAGAAAATTCCAGCAACTGAAATAACATTGGAAAAAAGAAATTATACAGAATGACCAAAGATGTCAATGCAATCAAGGAGACATAACTAAATCTGGTACCTGCCGTTCACTGAATGGGTTAGAGTGTGTAGCTTCACTCCAGTGATGGTTAATCGTGAGTGCCAACAAACTTCTGGGTGTTTCTGTGAAGGAATACCCTGGGAGGTTGGGTGAGGTGGAAGACCCAGCAGGGGCATGTGTAGGACCACTGCATGAGGTGGAGTGTTTCTCTGATTAAAAATGAGAAAGCAAGCAGAGTGCCAGCATTAATTATCCTCTCTGTGCTTCCTAACTACTGATACAATGTGACCAGTCATCTCACAAGTCACTTCACTTCCCCCATTATGATAAACTGTATCCCCTCAACCCGTGACATAAATGAAACTCCCCCCCTCTTAAGTCAGCTATTTTGTCATCCCACTGAGAAAAACAACTAAACAGAAAAGTGATACCAAGAAGTGGCATTATTGTCGTAGTAAGCCTGACAATGTGACTGACAGGCCTTAGGAACTGACTTATTAAAATGGGAATAATTTGGAGCAGTAGCCTGGAGATGGCCTACAAGGCTGTAAGAAGACTTCAATGGCCTATTTCAGTAACAGCTTGGAAAACCACAATCTAAGCAAACAGACAATGGAGACACAAGAGACACCAGACAATGGAGATTCGTGAGACAATCTCCATTGTCCTGAGGTTTCCAGGAGTAACAAAGATTCTATTAGGAACTGAGCTACAGGATATTCATGTCACATTGTAGCGAACTGTGACCACATTAGGTTTGTGTCCCCAGGCTTTCAGTGAGGTTGAATTCAAGGACAGTAGACTAATTTGCGGGGAGGAGCATGGCAGCACTAGGTTCAGTGTACTGCTCACTGCTCTTACTCAGGTCTATTACAAGAAAGGACAAATGGAAGAAAATGAAATTTGACAAAGCACAGGAACGTAAGCCAGTTTAAAATTTCAGGCAAAAAAGGTGAAGACAGAGCACTGGTTAGAAACATCTAGAGAAAGTTCACTCTTTGTTCTGGGACAGTAGGAAAGGCTTTGAGGGTAAAACCACACACATACAGATTCCTCTTCCTTGTGAAATTGTAAATTCAGTTGAAAAGAGAGATCTGAAGCAGTTCTTGCTACAAAATAACCTACCCAGGGGAGTGTTTTCTTGGATTCAGCATTGAAGGTACATAGAGGCCTTTGTAACTGCGGCCCAAGGAAGACATCTGGAAACTGCAACAGAACTTATCTGCATTGTCCACATAGTGCTGGTTATGCAGGATGAAAAAGCCAAGAAGCATTTAGTTATAGAGATTTATAGCAAGGATCCATAAAGTCTCTTGGAGTAGCAATGTCAGATCCTTGTGTGGAGCCCAAAGGCTACACTATCGAAACCCCAAGTAGGAAAGTCATAGAGGGCAACCGCTGCAATTGCAAGAGAATTTAATTAATTAGTCCAATGCACTGGGGCTGCTTGCTCACGCAGGAGAGGAAGCAGCCAAGAATGCACTTGGGCAGAAGTATATATACAGTTAGAACAGGACAGGTGTTTTTGGTGATAAACTGGTCAGTTGGCATTGATGGGCTGTGGGGGACCCTCTAATGGGGAGCTATCATTTGTCAGACGGCTCCATATGTCTGATAACCCAAGGTTTTTCTTGGAACCATGTGTCTTCACCCTTTTTGGAAAGGGAGGAATCTTGTGGTTTTTCTTGGGACTGTGTGGCCTCATCCTTCTGGGAAGGGAGGGGGTCAGGGGGTAATTTTCTATGGACTTTACACTTGCAAGGTGGCCCTGGGAGGTGGTTGCAGAAAGTTGAGAAGCTGAAGTCTAGGTTACAACACAGTCTAGGCTGGCAGAGATGCAACTTTGGTAACACCACGGATAGTATCCTTGTTACTGCCCACCCATCACCCCTTGTAGTTTTTTCTATTGGAGAACCCTGTCAGTAAGGTCACAGTCCACTATGTCTGCATAGCTCTCTGACTTATATACAAAATGGAGGACTCCTTTTCTCAGTGGGGTTACCTTTTTTTACCTGACCTTGCTTGGAGAGTGTCTCTGAGCACGGATGCCTGACCTTGTTTGAAGTATGACCCTAAGCAGAGCGTTTTCCAAATGCTGCATGACTCGGTACATAAATCCTGATCTAGCTGCCTGCCCATATGATAATTAGGTGCTATGTTAAAAGAAATCAGCCCTCCCCATCCATATAATAACTAGGTACTATGTTATGATCAATCACCCTTTTTCACTTGTACCCCTAAAAGCTCTTACAAATGCTATCCCTGGGACAGAAAAATAGAGCCATCTCACTGAAGCTGTCTCTGGAGGTTCTTCTGTCAAATTCATGGCTATCCAAATCCTGCCCCCATTTCTGCTTTCTCTACTTCCATCGGCCTGTAGCCACCACCACCCCAAGAAGAGAAAGGATACCTACACTTTTCAATAAACCTGGGTTTTTTTTTCTACCCTGTCTAAACTGAATTTATCTACTACCTGGTAATCCCTCCCTTGGTTCTATGGTGGCCAGTCCACAACATTTACTTTACCTTATGGTTCCCTATCAAATGGTAATGGTAACATTTGTTTAGTAAGATTGTTTGGAATATTAAACAATTATGTTAAATTCTGATGACACAGATCCTAAAATGTAAAAAGAAGAGGAGGAGGGAGGGAGGAGAAGGAGAAACAGGAGGAAGAGGAAGAAGGAGGAGGAGGAGAAAGAGGAAGAAGAAGGAGGAAGAGGAAGAGGGAGAGGAGGAGGAGAAAGTCATTTTCATTAATACTGTCCTCATTGTAATGTCATATCAGCAGCTACTCAATTTTATCAAGCCTTCATTACATAAACACTGCACTAAGTGGATAGCATTCATTTTTAATTTAATTTTATTCATTACTTATTTTGTATATGTGAAAGAGAGAGACCATGAAAGAGAGAGACCGTGTGTGACAGACACAGGGAAAGAGAGAGAGACATAGACAGAGAGAGATGGTTACGTGATCATAGCATATCACGGAGGTCAGAAGAAGAAACTGATTCTCTCTTTCCATCATGTGAGTCAGAGGGACTGGACATACATAGGTCATCAGGCTTGGCAGCCTGTGCCTTTAACTGCTGAGCCATCTTACCAGCATATGGTTTCCTTGCTAATTTCATTAATCATCCATTTATACCAGAATGTTATAGATGATCGATCTTATCATATGAACAGAACTGAATAAAATTGCCTTTTTTATGACAAATTCATCTGCAGCCACTTGAATAAAGAAGAACAGAAATAACTCTCTGGAAGAGTTATTTGCTTGGTAATCCAGAAGGGAGCATGACATGGTGGTTAGGGCAAAATCCTGCAGAGGCTGCACCACTGCCCAATTTTCTGAGAGACAGCCTTCCAGTTGTGCTGCCTTCCAGTTCTGCTGCCCTGCACGGAACCAGAGAGCTGGTTATATAAATGGTTTCCTCTCTGACTCATGCATCTCTCCAGACTGAGGCTGCATTTCTCAGTGACTGGTAACTATTTTAATGAAGAGGAGAGAAAATTGCCATATAGAGAAAAATCCCTGAATAAACAGCAGGAGCATAATTGCTATGGCCTTCAGGCTCCTGGGGACTCACGCCACTTTCCACATTGATTGTCATGATTACCTGCTGTTTAATTGTATATTTAGGACTCTGTGGAAATTGCAAACATATTTCAGTTTAACTGTAAGAGTTTTCAGTCTGAAAGAGGTAACACACTCACTCTGCCTCTGGAAAAAAACTGGTGCTGTTGTGTTCATGTTCTGGAGCTTGTCTGTGGGGAAGTTTGAGGACAACCAGTTTCACTGTCACCATCTGGAAAGCCTTGTGAGGTCACTTGTCTAGCTCAGGACCACCACTGGTAGCAGCCTGTTACAGGAACAATGAGCATACAAGGTAGTCTTCTATTGCTGAAACTCTGGCATCTTTGCTCTGCACTCCAAAAGGATTCCATAATCTTAGGCACAACATGGGGAGACCTTAGAGGCCAAGCAAATGGCAGATTTTCCAGATTGCTCCAGAATGAGTTTCAAGCCAGGCAAGCCTCATGTCCAGGATGTAGATGCACACAGGACACAGGCTTCGTAAACCCTAGTGACAGCAGTAAACTATGGTGTCTCTAAGAATCTGTGGCTTTTTCTGCTGACCAGCACATTTCTTCAAAACTCAAAAAGTGTTGTGTTAAATGGCAGGTTCCACAGCAGCACAGGCTGGGCAGGTGGCTGAGGAGAGTGAGTAGACATGGGAAAAAGCAGAGAAAGACCTTACCCATCAATCATCAGAATGAAGATCAGAGTCCATTAGTTGTCAGTGGGCATGGTCAACACTTGTAGACTTAGGGTATTCCACTGCAAACACACATCTGCCCACATACCCGTTCCATCCATGCCATACAATGTAGCCTCTTCCAGAAGCATCAGATTCTGTAAGGCTTAAATCACAGCGGGTAAAAACTTTTCTCCCAAACGTCAGGAATTTTTTTCTATAGACTTCACAAATGTATTTTACTTACTTACATTTTCCCTGCCTTGAACCTAGGGACAGCAAACAGTTTGGGGAATCATGTCAGTTACTAAGCTGTCTACACAACAAAAAGACTTGCCCTGGCTTTGGCTAAATCTGCCTACAATTTAAAGATGTGTTATTCTTGAAGGGTCTCATGGCAAATTCTACAATATTTTTCTTGCTGGGTAATGGTGGTGTATGCCTTTATCTTAGCACTTGGGAGAGAGGGGCAGGAATATCTCTGAGTTCAAGGACAGCCTGGTCTACATAGTGAGTTCCAGGATAGCCAGGACTACTCATAGAAACTCTGACTGGTGGGGGGGGAATACTTTTTTTTCTAAGTTTTGGGAATGCATGCCATATCTAGGAAACCAAGGTAGTATCCTCTAAATGTGGATGTCAAAAAGACATAATTTGCCCTGAGTCCTCCAACTTCTGTAAAATAAAGCAGTTTCAATAAATCAGTGTTCCCTTGCCTGACGAGATTTATTTCTGTTTGATATTTAGTTTCCGCTTTCTTTTTAAAACTTATTTTATTAAATTATTTTATGTATATGACTGCTCTACCTGCACATACACCTGCATGCCAGAAGAGGGCATCAGATTCTATTATAAATAATTGTGAGCCAGAATGTGGTTGCTGAGAATTGAAATCAGAACCTCTGAAAGAGCAACCAGTACCCTTAACTGCTGAGCCATCTCTCCAGCCCTAGTTTCTGTTTTTAGAATTAGGGATTAAAACCAGGGCCTCTTAAACTAGTAAGTACTCCATTACAAAGCCACACCTCCAACCATTTTTAACTTTTTGTTTTAAAAGGAGGATGGTTTGCCAAGTTGCCCAGGATTGCTTTGAACTCAACCGATAAACCTCCTGAGTAGCTGTAACTATAAACCTTCCCTAGAGGGATCCATATTCCCTGGCTATAGCAGGAAGATATTTTGTAAGATGTGATGGCCAGGTCCTACCTTGAGTCAAGAAATCAGGCTCTGTGGGGATAAGGCCACTTGGTTAATGTTCCCTGGACAATTCTAATGTGATGCCAGGCTTAAGATCCAAGAGAAAGGTTCGTTTCTGAAGCCATACCTGTATAGACATTCTGTCACCTGCTACATAATCCTCTCTAAACTAGATTCTCAAAGGAGGCAGAATTAATTTAATATGACCCCTAATGAGTTTTGCCTTTGTGTAGGCCCCATCCAGCCTGACCTTGGTTTCAGTCAGGAAAAATGATGATGTCATATTATAGAGAAGACTAAAGTCAGAGGTCCCACTGGCTTTGAAGAAGCCATCCCGCTGCAGGAGAATTTTTCTCTTTCAGATTTCACGTACTGGTGTCTACTTGCGAGCACTGTGATATTTGGAGATTGAACTGTCAAGAAGCAGAAAGATCATGGAGACGGGAATTCTGTGACAATCTGAGCTCCTAGCCTTACAATAAGAGTAAAGGAATCAGTCTGCTCTCTTTCCGCCTTGGGGGAGTATAGCTAGAAGTCCCCAGACTACAGCCCAGAAGAGAACACATTAGCCTCCCATTTACCAAGCAGGGTTAGAGACATTCTCTGCCAACTGTTAAGTTTGATGATACTGAATTCTTACCATGATGAGGACCACGGCAGCTTAACAACAGAGCAGAAACTGTGTAAGTTAGTCTAATCTAAGCTTAAGTTCCGTGTCTACTAAGTGTAGCCCTTTGGGCAAGCAACTTATTCATTTTGATAAGCCTCATTTTCCTATTATGTGAACTATAAATAATAATATTCCTCAATCTCCCAGCATTTTGGGGGTATGTTAGAAGGTGGACCGTGTTTAATAAGCATGGAAATTACACCTTATCACAACTAAAAGACAGTAATAGGAATGGCCATTACAAGGTTTTTGCTAAGTGGCTTATGGGATAATTTGTGCATTTTAGCCTCCCATTGTGACCCTTCCTCCTAAGAGATCATTCTGCAAGCCTGACTGACAGGGCAGACACGCTTAGAAATGTGGAGCTGGGTGATGAACAAGTATTTGCCGAGGAAGGCGATGTCCTGTCACAGAGCTAGTAAGTAGCACTGGCAAGAGGGCCAGTGCTGATGGCCTTGTGTGATAGCTTATTGAAGCTACAAAGCAAAATCCTGAGTTTCTTCTTCTTAATCTGCACCTAAGAAAGTCTAACCTAAGCTAATATAGTCTAATATAACCTATTATAGTCTTCTAACCTTTTTGATTACTAAAACTACTCTCTCTCGTGCTGTTTTATGCTTTCCTCAGATACCAAGTGCAATTTTCAGAGTCAAAAATTGGAAAGCTGCTTGACAGCCTGAGAAAAGCTAGGAGAAATGATTGCACATACAAAGCAGAATCCAGGGAGCATGGCCCAAAGCACCTACTACTCAAGTGGCCCTGTAAAAACAAGTTCTGAGACTCACTGCAGAGAGATCCTCACACAGAAAGTGGGGAAGAGAGATCTAAAGCTGGATCCCAAGAGGGACTTCTACTTGGCTTGAGAAGAACTTTTCAGAAAGCTGCCTGACAAACCCCAGAACTCACATTTAAGGAGTATGAAAAAAAAAAAGTAATGAAACAGGGATACAGTCCCTCCTACAAAAATAAACTCTTTAAGAGGTTGAAACATGGGGGGCTGGAGAGATGGCTCAGCGGTTAAGAGTACTTACTGCTATTCCAGAGGTCCTGAGTTTAGTTCCCAGCAACAACCATCTGTAATGGGATCCGATGCTCTCTTCTGGTGTCTAAAGACAGCTACAGTGTATGCATATACATAAACAATTGAACAAAAATTTTAAAATATTTAAAAAGTAGAAAGAAGCAAAGTTTGAAGAGATAAATGAAAACATACTAAATTATACTGAAAGACAGACATCAAAATGCAGCAAATGCATTCATTACAAGAAATTTTGGTCAAGAAAAAAAGCAATGAGATTTAGATAAACTCATCTGAAAATTGTAAAATTATCAACTTCCAATTAGAGGTCTCGATTATTTAGTGTACACAGGTCACGTGGGTGCCGTGTGACAAGGGCTATTCCATGATGGCACCAGGAAACAAGTTCAACATTGGTTCCACTGCTGAATTCTACCTCCTGGAAGGTACACACGAGTCCCAGAGAAGAATACCTGCCTTCATGGTGCCTTATATGAAACAGAATCCCTTTTAGAACTGCAATGTTCATTTGATGGGCAGTCTGAGTTAAATTCACTCTTGCAAAGTAGCCATAACAACCACTTCAAGCTGTAGGATTAAAATCTAAAGCAAATGTTCCAGGTGAGCAGTGTTCAAATATGCAATTAGCCCTTGCTCACACAACATAGAAGGTGACTGCTGGTCACCAGAGAGCTCTTGTTCATTCTGCAAATGCAAAGCTGAAAGCAGCCACCAGAAAGTTAAAGAGGGAGACGGATCAAAGGAAGGCTAGAAAAGGGAAAACTGTTCAGCTTTTAATCTCAGGAGAGCCTCTTGCTGGTTCCTACTGCCACTGCATCTTAGAAGCAAAATAAGTGTTAGGCTACCACACACTTCACATCAATGAGGCAGGCCTCCTCAAACTGGAACCAAAGGCTCAGACAGCAAAAGG
>JANHMN010000001.1:164641426-164669411 GCA_030674055.1 Rhabdomys pumilio
AGTGGCCCTAAAGGTATCCATGTCCTGTGAGTATATCACTGCATTGGTTAGTTTTTGACAACTTGACACAAGGTAGATGAGTCATGTGGGAAAAGGAAACCTCAAGTGAGAACATTTACAGGTTGTGGTGCATTTTCTTGATTAATGATGGATGTGGGAGCACCCAGCGCACTGTGAGCAGTGCCTCCCCTGGTCAGGTGGTCCTGAGTCATATAAGAAAGCAGGCTGAGCAGACTACGGAGAGTAAGACAGTAAGCAGCATACTTCCAGCGTCTCTGCTTCAGTTCCTGCCCTGATTTTTCTCGATGGTGGGCTGTGATGTGTAAATGTAAGCCAAATAAACTCTTTCCTTTCCAAACTGATTTTTTTCCCTTTTGTCCAAATGTTTTATCAGAACAATGGAAAGCAAACTAAGAGCCATGTCACATGGCAAAGGGGACTTTGAACCTGTGATCATTTTAGATCCCCTTGAGGTTAGTCTAGTACAATCAAAAGCGACCTTGGGATAGCAGAGAGATGCTGAACAGTTAAAATCAATGAGATGTTACACTGTTGGCCTCAAAGCTAGAAGATCAGGCTGGCAGCAAGTGACCTCCAGTGGACCCTGGAGTCTAGCAAAGAGCAGAGAATATATTTCCCCATGAACTCTGCTGACACCTTGATTTCAGATGGGAACTATTCAGTACTTCTTAACCTATAACTGAAAAGTAAAATTATGTTAAGCCATTTATTTGCTAAATTAGCACACCAGGAATAGTGCATAGATGCAGAGGTGCAAGACACACTTCTGAGCATTTAGGATAGTCCTGTCTGAGTCCTTCCTGCCTGAAAATCCACAAAGGTTGATTTCTGTGACCCCACATGTATAATCTAGACTTTGAAACTAAGTCCTTTTAGAAAAGAATTTACCCTCAAAACCAGTTTGCAAGGAATGCAGTGTTCCCAACAAAAACCAGTAGTTTAATCCTTAGCCACTCTCCTTTTAGGAAGCAATACAGTACACTGGCTAAGAACATTGACTCTGGCCACTAATGTCCTGGCCTTGAATCCCAGCTCTGCCATCATTAGTCCTGTGACCCTGGGAAGTTTACTTCTCACCGTCTAGTTTATTAATCTAAAAATGAGGAAAGAATCATATCTATCAAGTCTGAGTTGAGCAATATGTCTTCCTCCCAAACCCAAACCCTTTCTAGATGCTGAGAATGCAGCCCTGCCTGGAAACAGTTTTTACAAACTGAAGTAGCTGAGACAAGGTCACACTTAGACGCTAGTTGGTGAAACTCCCCTGAGTCAGCAATACCTGAAATCAACATACATGCTGGGGTTTCATTTCTTCCTAGAAACTTCACCATTCTTATTAGCCAATCATGTAAGAATGTGAGGCCTGGTTCTGACCAATCAGAATGATGCACAGGACTCTTTGAGTTTAGGATAAAAACTCAGCAGACTTCCTCCTGGGTGGCCTACTGACCCTGATAGCTAAGAGGCTGTTCATCCTTTTGCAAAGGTAAAACTTATAATTTGTCAAAATACTTTGTATCATGGGATCATTTTCTTGGGAACTCATAAGCATTTCTAACAATAAGTATATGCCTTCTCTTTTTCATTAGTTTTTAGTGTTCTAACCGCTAAGACTTGTGGGACGACTCCTATGTAGACACAGCTGATCTTTGCTCTGTGTGTGGCTGTCTGTGGAGGTTCACAGTGAGCCCTTCACTGTCTGGAAACAATGGATCCTCCGTGTTTCAAATCTGAACCTTACTAGTTCCTGGCTGCTAGGGCACTGATTCTCAGTGTGGGTTTTGAGATTCTCTGGGGTTACACCAATGCTGTGAGGCCTCCACGATGTAATGGTCCTATCTGACTGATTTATACACATGTGAGAACAAAAGCTCTTTTTTTATGTGTTTTTTCATATCCGTCAATTAAAACAACAGACCACCGCAGATTCAATTTTAAAAAAGAAAAGGTAGATTATTTGATCCCAGTCATCTTCTATGGAGACAGAAATTAAAAAACTCACAAAATGCAAATAGAAGACATTCTTCTCCTTTTCTTTGGTAAAACAGGAAGGGGTTTGGCATAAAATAATGTGTAACTGTGCAATGATTTTATTGATGATAAGAATTTTAATATAATTAATTAATTTCTAATATTAATTATATATTATATTCCTAATACTAATTTCTATATATTAATTTTCTAATATAACATGCAAAAACTCTGTGTTGTAGGGTATCTCAATAATCTTTTAATTTATAAAGTGGTCCTGTAACTAAAAATGAGACATGATGTAACACTTTCTTTAGGTTTAGAGGTTTTATTTACAATTTCTCAGACAGCTCTATTTCCCTCACTATTCAGTTGACAGCGGAGATTCAGAAAACAAGAAGACATGCACACAAATGGCTTTGTACACAAATAAATTGTGGAGGAATTTACTTTGAGAGTCTCTGATTTATTGTTTCCCTTTTTATTATTTTAGGAAGCCATCCACAATACTTTTGACTTTCTGTGTAATTCTAGAATCCAGGCTCAATTCTCTAGAACATACCAAGCTTGAATCATGGTGAGAGTTGTTTCCAGCTTCAGACCTCAGATGCCAACCCAGAAAGCCAGGCATGAGGCCCAAAGCTGACAGTCCTCAGCTAAGATACAGATTCTGTGTCCAACAAGGAACTCCTCTGTGCTCCCTGCTAAAAAGCTCAAAAGGTCTAACCTCAAATCCTTGAGATGGCAGCATGGCTAGTATCTGAGGGTCCCTCAGAGAGTCCATGGGGGTATTCATGTATTTAAAAAGAAACTTTTACTTATTGAAATAAAGAAATAAAGGGCTTTGTATCTGGTTTAAGAATTAGCATATTTCCTCTGTTGTAAATAATAGCCTTCTACAGTGTTTTTATATGCTATCAAGACTTCTGTTTCATATGTTTATCTGAAATTTGCATGGTGCTGATTTTTAGGTTGTTGAGATCTATCTCCATATTTACATAGTATGGCAAACGATTTTTTCGTTGTGGTTTCTGGATAGTGAGAGCTAAAGAATCAGCTTTAATTAATGAGAGATTGGCATCATAGAGATAAAATCTTCTAGGAAGTGTTTCCTTAGAGTCAGCACACAGAAAGTTGTGGGCCAAAGGGGATCTAAGACTGGGTCCAGGCTGGCCTCTACCTGGCTCTGCAGACAAGCCAGACATTAGCTTTTGTCTGTGGTCTCTGCAGTTCCAGCCTCTGGGTTGCCACTCTGGTATCTTTTGAGAATGGAACTTGACATGAAACTATAAAATAAAACAAATTCTTTCCTGTTGGGAGCCAACTTTAAGCAGAAAGTGGCTAAAAAGCAGCTATCGGCTTTACAGCCATCTTGAGCCATATACCCTGACATGAGACTTGGTTTTCAACAGCCTACAACAGCTAAAGCACACTCTGATATCCCACATAACTTGTTTTGCTGTTTAGTGCCCACGGCTACAAAGTGCACGCGGTATCCATGCCTACAAAATATGTGGTGCACATGCTATCCACGTGCTGTCCACGCCTGTAAGGCTTACATCATATCCACACCTGCAAGGCATGTGGTATCCACGCGCCTACAAGGCACGTGACAAAAGTCTATAAATACCCAGGATTTCCTTGTAGTAGGGGTGTAGTAGTAGTAGGTGTAGTGGTGTGTGTATGGTGGAGACAGTAAAGAAGACTTTACTACAGATCCTCTGGCTTGTCTCTATTCTTCAAGTCTCTTCCCCTTCTTCCCCCGACTCTCTTTTGCTAGACCCTGACTTGCAGAACAGAGCGGGCCATTACAATTTGGCCCCTAAGGTGGGGCAGAGCAGGCACCAACATTTTGGTGCCAAGCATAGGGCAGCTCGGGTCTTTACACTTTCCTTTCCACGTTACCTGTCAGTCATGGCACTTTTCATAGTAGCCAAAACCAAACCAAGGCTGAAAAGATAGACTTGGGAAAAAAGACAAAAACCACTTCTGGGTTCCGTAACTTCAGGAAACAGCACATTATGAACTCCCTTCATGGGACCTTAAGATCAGTTCAACCTCTCAGGCTTCCATAGAGGTTGATATAAACACAGCATTACTAATCAAGCCCTGTAAGCCAATATACATCTTCCTGCAGTGTCTCTGAATGAGCCTACCAGATCAAGAGGAAATGTTGGTTAAACTATCCAAATAATAACAACTACCTACTAATGGCAGTCCCTTTCAGTATCCGGGGTGAAATATTCAGTGTTATAATGTCAGCCAGAATTTGAAAGGAATAAATTTTAATGGTAACAAATTAAACAAGATTTAACTAACTGCTTTCTAGACCTAGAGTGCTGCTCCAGGTTAGTGGATCACACTTGGTTTCAGCAATACCTTTGTCCTGACTCGGTTTCTCTAATCAGAACCCAAGAGGATAATTCTGCTGGAACAATTAACTGATAGCAACGGAGCAGAGGAGTCAGTGCAGGGTCTGCTGAGCTATGGTGTAAAGTCTTAGTTTGCAGGAAGGGGCAGCTGGAGGCAACGCTACACAGGGGACAGGCACTGTTTGTGCCACCCCAACCCCGCTGGGCACCTCACAGTGCTGCAGTAGAGTTTTTCTTGTGACTTCCTTTATGTGGATGTCTGACTAAAGGAACTACTTAGGGGAGCTTCAGAGGGTACGATCCCTGAGCCCATCAGTGGCCAGTGGCTGGCTCGCTGGAGGTTAAGAACTTAACCTTAAGAAATACTTAATCTTACTTAAACTTAATCTTAGAAAGTACCTTTACGGCTAAGGCTTCTAAACCTCGAACTTAACATCCTCAGCTCCAGTACCCTAGAATTCTTTACTTTTTGTTCTCCTGAGAATCTGCCTGAGAAACAGTTAAATTCCCAGAACCTCGAACTTACATCTTCAGTATCCTCAGTACCTGTGGAGAATATATATACACATACACATACACATACACATACACATACACATACACATACACATACACATACACATACACATACACATACACATACACATACACATACACATATACATATATGTCTATATATTCAACAAAGACAAAGGCATTGCCAGTCTTCTCTTTTTTTGACCTCTAGTTAGGCTGAGAAAAAGAAGAAAATATAAAGAGGAGAAGACAGGAAGGAAACTGGGGCGAAAGAGACAGGAAATGAGAAAGGAGAGAGCTGGTTCTCAGGAGAAGTACACCAGTTGGCTCAAGTTGGTTGTCTAGGTAACATGCAGCCCCAGGATTTTGTCAGTGACCCTTGTTGTCTCCAGTTCTGTGAGTCTGACCTTAGAGCTCTTGGCTCTGCTCAACTCTCCATCACTTCTGATCTCAATGAGCCAACAGCTATGAGTCCCTCTCTCACCTCTGAGTCTCAGCACTCACCCTGCAGGAGCCATTCCAACCCCACAAGGCTCTCAGATTTGAACAGCACCACCTGCATGCAGCCTTTGATTTTCTGGTTCACAGAACCTGCCCCCCACAACACTCCTTCACCCTAACAAGGTGTCCTTGTGGAGTTCACTGTGGTTTCCAGGAGGGATTGCTCTGCTAACCCCTCTTAGCACTCGTCCTTGTCACCTGTAGCCTTGGTTTTCTTCACACTGCTGTACAGCAAAAGCTAACATTCGGAAAGGCATTAGAACGACAGTATTGACTTGCTGTGACCCAGTTCAACCCCATTCAACAAACCTATTTTTAACAACTAAGCAGTGTAGGTTGCTCTATTTCTAGATTGCCTGTTTCTTCTAAGTTTTCCTTAGTTGAAGTAATAACACTGAACACTTTTAAGTCATGGCCCTTCCTCCACAGCAGGCTAAACACTGTATACTTTACATGTCACATTTAAATTTCATACAACTCTATGTATAGAATGTCTCATTATTTTTATTCAGAACATGCAGTGACAAAAATCAAAGGAGACTGTAGCATTTAGCTAAAGTTGCTGAGACTTGAGTTCAGTTGGTGTCTTTATGACCTACTGCTGACAACTGCCAGAGGGTTTCAAAAAACTTTGGCCACCATGACTTCTTGGTGAAATGTTAATCACCCTGCAGATATTAGCAGCAAAGGCAGGGGTGGAAGATGCTAGCCCATTACACATTGTACATGACAGATGTTCATTCTATATAGCAGGAATGACAGGAATCCCTTTTGCTGGGATTACTTTAAGACAAAGCCAGTTTTTCTGCTACAGGAAAGAGTTGACATAACCTTCCTGGAAAGCAATTTGGTGACACAGAAGACTACAATTTAAAGTGCATATAGCCTTTGATCTAGCGTTTCTACTCTCAGAGTTGCCTTGAGACAAAAAAGAAAAAAAAAAAGAAAGAAAGAAAGAAAGAAAGAAAGAAAGAAAACAAAACAGTTAAGGCCCTGTGCAAAGACTTAGCCCCAAGATTTATTTATTAGCATTCTTTCTAATGACAAGAACTTGAAAATGACCAAATGTACATGTACAGCAAGAGATATTTATACAGTCCATAACAAGGAATGCTGGGGAGTCATTAAATGCTATATATATATACATATATATATATATATATATATATATATATATATATATATATATATATATCATACAGAGAAAGCATTTTACATTAATTATTAAAATGATTTATAAAAATTATGAAGTATAATTTTTAAAAGAAAAAATATGTAATAAATAATAGTAGATTGGCACTTCATAAATATGACATGTATATATTATATGTTAGGCTCCACACCACATACCTAGAAAAATCAACAGCTTAAAAATTAGATGACAAAACTACCTGGAAAGAAATACAGCAAAATGGTAATTGATTGAGTGCCTCTGTTATAAAAAGAGGACTCTTGATCCTACCACCCCTTTTTGTCCTGGGGATGGTTTTATTCCTGCCCATCATGTTAAAGCTTGTCTTTAACAACATCAACATGTTGGCAGCCAAAGTACATGGCTTAAACCTGAAAATGGACCCACAGACAGAGTTATTTAATTAACAGGCTGGCACAGAGCCTTGCCAACTTAAGACAGAAGTGCATTGCTTTTGATAGTACATATTCCATGACAGGCAAGGAAGACATTCTTGTCAGAATGACCTAAGAAAGGTTCAGTCTTGTTAATGAAATTAAAAAGGGAGAGAGGCAGAGAGCTTTGGGGGCTGTTTGGCAAGAATCTGACATGGGCCAAGGACAAGGAAATGGGCTGCTTGGCAAGAATATGGCATTGGCCAAGAACAAGGAAATGGGCTTTAGGCAGAAAGCTGACATAAGGCTAGATCAAAAAAGTAATTTCAGACAGGAATATAAATTTTAGGCTAAAACAAGTAAGTAGGCTTCAGACATGAAAATGACTTTGGGCTAGGACAGGTAAGTAGGCTCAGATATTTTGGTCATCCTGATAAGCCCTTAGAAACAGTGATCACAGAGTGTTCACAAAATTTTGTTTATTGTCTTGCTTGTTCTTTGACTAGTTGTGTTTATTGTCTTGCTTGGTCCTTGACTATTTGCATCTATTGTACTGATAGACCCTCAACCTAGAACTGACCTTAATACTTACATGTAATTAAAATGGCATAAAAGCAAAAAGGAGGAGGAAGGATGAAATAGGGGGGTTCTAGGGAGGGGAAATGAGGAAAGGAGATGGTATCTGAAATGTAAATAAATAAAATATTTAATAATATGAATGCCCAAAAGTAAATAAATAAATAAATAAATAAATAAATAAATGACTCCCATGAGTTTTCAGCTGGCCTTATTCAGTCAGCTCAGAGAGAAATATCTGTTGGGACTGCCTGTATCCCAAGATTGTCTGCTCACCTTGGGCAAACAATTTCAGGAAGGAAACCCCACATAGTTCCCTATAGCTGCAACAACTTCGTCACACCCAAGTCCCTCACTCCACACTTACAAAGGCTCTCTGCCAGTTTCTCCACCCCCATGCAGACCCTTCCATTTCCCAAGAGAGGTAGGCTCTTCCTTGATACGTGTGCTAATAAATACAGTCTCGTCTGTTCAAGGGCAAGTTCTGGTCTTTTCCTGTCTTCTGTCTCTATATATTGCCTCATAAATCTCACAATAATAGTGAGCTTTCAAGGATGCCATAATTACTCATGATACTGGCCTCTTCTTTTTACTTTGTAAGTGAATTTGTTTTACTTTCATTAAAAGGGAAACAAATCACTTACCAAAATTATCATAAGAAAGATGAAATTATAAATAAATTTGTTTCTTTAAAGCATGTTGGCTGTCATGATATCAGTGTGGTTGCTTTTGTTTTCTGAGATATTAACAGGAACATTTGATTCCAAAGCATCAAGTTTTACTGGTGCTTATGAAATAAATCCATGTGGTTTGAATGCATCACTGACAGAATTTACGGTTAGTAATCTATTAGTATTTTCAAGTCAGTACCCAGAGGATGCTTCTCTTCTTTGTTGTCTCCTTGTTCATATTCATTTTTATTTTATTATTTGCATTATTTATCATCTTTTACTGTTATTATTTTCCTATAATCCTCTCGTTCATATTCTTTCCCTGTCTAACTGTCCTGTCCTCACTGACTCCATGCTCCGTGTGTGTCATCCTTAGTGAGTCTGGGCCAAGCTGTGGCCCTTTTTCTGTGCCCAGTGCTCTGTTTCTTTGAGCAGCCTCCTAGAGCATCATTCATATAGGATTTTTCTTTGCCAACTTCTCTATGCTGAAATGACACCCCCAAATTCCCTTATGCGGCTCTAGTTTGACTACAGAGAAAGTCACTTAGATATAAAAGGTACAAATATACACAGAGCAGTTCTGCTAAGCTCTGAGGTAATTGCACCAGGTGCTGGACCACATACTGTGTCACTGCTCCAAGGGCAGACTCACCTGGCTGTGTGAGAGCTGCAGATAGTTTGCTCTTTCAGCTTCCAGTGGGCCTTTTCCTTCTGCTTCACTCGGTCCTGGACCAAGATGTTTTGGCTGTAGAGGATAGGACATCAACACCGTGGACAGAGAACCCTCTGCCTATGGATGAGAGAAACAGTCGTGGATTCCAGCTCATCTTTACAGATTATTTTCCCCTTTGGTCTCTGATGCTTTATTTTTACTTCCGTTTTTTTCAACCACTGCCCCTAAGGCACAAAGGCACAGGCTAACATGGACGATTTGCAAGTTTCTCAAACTATAAGACTTACTCCTCAGAATTCTAAGTGGCTTCCTTTTACAAACTTATCTGTCACCACAAAAAAGTTAAGTTTGCCAACCCTGCCTCCCTTTACAGCCCCTGGGAATTTGCTTACTTTGAGGCAACTCCATTGTCAGATGTGAAAGCCACGGGGTTTTAGCTCAGGTTGAAGCTGAGATACTTCACCATGTACATTGTTTCAACTTTAACTTAGATTTCATATTTGAGACAGATATTACCGATATTAAATTTCTAACATTATATTTGAGATATTCCTCAGAGTTATATGATGGACTTACCGTGACACAGCTGAAAAATGAACAAGGGATTCACATGTGGCTTTCTCTGAACCTCAGTTGGTCCTATGCTTGCTGTGCTAAGTCTATAGCCAGTTAAGACGAAACCAAAGGAGGCCACCAAATGGTGCTATCCAGGGGTTGATGGACACACAGTGTACCTTCAACTCCATTCTCCTCTATCTTGCCTTCCTTGCCATCTATAACATCTCACTGCTGAGGCATAGAGTCTCCCAGTTTGTCTTACAGGCGGGCAGCTGATGCTTTGAGACAAACTTCATCAGGAACAGTGCTAACTAGAGTTCCTGTTGATCGTCCCAGGGCTCCACTCAGTCTCCAAGAGTTTTCAGGGTCCTCATTCACGCTCTGTGGATGGCATCTCCTTAACCAGAACTTCTGAGCATCATACAGCGTCAACACAGAGTGTGCTTCATATCAAGACTCCCTTTCTAAGGGGAGGCAGGTGTCGGTTGGGGGCACAGCTTGCAAAGGGGAAGTAACTGTCAAAGTCATCCTTTGTGACTTGTAGTCAATTCAGGGAGGGAACTCTCTGTGTGGTGGCCTTAGAAGCTGAAGAAAGGGACATGGTCTGTGTTTGTGTCTTTGCAGCACTGATCAGATACTCAGTGCAGCCTGCTCTCCCCCACCCCCCACCCCAGCAAACATTCTGCTGTTGTTGTTCTCAGTTTAATCCCTTTGACTCTAACACCCCAAGCAGTTGCTTTCTTCCTGGCGTGGCAGCCAGCTGTGCTCTAACATTTCAGCAAATTAAAAAGTAATTACCTCAATAATGGATTAGTTACGGACTTTAATCACTCTGAAAAAAAAAAGCATTTGGATTTTCCATTTCTGGAACTATGAAATTTCTTGTCCCCACGTGGCCCATCATTTAGGGTCCAAAAGAGCATCAGGCCTTGGCTGACACAGACTGACATTAACCCAGAAAACAAGGAGGTGGGTGAGGCCAGAGATTCCACCACCACAGAGAAGGAAAGCTGGTGATGAAGAACAACCGTCTAGACAGTAAGTGGCAAACAGACATTCTCCGAAGATACACAAATGCTCAGTAACACATAAAAAGCACTCAAGATTGTTAACCAACAGGGAAATACAAACTGGAACCTCAGTGAGATTCCTCAGTGAGATTACACCTCGCACCAGCCCAAATACCCATTATCAAGTGGGCAAAGGACAACCCATGTTGGAGTGACGAGGGTGGAGGAAGCCTAATACATGCTGGCAGAAAGGCTAAGCTGGCCTAACCACTGACGATCAGCATGGAGGTGCTCCCACACAAATTAGAACTGACTTAGGACCCAGCTATACCATACTTTAGTGTATGCCCAGAGGAGTGCGAGTCAACATACCACAGAGACACTGAAAACCCTGTATGGCTCCACTCCTCCCAACAACCCTAATGTGGAGCCAGCCTGGATGTCCACTGATAGATTATTCAATTTTAAATGTGGTGTGTATGCACAATGGAAATTCTGTTTATTTATAAAGAATAAAATCATGTTACTCTCAGGAACAGGGATGGAACTGGGAATCATATTGCCAAGCAAAATACGTCAGACTCCACAAAATAATATGTTTTCTCTTGTATGTAGAATTAATTTTTTAAAAAATCATGAAAATAGAATAATAGAATGTGGCCTGTTTTGAAAGATGAGGACTACCAATGAGAGGGGAAGAAAAAGCAAGTAACAGCAGTGAGAGGCAAAAGTGATCAAAGTACATTATCTACATGTATAAAATATCATAAGAAAACCTATTGTTTTGTAGAACTAACACATAATATTTTTTTAACAGAGCATTTGATTGAATTAAAAAGATAAAGGAAGCCAGTGGCCAACAGGTTGCTGATTGTACAATCACCAGGTATGTGGTAACAGCAAACTCACATACTAACTTCAATATTTTTGTAACTCAAAACTTCACACACAAAGTTTTATCCACTGTCAACTAATGATGGTGGAATTTCCCATGGTTCTGTTGAGTCCCACTTTGGACAAAAGTGAAGTTTTTCCTACTAGTCTCATTCATTTCAGGATTCTTAGGCTACCACAGCCTAGAAGATTTAGGTTCAGTCAACATAAATAAACCTCGTATAATAAACCTCACATCTGTGGGTGCTGTGTGCATAGGAGTGTCCTCTAACACTGTCTTAAGAATATGAGAAACAGATCAAAGCCACATCAGTGGCTTAGAATAACAGCTATGTGCTCCTACGTGGTATAAACTGGGCTCAGCACTGGTTCCAGCTGTTCATAGTCTCCTGGGACTAGGTGCTAATCCAGATGTCTGGATTAGATGTCAAGATGGCCAATTAAAAGAAAGCAAAAAAAAAAAATCATAGTCATTAGAGCCAAAATACAGCTTCTCGGTGAGATGGGTGACTGGGGGAACACGCTCAAGTTTGATATGGAATAGACAGAGCCTTGGAAAGACCCAGAAACTCTGGTTGTTGGAACAGGGAAGAATCAATCATTGGCCTCCAGCTGACAGCAGCCCTGAGCGTGGCAGCGTGGGGTATAAAAGAACAAAGACACAGAGGACAATGGGCACAGAGACAAACATGGGACAGGACAATGGACTTTGCTTATCTGGAAGATCCCATAGGCTCCACTGGAGAGTATCTTTCCATATCTCCACATAAATGCTGCTGTTAGAACAGGAGCCATCTTAGGAAGGTCACACCCAAGCCTGCTATTTTAAAAACGCTGCATCCCACTGTCTTCCTTTCTTCTGGAACTCATTGTGAGTATTGTTCTAAAGTACCAGCCAGCCTCTACCCCAGTGAGATTGGTGGGATACCACTGAGTAGAGTTAGTTCTCTGAGTTAGTTCACCTGTGCTGTGGGGCTTGTATTGAAACCTGGACCACAGTAGAGCTCATCTTTCTACTAGAGTAATGGTTCTAAAGGCCAGATAAATTGAGGTGGAGGGACAACCCAGTAATGAATTTGTCTACAAGAACTAGGTCTCAAAAACTAGTCTTGGGCACTGAAAATCATAAGTACTACTGTAACGCTCTTCACAATTCAGATTGTTGCCCCAACTTCCATGTAAAATTCATGGAGTAAAGAAGTGGTGCTCCAGTTCAGAGATAGACAGCTCAATTCAGTCTTTACCATCCCAGGGGATCTGAAAGAAGCTGTTCAAGGTAAATTCCAGCCAAAAATGAATACCTCTGATTTCATACCACCATGTAGGAGAAAGCAGGGAAGCAAAATTATTCCAGTTAACTGGGATCTCAAACCACTCCCATTGAACAACTGGTGACCAGTGCCATAAAAAGGGGGTGTAGAGTCTTTAGTGTTTGCTTTCTACAGGATACAGCATAGCCCCCAAAGACATGGAATTAAATACTGATTATTAGGGAAGGATATATTCACTCTTGCCCAAACAAGTACTCCAGTGGAAGCAACACTTTTAAAAATAAGATCTTTAAAAAACTTAATCGGATTTACTAACAGGTTAATTGACTGACTTGGCAAACACACACAACAACAATAATCTTCTAAAATATCCTCAAGTAAAACTACAAAATTTATACACCCAAATAGATGTATAAACATCAACTAATAAATGTTAAAAGATATGAAAAACATGTCCTTCAAATGCTTACAATTCTCTGGTAACTAACTTCAAAGACATGAAACTTAATGAAACGTCAGCTAAAGAATTCAAAGCATTTGTTTAATAAAACATCAATGGACTTCATTACAAAAAAGAAAAATAGCTAAATGAATCAGGGAAGATGACATAAGACATGAAAGAGATGTTTACTAAAGAAATAAAAAGTTTTGAAACAAGAATCAAACAGAAATCTTGGAAATACAAAATTAAACAAATAAAAATCTAGTGGAAAGTCTTCCTAACAAGCTAGATGATACAGAAATATTTCAGGGTTTGCAGATTGTCCTGGTTTGAGTTACCTTGTTGTGATAAAAAAGATCATGGCCAAAATCAGCTTGGGCAGGGAAGGGTTGATTTGGCTTATACATCCTGATCAGTCTCATAATAGAGGAATCAAATGCAAAGACTCAAGTCTGGATCCTGGAGACAGAAACTGAAGAAGAGACAATAGAGAAATGTATCTTACTGTCTTGCTGTCCATGGCTTGCTTTGCTTGTCTTCTTATACAACCCAAAACCATTGCCCAGAGATGCTACCACCCACAGTGGGATGGGTGCTCCCACGTCAATCATGAAAATGCCACACAGGCCAATCTGATGGAGGTGTTTTCTCACCTGAAGTTCACCCTTCCCAGATGACTCTAATTTGCACCAAGTTGACAAAAATGCAGCCTCTAAGGGGATAGGAACTCTATGGAAATACCAACAGAGTCAACTAACCTAGACCCTTGGGGCAGCAACCACAAAACATAGATGGGCTGGACCTAGGCCTCCTGGCATGTATGTAGCAGATATGCAGCTTGGTCTTCACATGGGGCCTGAACAACTGGAGTGAGAGCTATCCCAAAAGCTGTAGCCTGTACATGGAATATGTTCTAGCTGGTATGCCTTGTCTGGCCTTGGTGGGAAAGGATGTACCTAGCCTCACAAAGACTTGATATACCAGTATGGGAGGATACTAGGGGGCCCCCACCCACTCAGAGGAGAAAGAGAGTGGATGGGCAAAAGATTGTGGGAAGGGTGACTGAGAGGAGGGCAGTGAGCAGGATGTAATGTGAACAAGTTAATAATAATAATTAGTAATAATCATAATAATAATAAATTTTAAAAATTAAACACCACAAAGTTGATAGATTGAGACATTCAGTAGTAAGTGAAAAAAGTAAGAAACTATGACCACAAATATTACTGGGACAATAAAATAACAAATGTACATATTGTTAGCGTAGAAGATTTTCAGTTATAGATTAAAAGCACAGAAAACCCAGTTAATGAGCACATGAGGAAGAAAGGAGACAGCAAGCACAAGGGCTGTCTAGCACCCCAGTGGGTATGACAAGAAAAAGATCCTCCCTAGGCTGTATCAAAATCAAATGCCAACTCTGCAAAGAAAGAATATGGGCAACCACAAAAGAGCAGTGCCAACTCATGTCCTGAGGCAAAGTCATCACAATAACACATCTCAGTAAAAGCACTAAAGGCCGAGAGACCGTGAAATAATGAAAGAAAATAACTCTCAACTTAGGTCTTACCATATCCAGCAAGCTGAAGGAGAAAATCAGACCTTCCAAGATATATGTCAATAAAGTAATTAATAACCATAAGCTATACTATAGAAGAAACATAACGGAATTCCACACAGAGAAGAGGAACACAGGCACAACCACGAGAGCACAGGAGGAAAAAGTGCCGATGTGAGTCACAAAGCAGGGCACGTGGAGGCAGCAATGGTGCTACAAGTTCATGAAGACAGCAGTCCTGCCACGTCCACAAGACACGGTTTACTCTGATAAGTCAAGAAACAGCTGTGGGAATTGACAGACAAGTGGGATTACACAGAGGTAAAAAGTGTCTGCCCAGCAAATGAAAGTTGGAAAAATCTTTACCAGGTAGGCACCCTAAGGGGGTTAATATCCAGTGTATACAAAGAACTTAAAAATTGAATGCCAAAATACCAAATTGACAATGCATAAATAATGGATAAGTCAACTGAGCAGACACTGTTGCAAAGACATAGTACATTACTGAAATATAGCTTGATAGCAGAACATTTGCCCAGCACAGTTAAACCCTAGACTTCATCCTGACATGAGAGAGAGAAAGAGAGAGAGAGAGAGAGACAGAGAGAGAGAGAGAGAGAAACAAAAACGAGTACAAAAGGCAAATGAATACATGATGAAAAACATCCAACTTGTTAGCCCTCAGGGAACTACAAATCAAAACTACATTAATGCATATACAGGGGAATGGGATCAGAATATACATTAAATATATGTGTGATGGGTTGGTAAGATGGCTCACCCTGGTGCCTGCTTGTAAACCTGATGACTTGAGTTCAGTGTCTGGGATCCACATGGCAGAAGAGAGCCGACTCCTGTAAGTGGTCCTCTGATCTCTACACATGTACCTCATAGGTCTCACCTCCATCATATACACACAATAAGGTAAATAAATGTAAACATTTAATATATGTATGAAAAATTATTTGATTTGTTATTCTACACAACTAATATACTAATAAAAAATTAACAATGGTGAAAACAGCATGTAAATATGAGGAAGACACATGATACATGTATGACAGTGTCATATTGAGACATTTTTTTTGTCAGCATCTGAGTAGATTAAAAGACAGCATTGTTTGCAGGGTCACAGACGGGGTTTTGTATCTCCCACCTTGACTATCCCTTTAATTCGAGGATCTCAACAATGTTAAGTTATTTAGCACAATATTTGAAGACTCCTTCACACCAAATCTTCTCTGACTCTATTAGAAGGTCTCACAAGTGACCTTTGACCTTCCTCTACATTGGCCAGCAGCAAATTCTGTACAGCTCCAGCTGCTGCCCTTCTTCTCCCTTCAGGCACTGGGAGCAGAAGCAGGGCTGTTTCACAGTGAGCAGGTGAACACCTGTTCCAAAGACTTTTCTAACCCAGACATCTGAAAGCATATTTTGATGTGTTTGTGTTTCAGCAAGTCCTTTCATCTAAGGCAAACTCTGACCAAAGGAAAAACATCAGGGAATGTAACCTTCTATTTATTCTTTTCATGAACTTCCCCTTTTATCTTTGAAGCCTTCTTTTTCTGTAACAGCCCTCTATTCCCCTCAATTGCACAGCCATACCTTACATAAAAATGGAGACCAGCAAATGCAGATGGGAAATGGCAAGGCACTGCTCTGTAGTCTCTCCCACTGCCCAACTTGCTTTCCTATGATCCTTCTCTCTGCTCTTTTAAGCAGGTTCTTGCTACACCACCAGCCTCACCCATAACCTCATCCACCATTGTGATATGGGTTTCATGTCTTGCACAGCCTGGGGAGTATAGTTCAGATGAAGCTTAGCAGCAGAGCTGAGAGAGAAGAGGAAAGGGAGAAGGAAGCCTTGTTTTGTTAGGCCCCAGCCCACCTCTAACCCTTTCTGACCACTATAACCATCTCTCTTGTGATGATTCATTTTTTAGATGTTTTGTCATTCTTGATTTAAGATCTAAAGTCATGAGAGAGAACTAGGTGGGACTAATTCTGTCTTCCTCAGCAAGACATAATAATTTAAAGCAGTGACATTTCCGACTCTACCTCTAGGACAATGCTGGCACACAAGGCCCTCTGTCTATGCCTGTTTCTCCCTTTATGCTGGGACAGCAGGGCTTTCTCCAAGTCACAGGGGGCAGACCTGGCACTATCACCCAAGGAGACGGTTGATGACATGCCGTCTTACCAAACAGTTCTCGCACAGCTGTTCATGTGAACACAGCCCAGAGGTTGCTCTGCCATGCTCTCGGGTGCCTGTGCTCTGATGTAGCGAGTTCTCAGGCCTTAGCATTCTGTGCCTCTATGATCTTACTCCTGGGGAATGAAGGAAAACATTGACCACATTTTCACACCTAGAACATACCATAGACCCTCCAAATAATGCCCTTCAACAGACCTTTCAGTTACTCGGAAATCCTGACTAAGAAAGAGAAGCAGCATTAACTGAGTGTCCACCGTTTGCCAAGCGCTTTGTATGTGCTGTTAAATGCAGTGTCCTCTGTGCTTAGATTCTCTTCCCATTGGTGAGGAGGAAGAAGGAACAAGGAGACTCACTCGACTCCCTTTAGGTCCTACAGGGCACAATGTGGAACTGCTCATGAGGGAAACAGCACATCCCATTTTCAGGGTGATAGTAAGAAGATGTGTGATTGATTTCATTGCACCAACCAGTACTCAGAAATGTGAAGAATGTGGGTGTCAAGGGCTCCACAAGGTTCCGTTCATTACATTCCATCGACATGAAGATTATTCAACTTTGATTCACTTGGAGTCTGCAGTAGTGACATGCAATCAAGCCTGACATTCATTCAAATCAGGGGCTCATCAGTGTGTTAATTAGCTCAGTGTACTTGTCGTATCTATGTGAGGCAAACCCTAATGATGATCACTTGATCTTGATTTTGTCAGTTTCTGTTTTTCACGCTATTGAAAACCTTAGGAAAGCTCAGCATGGCCCTAGACCAGAAGTCAGGACTTAGCAAGTAGGGTTAGATTCCTGAGGTCCTGTGCAGGATATCCACTGACATCCAAATACACGATTTATCATGTTCCTATGCTTTCCCTGGCTCAAAACTACTCCACTGCTCTCAGGAACACTAATCTCCCATCCATTTGTCAGTTATCAAGTTTTGAGGGCCATCCAGTTGATACCAGCTTTGTGTAAAGGGAGCACATGGAGGACTGTCCCTGGCCTGAAAAGCAAATTCCATACCATGTTTACCATATCGCAGGAGCCAGGGTAGAAAAAGTAAAAGTTACAACATCATTGTATTAGTCACTTTAGAGGTTGCTGTGGTAAAACACCATACTCAAGGCCACTTAAGAAAAAGAGAGTTTATTATTAGCTTGAAATTCCAGAGGGATAAAAGTGTGCCCCGCGCAATCGTCTCGCCAGCAAGAACGCACGCGGGCACCAGGATCCTTCTGCAGCAAGCGTTTATTGCGATGAAAGGAGGAAGAGAGAGAGCCCCAAAATGGCACTGCTTATATACACCCTAGGGTGGCGTGGACATATCTGATTGGCTGCTTGCTCATAACCCCCGTATGATGCCCCGGGCTGGGCAGTGACTTGGCGCGCTTTCACCACTTGCACATGTGCAATTTACTTGTTTACCCGCGGGAGCGCCGGATGCCAGCGCCATCTTTTAATGGCGAATGCTGTCACCGCTCGCTACGGCTCTCTACATAAAAGATAGGGGATAACATTTGAAATGTAAGTAAATAAAATATCCAATAAAGAACTTGAAAAAATAATATCCTACTTAACTATAGATGAACATACTATAAAAGAGTACAGAACGTTACCATAGCAGCAACAGCCTGTCGTTCATGTACGTGTTTACCTATCTTTTGATTGTATCAAAGGCCAAATGGTGTGCCCTACCAAAACATGTGAGCACAGACTCTACCATGTGCAGGAAGCAATGATACCCTGAATGGCATGTCCCAGGATGCTTCCAGTCAGGCAGTGATGCTTGAATCCATGTGTCCTTCGTTAGAAGCCCAGCAGACTTTATCCTTGTCCTAAAAGCTAGAAAGCATCAAATGCTGCCCTTTGTTTCCTAGCAGAGGAATTGAGAGCACTGGCTCCATGCAGATGAGTCTCATTTGTCCTCAAAGTGTCATCTACGAGCACTGCTGCCTGGCAGACAGCTGACCAGAATGAGTTCTGTTATACACATGGGAAGCCGGAAGGGTTGACAAGACTTGTTCCTTCAGAGTGCACATTGTAGAAACTCCACAAAGTCATTCTTCAGTTCAGGACAGAAAGCACGGGTTGAATTGGGTAAGGATCAGCCAGATGTCCTCAGGGTCTGTTGTGTTGTGAATCACCAGGTAGAGTACATCATGAGGAATCACAGGACAGAAACATAGCCAAAGGAACACAGAGCAGAAAGGGTGAGTAGCAGAGAGGTACAAGTTCCTGTGTTTCAGGAAGGCTGGGAGGGCAGGCTCACACCCACGTAAAGAAGACTTCTCAGATGAATTACTCAACTCATGCTTTCCTTCACATGTGCAGAGTTCTTTCTCCAGGAGATTGGGAGGCCACACAATCTCACTGTGTTTCCTTGGATCACTGAGTTCAACTCTTAGGCATCTCCAGATAGATGTTCTTTGGTAACACTAAACCAATCCATATCCTTCTGTTTTCCAACTCAGATGTGGGTGGTTTGCAGTGCCATCTTCAGGGGTTCCCAACATGGTGGCAACACCATACCATGACATCTAGTTGCACCTCTTCCTTCCGTCTCCACTTCAGTCCAGATGAGACAGTCCAATGCCTGTGCGGTTTTACAGACAAGGCTGTTCAGGGTCAAGCCAGTCACACTACTATCCCATGACCACAAAGTCAGCACATGGGAGGGTCAGATGCCAAAGCTGGATGCCCTTATTGCAGACTCATGATCTTCCTACACTCCAGTGTTATGTTCCTGTGACGTTCTATTATCTCTGACTTGACATTAAGGTGTCTATAAGGTACACAGTGTCAGCAATCCAAATAGGCAGAAGTCACTGGTGGCTTTGAAAGCACAGAAGTAAAAAAGAAAAAGAGTAATAATATAAGAGAACTTCATCGTGTCTGCCAGGGGTTAAATAATTACACAGAAACTTATTAATATTTATTAACACTTGAGAGCTTCTTTGGAGGTTCTATCAGGGGAACACAGATACTCCTATACCCTTGATCGAAGACCGGTCCTCCTCTATTCAAGGAAGGTCATCCTCTTGGACAGAACACACAGCTTCGGAAGGGACACACATGGAGTGGAGAGGGAGGAAGGGGACACCCATCTAGCCAGCCAGATCAGCCGAATCAACACTGGCGATCAATGGGGTGACAAATGTCACAGCCAGATTGCCCTCTCGTACATCTAGGCAGATTCTCAGATAGCTCATCAAAATTATCCTGAGCATTCTAGCCCACATCCCACCACAGGACTAATTCTAGTTACCTCTCTTGCATCCCTGGCAGGTCTGTTCCTCTCTTGTCCTGCTGTTGAAAACCCTCTCTCCTCCCAGAGACCCCTGCTCTGCAAGGAAGTTCTGTCTCCCCATTCCTGCCCAGACATCAGCTTTTTATTAAGCCAATCAGCAACTAAGAAAGGTGAATGTGATGTACCATAGTGCTCTGCAGGTACAAAATTAAAAATTGAATATACAGAGACAAACCTTCACACAATGTACAAATGTTACCCAGGATGACACAGAGCCTTAGGCTAAACTGTAAATATGTAGGGGAAAGAAAGGCATTTAAGGAAACTTACTAGCAAGTTAATATGGCCCATGACTCAGAATGCCAAGGGGTCTGGCTATAAAATTGAGCATGGGGCTCTGGGAACTGGTGCTTAGTAACTCTCTCCTTCTTGCTCCCTGAGCCTCAGGGTCCCCACAAACTCTGGGCTGGTATCTCTTGTGTACTTCGCTCATCTGTTTCTGAGGAAAGCATCTGTGCTCACCCAACAGCATACCAACGTGCAACCCCACTCAGCCTTTTTAGCAGCCTAGATTCCAAAACCAACTCCCAAGGATTCATGGAATTCCATCTGCTTTAATTCCACATAGAGAACATCTCATCAGCCCATCTCTGATCCATGTTCTCCCTGGTCTGTTCTAGAAGTCTTTCTTCTACAAATACAGGTAGCAGGGGTTCTTACACTGAGACCAGTGATGATGGCAAGTCATAGCTGTGTAGGAATTATTAATATCAAAATCTGTTGGTTACCATAACTACAGACAAGGTCAAGAGCTTATAAATTAACACAGAAAACAAGCAAATCACCAAAATCCATGACACATCAGGACAATCCCTGTCATTATCTCAGTCTGGTCCTCCACTTTTTTTAAATACAAAGAAGCAATTCATGACTTATACAATAAGCTCAGTGCAGTTAAAAGGACCGGGTGACACCAAGCAGGAATGATAGGCACTTGTTTTTGTAAATAAAGTTTTATTGAGACACAGCCATGATTGCTGGCTACCATTAGGCTGCTTTCACCCAGAAGCAGCAGAGTGAGCAGTTTCAACAGAGATCTATTTCCCTTAGAACCCCAAAGAGCATCTGTCTGGAACATGAAAAGAAGTGTCAATACATGACATACTCACACTATTCTGCAGAACATTACTATTCTGCACAGGAAATTTAACTTTCTGGGGCCTCATGAAAGGAAGGTTACCTTAGGGAATGCTTATCTTGTTTGTTAGTTTGAATGGATCTTGGATCATCAGTCAAGAGATGTGCTTCAGTACTGGTCTTGGAGGGGATCCTACTCAGAAGGGGCAGCAGCACCAGCCCAGATATAGAGGTTGAGGGAAAGCTATTGCTGCTTTTGCCATCCCGCCTTTGCTCCTTGCTAGGAGTGCATTTATTCTGTGTTTCCTGCTGCTGCCTTCTTTCAATGCTGTAGAAAATTAGCATCTTTAGGTTTCCAATGTGGACTCTTCCAATGACCCTCCAGGAATCCCCTAAGCCTTTAGAAGCAGACTGGGATCCACTGCTGTGACATTCAGCCTTGTGAACTGAACAGATCCCAGATTCTGAGCCTCTCCAGTGCACAGACAACCACTGTGTGCAGACAACCACGCAACCTCTATTGTGTAAGCCAATCTAATAAATCCCAACTGTAATTTATATTGGTTCTATTGTTTCTGTTCCTTAGGGAAAATCTAGTACAGAAAACAACAACAACAAAAGAAATAAGAGTTAAATAGGACTTGTATAGAAAATGTCTTTCTCAGGGTTAGTATTGGAGGATAAGACAGATCTGATCTGAGGAAAGTTGCCACCACATATTTCTTTCTGATATCAAAGCCTTCAGTGAAAACTAAAACACTGTTGTGTGCTGTGCCTGTGGTATTATATTCATGTAAGTGTTACTTACCAGATTATAAATGATTACAGCCTGGGCTTGAAACCAGAAGGTCTGGTGAGGAGCCCTGGGTCCTCCTCCAATCATTGGAAGCCATTTGCTCAACTACAGGAAACAAAATCTAGATCTAGAGAATGAACCCCATAAAAGACAGCTAAGCATAGCACAAAATGTGAGGTATCTTTAGAGGTGGTTTGCAGACTCTCCAGACAAATTTTGATGCCAAAACTTCACAAGGACCTTCTCTTTTGGCAAATGAGACAAATCCCATTGCTACCACCCATTTCTATATAGGCCTCACTCATTTGATGGACAGTAGGCATCATGTCTGTCTCTTAGAGGGAATAAGAGCAAAGTCTAGTGTGTCTCTCAGGTCAGCTAGTCTGACCAGCTCACACAGTTAGTCTGAGACTTTGTTTTAGGACACAAGTATGTGAGACATGAAAACTTGTCGTTCCTGAGAAAGCCATAGATACTAGTCATCCTGAGAATGAACAGGCTTAAACATCACAGGTAAGAGTCTTTCTTATTCCTGATGCTATGACCAGCCAGGCTGTCCACAGACAGGGTTTTATCCCTGTGTTCATCTGTCACACAATCTGCTGCTTTGGCTCTTATATTCCTACAGACATATAATGTCCAGAGAGGCTAAATTAACCCCTAAGTAACATTGCTGGGTCATTGGCACAAGTCTGTTTGTGTCTTGAGATGCTTCTGTCAGCCAAGAACAGAGCTCACTGTGTTTAGCATGGTTTCCTTCTCAGAGATGTTCTGAGCTTCCCTCATTGGATGCAGGCTGCCTGTACAATTTCCTAGCTCTCTGCCTCACCGGAATGAGGTAGAGACCAAGATTTCTCAGAAGCTACCTCCCTGTAGGCACGGTTATTTTGCTAGAATCCCTGTGCACTTCAAATTAAGCTAGCAGAAAATCCTTACCCACCAGCTCTGCAGGGCACCTGTTCCAGCTGCCTTCATCACCAGTGAGGCACATCCACGCTCTAGGCTGGAAACTGGCTGCAAAAACAGACAGCCTGGGCTCCGTGCTCTTAAAAAGCCTGGAAGCAAGACAGACTCATGGCCTATACTGTCTTATGCTAGCCTACCTAGCCACCTGCAAGGTTGGTCCAGGGAGAGGAAATCTCTGGGGAGGCCATTGAATAAACAGCTGATGGGAAATAGGGCTATCTTCCCTCGTGTGGCCTGGCATTGGTAGCTATCTACAAGTCTTTAGGTGTTTTGTGACACTTATGGCCTGGGTCCTGCCCTCCTCTGTCCTGAGTCCCTCCATCCTCACTGTATATTTTTACCCTTAGGAACAAGCAATGCTCTATGTAACCTGAGGGGAGAGAGGAGGCGCCTAGGCAAGGCTTCTCCCTTCAGATACCTCAATCAGAAGAACATGAAGCCCATTTTCTATGCAGCTGTTCTCACACAGGCCAACTGCTCCATTTCCTCCTTAAAGTCCAGACTTTCCTGCAATGCCTTTTGTCACACCAGGCTATCTCCCGAGGTTTGTAAATGACAAGAGGAAATTAGCTACAAAGATCCAAGAACACATCCCTTTATTTATCTAAATGTCAATGATCACTGCTCTGCAGACCAGGAAAGGAGCAGGCAGGGGTGCTATTTGCCACCTGCGGGCCTCAGCTAGCGGAGTAAAGGCACATGCTCTTCAGCTCTGCACAGAAAGCCAGAGTCCCCATGAGCACCCACTTCAGGAAGTGTGCATTGACCAGTTTTTCACTGCTGTAACAGAATGCCTGTGGCTGATTAACTGTATAAGAAATGAGGTGATTTAGCTCACAGATTTGGAAATTCGAAGCTTGTATCTAGAGATGGCTTTCTTCTTGGAAAAGTACCAAGGTGGCTTGGGACATATACATGGCAAGAGACAAGAGCACAGGAGTGAGTATGTGTGTGTGTACCCTGATTTTTATATATATAAATAAATTTTTATAAATTTACCAGGACTACACATGCAGCTCTAGCCTGGTGATCTTAATTGTATGTATCTAACCACCTCTACAAACCCTGCCTCTCAATAACATGGCCTTACTACACTCACTTTCACAAAATTAATGCCTCATTACGGGAATCGAATTTCAGTATATAAATCCTTGGAAGACACGTGAAACTGTGATCATGCCACAGCTATGTGTACCCACAGAGGAACATGCAACAAAGAATAAGAAAGCCCCCACATAGCTGAATATTCCTCAGGCTCCTGGAAGGGTATGAGGGTGGGGGTTGGAGAGACGCCACTGCTTCAGGGACCCCAGTGGTTTGCCCGACTGCCTTGCCACCATGATATAGTCCTAGAAATCAGCTACAACCACAATAAAAGGGAATTTAAAATAATGGAATACAGAAAATTGACTAAGTGTTAACATAAATACTGTGCTAAGGTACTTAACTATATCAGTTTGTGGCTAGTAATGTTGCTGCCTAGAATCTTCCAGTCATGAGCTGGGGCGTGGCTTAGTGGTAGAGTACCTGCCTAGTATATCCAAGGGCCTAAATGTTAATTCCCAGTTCTGGGATGAAGGAATGAAAGAATGAGGGTTTTTTTTTGTTTTGTTTTGTGTTTTGTATTTGTTTGTTTGTTTGTTTGAGCATGTGAGGCTATATACAGGTGAAAGGTGAAAGCATTTCAGAGCAGAATTGCATTCAGATTTTGCCTCTCCAACCCACTCCTACCCCTCAGTGTACAAGGGGGGCATGTATGACAACGATTTCACCCCCCAGCACTCTGTGGAACATCCTGGGAGCTCATAAAGCACTGCTGGTTCGGTGTGGGGTACAGCCCTGTCTCTGGAACTTATAAGAAATCTCCTAGGAAATTCTCACATGCAACAGAATCTAAGAACTGCCACAGAAAACTGAATGAAACTCTCGTCTGCTCAGTAAATGTAACCGTGACCCTTTATACCACTTCCCCCAAGTCAGAGACAAAAAAAATAGAGCATATTAAAATCTATTTAATTGCTATCTAGACAAAAGCATTTGAAGATAAAACTACTGGCCAAGTAGATGTTGAAGATTCTCAGTCAGTGGGTTCCTTGTTTTCTAGGCCATCTACCGTAACCCTTGACACACAGTTGCCGATGACTCTCTTTAGCAGCAAAGGCTGTTAATGAACTTTGCGGCAGTATTGAGAAACTGATCACAAAGCAATATTCATGAAAGGAATTAGTGTTTCACCCAACAAGGAGTCTGAGCTGTATATTTCCCCTTGAGAGATACATGCCTCTAAAATTAAACACTGAATTAACCTTGAGAAATGAATTTTAATCAAACCAAGATAACCATTTACTTAACCCATCTCCCAGCCAATAACACACAATCACAGTATTCGTAAGTCTGGATTACTACTCCCTAATTACAGAAATGTAATGGAGTTGAAAATGCCTTTCCTGCTCTGATAGAAGACACATTTAATGTTCTTTACTTTCTGCCTCAGACAGCAACAGCTGGCAATTCATAGAGTCCCAGTTCTCTCTGTTTGTTTTGGAAAATAAACAAAGCAAAATGGTAACATGAACAGCCCAGGATTTTAGTAACCTGTGATCTCCCTAAGCTAGCAGTTCTCAGAGACAGCATTGGAAAGCTGGCCTGGGATGACCAGGGTGACTGGAGTTATGCATGAGAGGTTCATTGTACAATGGCTTGGAAGCACAATGTACCATTAATACTACACTCCAGTGGTGCTCAGTGCATGTGGTAGTTTTAGTGTGATGATCTGATCTGTGCCTAGAAATAAGAAGAAACACATTTTAGTTCTCTGTGACAAGATATCTGTGATGACTGTGTCTCTGTTTAGAATACCTCACAAATCCCAATGAACATACGAGAGCTCAGGCAGTAAAAGTATCCTGATGATGAGGGGAGTAGGCTAATGCATGTTGTGGAGATACCTAGCACCAGGAAAATGGAAAATGTCTGACCAAGAAAGAATATTAAGGAGGACTAAGAGAGTGAACAGAAATCCTGATGGGTCCAAAGAGCCAGATGTGAGATAAACCAAAGAACATCTGGCAAAATCCTAAGGAAAAAAAAACCATAGTATGTATGTGACAAGAATATAAACAAAATTCTTCCCAGGGCCTTGCAGAATCAATGGATGAGTACAGACATTTTTGATGTACAGACACACAAACATACACACTTCTGCATATATGCACACACATATGTTTATACCGTACATATACATAAACACCTATTTTATCTTTATAACTAACTACTGTCTATTGACATTTGTAAGCAATATTTTTAAGACACTGGGCTATTGACCACACAACAGACAGAAAAGACTCTAGGTATGACCTCCAACACACTCTTGTATACCTCAGAATTACTTTAAATTAGCCACAAAGGGTCTATCGGTACCAACTCCTTGACACTTGTTGGAATCATGTGGAATCATTCCATGTGTGAGCCACAAGATGCAATCAGATTAGATCCACAGGGACAGCAGAGACCAAACCACCCTGAAATAAGTCAGCAATGCACTTCAAATATATTGTTCTAAGAAAAGGATGTTATCAGAGTGGAAATGATGCCAATGTGAGCTTTGTAGAGCTTCCCTGTAATCCCAGCATATGGAAGCTACAAATGGGAAGTTGGTAAACTTGAGGCTAACCTAAGATTCATAACCAATCCTTGCCTCAAACCAACAACATGGAGTTGCTTGTTCTAGTCCTTCAGAAGTAAACAAGCTAAGAAAGAGATGATAGCAAATGGCTTGTTGACACCATAATATGACACTAACTGTCTTAGTTAAAGTTTCATTGCTGTGAAGAGTCACCATAACCATGGGAGAGTGCAGGCAGACTCAGGCCTGGAGAGAAGCTAAGAGAACGAGACACTAGATGTGGCATGGGCATCTGAAACCTCAAAGCCTGTCCCCAATGACACATTTCCTCCAACAATACCACACCTACTCCAATAGGTGCACACTTCTTAACAGTACCACATTTTATGGGCTTGTGAGGCCATTTTCATTCAAACCACCTCACTAACTGAATATATGTTAAACCTTAGCTCCTAGCTGTAAGATATTTGCTGTATTTGTTTCACACATAAGCATGTATCATCATGAGAATGAAGTGTTAAAAAATTATTGGAAGTTAATAAAGTGCAAGGTCAGAAGAACAGATGGAGTCAAGAATTGAAGCAGTGTATTTTTCTTGCTAATTTATTTATTGTCTGTCTCTACCTACTATAATATAAAATCTCCATGTCTCATAATTAGAACTTGCTGACTGTTTTCCCTGGTGTTGGCAGATTTCTTAGCATGTAGTCTATAACCATTAAATATTTATTGGATTAAAAAAAAGAATAAAGTATTAAAACAGAAGAGAGGAAATGTAGCCACACTGGCAACAATGACTGTGTTTTAAAGACACTTTGCCATCTCTTGTGGTTATCTGACTATTGAAAGAATGGACACCACAAATTTGGGATTTCCCCAGGACTCTCACACAGGCAGATGAAAAACACTAGAATCTTGATGTTGAGATTGTGGAGGGAGCTTTTCTCCCATAAACAGATTTCACACAGTTCTGACAGTTTGTCAGACAGCCTAGCAAGACAGACTGGGGTGACACAATCATGGTAGTCAGTACCACACCTTGACAGGACTGCTTAGCTATGCATTCCTCTTGCCTTCTATTTAGACCCTACCCTCATGTTAGGACCTCAAAGTTGTACTTCAGAGGGTCCTGAGCCTCTTCGTTCTTCTTCCCCATGTGGCTGCATTTAATAAATCTCTTTGAAGCTTTCCATATTTTATTAATTAATTATTTATTAATTATCTTCTGAAAATGGGGAGCTAAAGCTAGCTTGTTCTGGTTTCCAGGGCACAGACCCCCAACCCTACAACTCTGATAACAATTTACATGTACATACATGAACATAAGTATGTAGGTAGGTAGGCAGTCAGGTAGGTAGACAGATGATAGATAGATAGATAGATAGATAGATAGATAGATAGATAGATAGAT
>JANHMN010000001.1:164669421-164691875 GCA_030674055.1 Rhabdomys pumilio
GATAGATAGATAGATAGATAGATAGATAGATAGATAGATAGATAGATGATAGATAGATGATAGATAGATAGATAGATGATAGATAGATAGATAGATAGATAGATAGATAGATAGATAGATAGATAGATGATATATAGATAAATAGATGTAGTCATAAACACATATGATTATATAACATACATGCTTGCAAACACAAATATATTTGCATAAACACACACAGACACATTCTTCCCTATCTTGGTGGTCACAGCTTAGAAGAATTGGAAATAGAAAGTGCTGAGATTCGACAGTAAGAAATATATGGAGAGCATATATGCCAGAGTCTAAGAAGATGGATCCAGCCCTATAGGTAGGCCCATGAAAGCCACAAGCAATGTATGCTTGTGGTGGTTTGAATGAGAAATGTCCCTCATAGGCCCTTGTACTTGAATGCTTGGTCCCTATTGGTGGCACTTTGGGGGTGGGTGGGGTGGGGTGACTATGGCTTTGCTGTAGAAATTGTGTCAGTGGGAATGGTATTTGAGAACTTAAAGCCCTGCCCCACTGCCAGGTTCCTCTCTCTCCTTTGAGCTTGATTCTTCCTCTCGCTGCCATACTGCTGCTTGCGGCCACAGTTCCTTACCACAATGAGCTCTTCTCACCTCTCAGGAGCTGTAAGCCCAAACAAACTCTTCTATACGTCACCTTGGTCATGGTGTTCTCTCACAGCCAATAGAAACGTAACTAATAAATTTGTATTAAAAGCTCTGTTCTTATCTGGTATTCCCAGCAATTCTTTTAGCAAGTTCAAATTCTTTGTGCTGAAGAAAATGGACCTACTTGCACAAACTGGATAAAGCAGTAAGGGAGAATCCAAAAGTAAAGCAGCCTTCATGGGCTGGTTCATAGCTCTAATGATGCTCCTGAGTCCTCAGTTACAGTCTGTACTTTTTCCCATCCTCAGTGTTGCTGGCTGTACCCTCTGAGTATAGCAAGTCACTACAGCAAACTTCAAATGAGCACACCCAAGTGTCCACTGAAAAGCACTGTTCCACAGCTCTCTCTGGTCAGGAACAGTCACTAACATGCTCCCTCACTTCTCAGAGGTCAACTGAAGCAGAAAGCACGATGTCCAGAACAAGTCATTGTAATAAACTTTGCAAGCAAAGAAGTCTGGAGAGAAGAAAACACTGTGGGTCTCAGTGTGACACACTCACTACAGCTTCCACAACAGGGTATTTTTCTGCCGGGGGAAGTTCCAAGGGTTGGGGGTTAGGTACAAAGGAGGGGGAAATGAGTGGGATTGGGGTGCATGATATGAAATTCACAAAGAACCAATAAAAATTTTCTACAAGAGAACAGTTGTCAATTTATGTCAATATTCTTGAGCTATTTGATTAAAAAACAAGTGGCTATGATAACAAAGCTTCCAAAGGAGCCGTCACCAGGAAGATTTCAAGCATCTCTGCCTCCAGTCCTGCTCATTCCTGTCATTGCTGACCACTCCCTCCAGCAACTTTCCACAGCCCATAGGCCTGCTCATATTGTGCTTGAATAGCCTATTAGACATGAACTCTTGTCTCCAGGGGGAAAACACAGAATCACAAACACTCTGCACCCAAGTCAGCACCCGAGTAACTGCTTCCTAAGTGTCTAGGAACTGCTTTGGCAGCTGCCTGCCTATCATTAAGGCTCCCAGAAGAGAGTTCTGAGTTGTGTGTGTGTGTGTGTGTGTGTGTGTGTGTGTGTGTGTGTGTATCTGTGTGTGTGTGTCTGTGTATGTTTGCATATGTGTCTCTGTATGTATATACCTATGTGTGTGAGGGGGGCATGTCTGTGTGTATGTATGTATTGGGGTATGTCTGTTTGTGTGTATGTGTCTCTACTGTGTATCTATCTATGTATTCCTGTGTGTGCATGTCTGGGCATGTCTGTGTGTCTGTGTGGGCATGTCTGTATCTGTTTATGTGTGGGTGTGTCTATTTCTGCGTCTATGTGTCTGGGTCTACATGTTTGTGTGTATGTGAGAGAGAGAGAAACAAGAAGAAAGGAAGAGAAGAGAAAAGGAGAAAGAAAGGGGAACTTGTGGTCCTGTTTCACAGAAGGCATCACTGGGAAGAAAATGGGTAAAATTAGGTCTTCTCTTGGCAGCTGCTCAGGCTCCAGTGTCAGTGGCAACCTGACTCAACTGTCCATTTCCCAAGCCTGCCTCTGTGACAGGCCTACAAACTTAGGCAGATGACACAACCATGAGATAATCCCACAGACCTTTTAAGACCTTTGCCATTTCCCCTGGGAATTTGTACTATTTTAGTGCCCCAAAGTGCTTAGGCTCCTCAGAGGTGACAGTCTACACTTTTGTGCCCCTGATTCATTGTTCTCTGTGCACTGTTCTTAGCCCTTCCACCACCTGTCACCAGAAAAAAAAAAAATTAAGTCCAAACTCTCTGGCATGGGGGCTGGGCTGTGACAGTGATGCCTGAACACATTGGCATGGCTACAAACAGCTGCATCCTGAGGTCCAAAAGTGGAGCTCCTACAGCTTGCAGAGCAGCATTAAGGGCCATCCTGGCAGTAGTGGGTAAGATTTTTGGGCACCAATGCAAGCAATGAAAAGCCAAGAGTTCTGCCATACCTGACTCCTCAGCCTTCTCTGCTCCATGCTAGAAATCAACACTGAATGGCTTTGGACAGAGGTAACCTCTCATATTCTAGAATCATCTGCAGAAAGAGTGAAAAGAGAAGGTACACATAAAACTTCAGGACTGAGCATGCAAGCCAACCACCTGAACCACATGTGCAGCAGATGTTAAGGAAACTGCTAGTCTCCTGGTTCGATTCAGTGTCAACTTGACTGAACCAAGGGTTATCAGAGGAGGCTCAAATTGGCCTGTTGACAAGTCTGCATGGCCTTTTGTTAATGGGTGTGGGAGATCCCCTTGCACTGTGGGCAGTGTCACCCCTGAGCAGATAACAATGAGTTTATGAGAAAGCTAGCTGAGCATGAGATGAGAAAGCAAGCCAATAAGTAGCATTGCCCCATGCTTTCTGCTTCAAGTTCCTGCCCTGGTTACAGGACTGTAACCTGTAAAGTAGAGCAATGCCTTCCTCCCCAAATTGCTTTTGGTCAGGATGTTTATCACAGCACCAGAAAGCAAAGTAGGACAAGTAACACCACTTCGAACATTCCAGAAAAGTTCATACTCTGCTTTTCCTCATCCCAGAAGGAACAGAATGGGAACAACAAATATTCAGTCCTGACAGTGGATGTCTGGCCTGAGGAACAGACTAGGAAATTCTATTTAAAAGTGGGGCTCACCAGAGAGTGAGGGAAAAGCCAACCAATAACTGGCCCAACTTGAAACCCACTCCATGGGCAAGCACCAGTTACTGACTCTTAATGATACTGTTTTATGCTTGCAGAGAGGAGTCTAGCATAGCTGTCTCTTCTGAGAGGCTTCACCCAGTAACTGACTGAAACAGATGCAGAGAGCTATAGCCAAACATTGGACTGAGCTCTGGAATTCTTCTGGAAGAGTTGAGGGAAGGACAGGAACTCCATAGAAAGACCAACAGTCAACTAACCTGGACTCTTGGGGGCTCTCAGAGAAGACTGAACCACCAACAAAAGCGTATACCCAGGCTGGTCTGAGTTCCCCGGCACATATGTAGCAAATATACATCTCGGTCTCTATGTGGGTCCTCCAACAACTGGAGTGGGAGCTGTTCCCTGAAGCTGTTGCCCGTCTGTAGAATCTGTTCCCAACCGGGCGGACTTGTCTGGCCTTAATAGGAGAGGATGCACCTAACCCTGCAGAGACTTGATGTGCCAGAGTAGGGGAGAATACCCAAAGTGGGGCCCCCACCCTATTAAAGAAGGAGGGGAGGAGGGGGAGGGACTCTGTGAAGGGAAAACCAGAAGGGGGCAATGATTGAGATGTAAAATGAATAAATAATGGAGATAAAAAAGAAACTCCAAATTATTTTTTATAAACATGGGACTCATATTCCAGAGTGCTCTCTGCTGCAGGAACTATTGCAAGAATTATCTTATCTCACTGGATACTTGCAGTAGTGCTGGGAAGAGGACTGTGAGACCAACCAGTAGTCCCTGAGTTGACATCAAGCTATAGGCTATACTGAGTTGATACTCTTTTTCTTCTCTTTTTAGACTGTCCAGTTTTTTTTTCCAGAAGGGCAGAGAACAGAAGAGCTTTGATGCTATCATTGAAATGAAGCCTGAAACCAAAGAATAGAGGCTTGACAGGGAGCCTATCTAGAGAGCTTGACTTTAGAGTCTTGACTGAATGAATCTCTCAGACTCGAGGAGATTCCTAGAGGTACCAGGCCAGTGAGGACATAGTTCAACTGTGATGTGGACATGATTTTCCTTGAAGCATGGGGGGGGGGGGGTTTACAAGTTCAGTGGCAGCTGACTAAGCATCTGTTCTCATTCACCAGGCAGCTTTTCCATCTAAGAAACAGAGAAGGTTAGGCAGAAAAGAGGTTCATGTTCACTGTGCTTCCTGTGTGTTGGCACTGTGGGGGGGACACCACCATGAGTGTGTCTTTCTTGATCTCTCACTTGACCATGTGGAAAATATTATGTTCTTTATACACTTGTTTATTTATTTTTATTTAAATGGGTCTTCTTCTGAAGTACAGCCTAGCTTTAGACTCATGACATAATCCAGGCTGAGCCTGAACTAGCTCCCTTCCTATCTTAGCCTCCCAAATGCTAGGATTACAGCTGTATATAACCCATGCCATTCTATGACACTCATTTTTAAATATGAACAAACTCAGTCAAGGAGGCATCTATCCTATGCTTTGGGTATGTCGGGGAGTGAACATGTCTCTCTGACCTCTGCTCCCAAAACTAGTGAGCCAGGGAAAGATGGGGTGGCAACAAGAACCGTATTTGGCTACTATGGGTACTTGAGTACATCAGCAAATAAGGGGGATACATAAGTCCCGGCTGGTGCTTCAGTCTTGATCATAGTTCAGGGTAAATAACATGTCTTCCATCTGCTTCTGAGCCGCACCTCCACTTCTCCAACTGAAAGGACACATTCAGCCTGCTAGACAGGACATGCATAATAGAAAGAGCCTTACAGAATGAGCCTCACCTAGTTCCCTCCTCAAGGAACCATGTTTGTTCACAGCAGTCCGGTTTCAGACAAGAACAGTTGCTCCATTGTGTTTCTAAGACTTTCTGTAGGGAAATCACACACCACACACGTTTGCTGAACAAACGCAAGGGGTGGGAACCTTCTGGAAGTGGAAAAGCAAAGCCTCCTGAGTCACTTGGGAATGGAGAGCCCTAAGCCCCAGCACTGGCTCTCTGCAGCGAAGCTCCTTTCCAAGACTTTACAACTCTGCCTCTCCATACATGGTGTGGTACCTGTGATCCTAAGTACCCATAGGTATTAGCACTGACCCTTTGACCCAGCCAGGCTTTGAGGTGCCTGGTGGATGAAGATCAGTTAAAAGGCTTAGCACAAAAGACACCTGAAGGCAAAATACTTCCTTAGTAATGTTTGTACTAACGTGTTGAAATGATCATATTTTCTATGTATCAAGCAAAATAAGGTACATCATTCATATTTGGTTTTGTTTAAACTTTTTGTTTAAAAAAGAATCAGTACTAGAAAATTTAATTTTAAGAAAACCGAAAACTGTGTACATAGATTCCTGTTTTCATTGTGTGGCTGAATGGCCCGACCTTACTATAAAAACTCTTTTTCACAGCTGGCCTCTAGTGTAGTCTCTGGCCCCACACCTGAACTGAGACAGGAACAGAACTTGACATTTTGACATTGGTTACATTGATCTAGGCTTGGAAGTCTGCCTTAAGAAAGCTGTTTGCTGCAGAGTTCAGGACACACATTTCTCAGACAGAAACTGCTATGGTTTCCATCAGAATGTGTGTGTGTGTGTGTGTGTGTGTGTGTGTGTGTGTGTGTGTGTGTGTGTGTTAGAGTGAGGTGGGGGGATCATTCTGATATTCTTCTAAACAAACAAAAAGGTGCTAATTCTAATTAATTATTTAATTCTTTTTTATCTCTTTTCTCTCTCCACCCCAAGTTATATTTGCTTCTACCTTAGGTTTCTGGACTATTCATCCAGACAGTTTAGGGAATGGGCTTCCTCTTCTGGCTGGCATCAGCCTCAAATTCAACCAGACATTGATTGGCCTCTTCAAGATCTGAGCCACCACTGCCCCAGAATGTCTTGCTGGTTGTAGGTAGAGGGGTTTATGACTGGCTTTGTGCCTAGGCCTCTCTTTCTGCAGCCTACATTGTTTCTTCTTGCTTCAACGAGACTAGAATGTGGGGGTGAAGGCCCTGTGAGGTACTAGCTCAACCTCTCCACACTCAAACCACACTCAATGAGCTCTGTAAATCCTGTCTTTGGCAATGAGTCCCCACTGTCAGGTTTCAGAGAGTCACCCTCTGTCTTAGAATCACCCTGGTTTGTTTAGGGATCTGCATGGGATGCCCTCAGCCAAAAGTTTAACCAAATGCAGCCCAGCCTTGCCACTGGAAGCCTTGCGTAGCTATGAAAGATTGCCAGTTCAGACTCTTTCACTTTCATTACTGGAGTCTTCACTAGGGTCACACTCATAGATTCCAGGAAGTTTCTACTACACTAGATTTCCATAACACCTCCCAAATACCCTCAACTCCAGCTGATTCTCCTTCCACCCCTTTATTCCTCTCCACACTGATCCCTCTGGCTCCCAGACTCTCTAACACCCAGCCCACCTACAATTTTTTTTCTAGTTCCCCTACTCTAGGAGATCCATGTGTCCCTTCCAAATGCCTTCTCTTTACCTAACTTCTCTAGGTCTGGGATCGTAGCTTGATTATTATTTACTTAATAGATAATATGCAGTTATTAGAGAGTAGATAGCATTTTTGTCTTTCTGGGTCTGACCAATACAGATGCAGATGCTCACAGCCAACCATCATTTTCTTTACCTAGTCATCAGTTGAGAGACATCTAGGTTGTTTCCAGTTTCTGGATATTATGAATAAAGCCACTAGGATCATGAAGTCGAGCAAATGTTCTTGTGGTAGGATGGAGTATCCTTTGAGTATATGCTTAAGAGTGATCTTGCCTTAGAGTCCCAATCTTCTGAGGAACTGCTATATTGAATCCCATGGAGGCTATACAAGATTGCACTCTCACCAGCAATGGAGAAGGGTCCCCTTGCTACAAATCCTTACCAGCATGAGCTGTCACCTGTGTTGTTGATCTTAGCCATTCTGACAGGTGTAAGATGAAATCTCAAAGTCGTTTTGATCTTCATTTCTCTGATGGCTAAAGATGCTGACCATTTCCCTTTTTTTCAACTTTTTATTGATTCTTTGTGAGTTTCACACCATGCACCCCAGTCCCACTCATCTCTCTGTTCCCTAGTATCTGTGCTCTGCCTTTGCACCCTCCCCTAAAAGAGAAAACAAAAAAGCAAACAAAACTAAGCAAAGAAAAGAAAAAATCTCATTGTGGAAAACATTGTAGTGTGTCACAGTGTGTCCCACAGTAAATCCTCTGTCCATACATCTTCACTTGCAAATGTCCTTTGCAATGAGTCATTGATGTGGTTTGAAGTCTCTGGCTTTTGTCACACTATCACTATTGAATCTTCACTGGGATGCCTCTCAGTAATTGTGTTATTGCCCTGTATCATGGAGAACCTGCAGCTTTGGACCAGCAGGACCAGACCTTTCACTCACTCCAATAGTTCACAGATGATGTAGGTTTGGGGATGGGCCAACACAAAGCCCTGGATCTGGGCCTGGTAGTGTCTGAGCTGGTCAGCCCACTGGCTCTCTCACATCTGTACTATCAGGGTGCCCTTTCCAGCACTCCTCTGGCTAGCTCACCCAGTGCTGCTATCAGCAGGAGACAGGGTTAACACTCCAGCTCTCATGCCCTACAGGCAGGCTTACCCGCGCCCATGTCTCCAGGCCCACTACCCCAAGTGCTGCAGCTATTGAGGGGCTGGGCCAGCTCTCCTGCTTTCACATCCTCAGAGCTAGCTCACCCATGCCTTCACCATCAGGGCCAACTCCACTGTGTTGCCTATGGGAGGTGTAGGGCCTGTTTTCCAGAGTGCTACAGCCAGTTAAAGGACAGAGCACTGAATGTTTCTTTTATTATTTCTTGACCATTTGCAATTCCTTGGTTGAGAATTTTCTGTTTAAATTTTTACCATTTTTGATTGGATTGTTTGGTTTGATGTTTGGTTCCTTGAGTACTTTATTTATTTTAGATTACTAGACCTCTATCAGACTCTATAGATGTGGAGTTGGTGAAATTTTTTCGTTTTGTTGGCTACCATTTTGTCTTATTGCCAGTGGCTTTTGCCTTACAGAAACTTTTGAATGTCATGAGGTCCCATATATTAACTGTTGTTCTTAATACCTGCACTACTGATCTTCTTTTCAGAAAGTTGTCTCCTGTGCCAATGTTTTCAAGGCTATTTCTCACTTTCTCCTCTCTCAGGTTCAGTGTATCTGGTTGTAATTGAGGTCTTTGATCCAACTGGACGTGAGTTTTGTGCAGGGTGATAAATGTAGATCTATGTGCATTCTTCCACACGCAAACATCCAGTTAGACCAGTACCCTTCGTTGAAGATGCTTTCTTTTTCCCATTGTATATTTCAGACACCAGGTGACCATAGTTGTGTGGGTTTATGTATAGGTCTTCAATCCATTTCTATTAATCAATGTGTCTGTTTTTAGGCCAGTACATTATTACATTAGACACATGTATTTTTATTATTATAGCTCTGTAGCACAACTTGAAATCAGGGGTACTGATACCTCCAGGAGTTTTGTATTGTTTAGGATTGTTTCAGCCATTTAGGATTTTTTGTTTTCACATATAAAATTAAAAGTTGTCCTTTAGGGTCTGTAGGGAACCTTGTTGGAATTGTGATGATGATTGAGTTGAATATGTAGATTGCGTTTGATAGGAAGACTTTTTATTATGTTAATATTACTTATCTATGGTTCTGGAAGGTCTTCCATCTTCTGATATTTTCTTCAATTTTTCTTCAATGACTTGAAATGTTTATCAAACAAGTCTCTCACTTGCTTTGTCAGAGTTACCCTAAGATATTTTATATTATTTGGGGCCATTATGAAATGAGTTGTTTCCCTGATTTCTTCCTCAGTCTGTTTGTCCTTTGTATAAAGGAGGGTTACTGACTTGTGTGAGTTAAACTTGTATTCAGCCACTTTGCTGAAAATGTATATCAGCTGTAGGAGTAATCTGGTAGAATTTTGGCTGTCATTTATGTGTAGTATATCATCTGTGAATAGTGACACTTTGGCTTCTTCCTTTCCAATTTGTATCCCCTTGATCTCCTTCAGTTGTCTTAATGCTTCAACTAAAACTTCTTTTATTTTACTCTGGTATGAGAATATTCGTTTCCTGTATTTCATGGTTAATGTTAACCTGCTTGGTTTGGAGTTTTTCTTCTAGCACCTTCTGTAGGGATGAAATTATAGATAGACATTGTTTAAATTTGCTTTAACATGGAATATTTTATTTTCTCAATCTATAATGATTGAAAATTCTGCTGGGTAAAGGTCTTTTTCTTGTGCTTCAGCCACGTTGCATTATTCAGGGGCTGCTGGGGTTAAATAGCTGAGCTGTGGTGGTGGCACATTGCCTGGCTGTTATTGTTTTCTTATGCTGTCATCAAGGCATCTGAGTTTGAGGTGATCATAGGTCTAGGTGCTCATTTCTGGCTTTGTCTTTATGGAGTGGGTGTTTTGTTCCATGGTTTTTGCTTCCTCTCTGGATTGTCAGAGTGCGTTGTCAGTTTTACTGGCCTCTTTGGTTGCTGTGTTCATGGGAATGCTTGCTGGTGTTGAAGGCTGGGGAAAGGGCAAGGCTAGGAATAGATGGTCTGCTGCAGCAGTAGGTGTGATCCTGAGGATTAGGTCTTGGGGAACAGAGAGTGGGAAAGGTCTGAGGCTAGACTACCTGGTCATCTGACAGCTCTGGCTTTTGGTTGAGTAGGGCATGTCTGCCCAAGTTGAGAGATAGTGTGAAGGGGAGGCCAGAGAGGATGTTCTATGGGGTCCACAGAAGAAATAGATGAGGGCAAGGGAGGTTACAGCTGGTGTTCTATTTCACTACTATGGGAAATCCTGAGAATTGGGTATGGGGGAATCCAAGAAAGTGAAGATCAATGAGCAGCCTATCTGCTCTTGTAAAATTTGTTAGTTCTTATTTAGTGCATTCTCGATATATCTGTCCCAAATTAAGTGCAAGTGGGCATTAAACACAGAAAACAGACAGCAGGCCCTTTTTTATGAAGCTGCTAAATTTCCCAACATTCCAAAGATTTGTGATCTTAAGATTTATGGTGGGTCAAATGCTTTGTTATACTGTGTTATGTATTGTTAACTACACAGATAATATAACTTATATAATCCAAAAGAGAAACAAAAAAAGGGGGGGGGAAGGGAGGAAGAACAGAGAGAAAGGAAGAGAAGAGGAAGAAAGATTCCAATGGCTAGTAAGGGGTCAAGGAGGGGAAGAATCCAGGCTATCAAGGGGTTAGAGCACCACGGGGAAGGGGTTGGGTGTGTTGCATGCCTAGAGGTTTCCCCCAGAGCTCTTTGAGCATTTGTATATCTTGTTATACCAGCCCTTATTCATTGACATAGAAGCAACATTCCTCCCCTAGAAAAACGCAAGTCCCTCCCTGTTCAGCAGTCAGTAAGTCCAGGGCTCTCCGGTTTGGGAAAGCAACTCGTGCTAAGGAAGTAATCTGGCGTTGAAGAGCCTGAAGGCTGTCGGTAGTGAAGGCCACTGACTAGTCAAGCTTATCTCGGAAGTCACTGGCCAGATGTTGTGTTTGGACAAGGGCTGCTCCAGCAGTTCCTGTTGCACCCAATGAGACACCAAGGCCTAGTCCAATGAGCAGAGGGATGAAGAACTCTCTCTTCTTTTGGCTTCCTTCCATCTGCAAGGTGAATTCTTCAGGATCAAAGAGATAATTATCAGGACCTGAGAGACAATTATCACAGGGGTGCAGGAACCTTGAAAAGGGGGGCTTAATACAGGCACCTGTAGTGCAACAGAGAAGGGCAGGAGGGTTATCACATACTGACTTGGTGATGGTGATTTCATGGACACAGGTAAAATGGGGTTTTGAGGAGGACTCTACTAGGCAAAGGGGGTTGGGGGAGGGTAGGTCGAAGAGAGGAATGTCCTGTGCTTTCCTCATGGATAGGGGTCCATGGAGGTCGTGAAGGGAAATGTTAATGGGGATGGCTGCTAATAGTGGTTGGGAGAGAGAAGTACAGAGAAAGCATTGGGAGGAATTGGGGTGGGTGGTTAAGGAAAGGAGGTCAGCTGCATATTGGATGTACTGTAGCCAGGAGAGGGTGGCTCAGAGTTCTTTCTGAGACTTATTTTCCTGTTAGATAATATTAGCATGGGCAAAGAGTGATTTGGAGGCAGGAACAAGCTCACAGGAGATGTGCAAGTCAGCTGTGAGGTATTTGACATATTCATTGGGGTAAAGTTTACCCATGAATCTGGTTCACCAATGTTCATTCCATAGATTGCTGATGGAAAGCTGAATGTGAGTTTAAGGTTGGTGAGCATGGAGCCACCACGACTGCCACCAGTCTACAGCTTCAGTATCTGCAACCGCCAGATGTGGAGACCTCCTGGAGACATTCACCTATGTTTCAGTAAGGAAAGCAGAGAAAAGGGCTGGGGGTAGTGGAGATGGAATCCGGGTGTAGGGGAATCTCAATCCTGGTTCAACATCCTTCAAGTGGGCAATCCAGGGTTCCTATAACTTTGAGGAATGCCCATGATGGCAAAGGTGGAGAGCATACAGTGAATTAACATCCTTGAGTTTTCACCTGTCTGGGCTGTAGCCCATATAAAGTGTGAGTATGTATCTAATGGTGACAAAAACTTATTTCTGTCTACTGAATTGTGGAATGTGGGTGACAACAACTTGCCATCAGGCATTGGGTTTGAGACCTCGGGGATTGGTGCACATGGTTTGCAGAGCTGGGGTGGTAATGAGGGATGCACAAGAGGAGCATATTTTTATCCTTTGGAGCTGAACAAGGAGATGTGGGGGAAGTGGGCATGAAGCCTCTTTATGTTATGGGTGCGTGGATGAAATTGGTCTGCTTGCTCAGTGGAGGCCATGAATGTCCCTCTTGAAGCAGTTTGGTCAGCAAGTGCATTTTCCTCAGATATAAGACCTGGCAGCGCACTGTGAGAGCAGACATGCTGGATGTAGATGGGGGAGGCTCTTTCCTGTATGAGGGCGGAGACCTGTATGAGTAGAGGGGAAAGTGGGTCTGTGATGTCACCAAGCCAAGCCCAAACCTGCCACCACAACCAACAAGCCAAAGACCCTCGCTGTGGGCGCAGACAGAGCTCTTCCCACTTTTTTCCCCAGCCCTGGCCAGATTCAAAGCTCCTGAACTCATACTAACTCCCCTGCCCACATTGGTTTCTGTCTCGTCATCACTAGCTCAGTGGAATTTTTTTTAGCTAGTGTGTCCTTCAATACCTGCCTATCCCCAGGCAAAGGTGAGCTGGTCACTAAACTACAGCTAGTTGGTGTCTCTGGTCTCATCCTAAGGGTTACCACAATGCCCTCTCTAATGTTCTGCTAAGTGGGAGCTGGTAGGCCCAGCCTGATCTGCAACTTGCATCTATTCTTTTTGGCTAGGTCCTGGGCCCATCCTCATTAGCCTAACCTTCCTGCTTGGCAATCACCCTACAAACATTCACAATTCCCCGAGTGCTATTAGGTTGAACTTTTTATAATTACAAATTTGGCTAACCTTTCGACACCTCCGTGATTTTTCAATAGCTGTTCCTTGCTATGCTGGTTGAGATCCAAGGAAGCTTAAAATAATATTACTAGTTCTCAGTGAAGATGCCAATGACAAAAGAGGTTCAGAGAAAACTGCTGATGCATCCAGACATGCCAGGATAGAGCCAGGCCTTCTCAGAGAAGTAGAGCTTATCTACAATACATATTGTGGACAAGGCCTGTGGACACCAGACACACAGAGCCTGCAGTGAGACGAGTTCATAAAAGGGGCCTGTGCAGATGAGAATGGCACAGACCAGGTGCCTCAGCTGCCTCCTAGTTAACAAATAGTAGCAGAGATGTGTGCAGATAATGAAAGAGATTGTGTAGTGGAGCGACATTTTTCCTGGGGAGTTCTCAGAAAAGGGAAAGATGGTGTATCCTGAGATCAGAATTTGAGGGCAAGTAATTTATTTTTGTGAGCCCCACCAAAACTAGACAGGCAGCAAGAGAGAATGCAGAAGAACAGAAAAGGGGGTAGCAAAGGGAGAAGCTCAGAGTCAGGGTTCCCCTGCTCCAGAACCACAGCTGGTAACCAGGAAGACTGGAAGGCAGGAAGATGGATTAAATGAAGCCCTTGAACTTGCAGTGAGCTTAAATCAAAGAGCTACACCCAGTGGTACCTCCCATCCTGTCCACCCACCTGCTACCTCTGCAGCCACGCAGCCTAAACTTAGGCTAAGGGTTGGAAGAAACTGGGCCAAGCTTGAGAACTCCAGGCTCTCCTTCCTGTCCTCTCTTTATGTATAGTGTAAATTCTCCATCTACTAAGAACTACTGCACTGGAATTTAAACTTTTCTAAAAGTAGTATTTGTAGAATGCAGCAGTCCTGAAACTTAAATCCTAATTGCTACATCACAGGCCACAGAGAATATGCAGATCAGTGCAGTGCGTAGTCGTAGTCGTACGTGTGATGCCAAAGGAGGTGTCACTCAGATGCATATGCAAAGGGAGTCTCTGGTGAGGATGTCTGCCATATGAGAGCAGACCAGAGGGAGGGGCAAGGAAAAGAGAACACAAATTGCAGCCTATTCCTGTGATCCATGAAGCCATTTGGGTATGAATGACATAGTGCTTCTTGGTGACAGTCACATCAGTGTGAGCACAGATGGTGGGTTACCTGAAAATCTACGTAGAGATTTTCACTGTCTGTATACTTGTGTGTTCCTTATGACAACTTCTTAACTGTAAACACAGAGTCAAGAGCAGGGAGACAGGAATGAATGAAACACGAGGAAGCTGGAACCAACCTGGGCACGCCACTTTCCAAAGTTGAGACATTTAACTGCAGGCTGTGACTTCTTGTTTAAAATTTGTGACTGTGTGGTTGTAGGGGTGTGGGTGGGGGCTGGAGAGATGGCTCAGGAGGACTAGGAGGACTTGCTGCTCCTACAGAGTTCTGAGTTTCATCTCACAGCACCCACACGGGAGCTCACAACCATCTGTAACTTCAGGTTCCAGGAACCCAACGCCTTCTTTCTGGGTTCTGTGGACACCAGACACACAGGTATTGCATGTATGTATGCTCAGGCAAAACACTCAGACACATAAAAAAGAATACATTATTTAAAAAACTGCATAAATGCCTCTCTCTCTCTCTCTCTCTCTCTCTCTCTCTCTCTCTCTCTCTCTCTCTGTCTGTGTGTGTGTGTGTGTGTGTGTGTGTGTGTGTGTGTGTATGCATATGTATCCATGTTGACAGGCAGAGGTCAGAGGCCACGTGCCTTCCTCAAATAACTCCTCAGTTCATTTTTAAAAACAGGTCTTCTACTGAACCCAGGACTTGCAGAACTGGCTAATCTGGCCAGCCAGTGAGCATCAGGTATGTGCCCATTGATGTCTCTTCTGTGTCTAAATCTTCAGTTGGGAGCTAGGAATCAAGTTTAGGTCAACACATTTGTGTGATGAGGTCTTTCCCACCAAACCTATCCCCTCAGCCTTTTTACTTTATTTTTGTAGGTACTGGATTAAACCTCTGACCTTGTGTATACTAAACACAAGTTCAACCACTAAGCTTGACCCCCTCCCCCAACTGTATTTTTAATGGAAAGTGTTCACACAGCAAGCTATTAGGCCAAATAGGCAAGCTTCCACACAAGGATCCAACATTAGCAAAGGTCAGACGTGGTGAGCCTGGACAGACTTTCCCTCTGCCTGCCATTGTCTCTGAACGTGTCTCAGGAGGTGTGCTTGTTCCTGCTACTACCTGTATCACCAAGCAACGTTCAGGTCGCAGCTGCTCAGAACAGAATTCAGGATTCTGGTCAGGTTGTCTGCAAGGCTTCGGGGAGAAGTATTTTTAAATTTTGTTCTTTGAACCAATAAAGGTTGTTTGTTTTAACAATGCAAGGAAGGAGGTGGGTGAAGAAACCCTGCCTATGAACCCAGCACTTGGATCTCACTGCCCTTGGTTCAAGAACATAATTTCAGGCACCTGGACATAGAGTGAGAATTTGCTTCAAAATAAAAGCACTGGGTAGGGCTCGAAACTGTAATTCCAGGATTCAAGTAGCTGAGGCAGGAGGACCAGAGCACATTCAAGGCCAACCTCACTTTCAGAACCCCAATTCCTACCCTGCTCCTTCATTTTAGGAGATGCTCAGAGCAATGTGGCTAGAAAGACTAGCCATATTGATGAGCTCTGGGCCTGATGTGAGACCCTTCCTCCAAAGGAAATAAGGTGGAGAGATGAGTGAGGAAGATTCCCAGCATCAGCCCTTGACCTCCATCCAGATATGCACACACCCATCCACCCACATGTGTAAGAACACACACCACATATGAATGGGAAAAAAAGAAAGATATAAAGTTGTTTTCATGACAACTGCGGTATGAACTAGAGAGTAAAACCATGGGGATTTAGAACACCTGGATCTTTGTCCAGCAGTTCCTAAGGCTGCTAGTGTGAGTTTGGAAGTCATTTAGTACCAAGCTGCCCAAGCGAGGTGTGTGCGTGTGTGGGGGGGGGGGGGGGGGAGGGGCTGTCTGTGTGGCTCAAAGCTCTCCTGCTGTGTGAATTTAGCCTTGTAAATAGAAGAAAGAGAATTGAGCAAGTACTAACCATTTCAGTTAGAAAAATAAAAAATGTTAAGAATAAAACCTTTAGCCCTGTGAAGTCTCATCCTTAAGAGTGTCTCCCTGTAGAAGATAAAGATATAAACATTGATGAAGACGTTCAGCCCTGTGTCTCCTACAAATATAAACAATGCAAACAAAATTCAAAGTGAAACAATGTAATTATCTCTCCAGCGGGACAGACTGAACAATGACAAGGCTGACAAGACCCTGAGTTAAATGTTTCTTCAATATCAAAACATGACCTGGAGTTTAGGGGTCAGAAAACTTTTTTCTTGAGGCTAAAATAGTAAACATTTTAGCCTTCATATCAAGGTGGGTTTTCTGTTGCAACGTTTCAGTCCTGCCGTTGTGGCTCAAAGGTAGTCAGAGACAACACATAAGGACAGGTAAGGCTGTGTTCTCCCAAAGCTGTATTTACAAAAACAGGACTGGGAGGCCTTCCATCCTGGAGCTGTAGTTTGCTGCAGCCATATGTAGATCATTTTCTTGATATATAAGATGCCTATGTTTTATTGACAAGTGGAAAGTGAGGGCTAGACAGCAGTTGCCACTGGATGGTTTAAGAGAAGGTGTCACCAGGTAGCTCTTGGACTGGTATTCCAGAGTTTCGTGTGTGTGTGTGTGTATGTGTGTGTGTGTGTGTGTGTGTGTGTGCCACCATACCTGGCTGAAAACAGCCTTAAAAAGTAATAACCACTGTGCAGACCTAACACCTGCTCCAGACAGCAACAGTGTCACTGTCATCTGTCCCCTCTTCTGCTCATTTGTATTCATCTTTCCATAGAGGAGGGGGAATAAAAATAGAAATGGATACATTACTCTAAAAAATAGCACTCTGGAGAGAAATTATTCTAATGGTTTAGTAGCATAGACATGCTTACAATCTTCCCATTTGTCACTGTCATCCAGATCAGAAGCTTAAAGAGCTGCATTGTGACAGGCCACAGCATACACTGGACGTGCTAAAGAATAGTCATGAAAGAAGCGCAGCCTAGGGCAGTTTTGTGCCAAGCAGGACCTCTCTGATATATCCTTCTAATAGCAGAGAGCCTCTCTCTGGCCCTCTGTGGTCTTCCACACTGAAAAGACACCAAATACATTTCTGAACTTGTATAGTGAAATCTCACAAGGCCTCTCTCTGAGTGCTCCCTGCATGCTGGTGCCCAACATAGAACCATTAGCTGTTTGCAGCTCGTTCTGCTATGGTGTGTCTAGCACACTCTAGGGGTTAAAAAGCCAGGGCACCAAAACTGTGTGGCCAGCAACTGTTAATTCAGAAACCTGTCCCTCACCCCCAGTTGTTCCCTACAGCTGTTAAACTGTGGCCATGGGTCGTGGATGTTTTCCAAGAATGACCTCAGCAGATGTGAAGGTCACACCAGTTTAAATTGAAATGGTGACCTCTGACCAGAAAAGCTGAGGTTCCCTCAGGGGCATTGCACTATCATCAATAAAACAATTTAGAAACAGACTTAGTAAGATGCTCAAGGACATGTTTTACTAGGACTAAAGAAAAAAAAAAAGAAGCACAGTCAGGTGAAAATCCAAACAGTCCGGGGTGGGGGTGGGGAGGGATGGATAAATCATGCCTCTGAATTTGAGCACAGAATAGAAATAGCCAAATGGCTAGCTTCTTACAAAAGGAAGAAACACTCCCAAGAATGGAAGTGGGCTAGTGAACAGATGGGAAAGCCCCCACAGTACTAGGCACACAGGTGTATGTATGGTTTCTTACACCCACCCCACCCGCTGCCCCCATTTTGTATTTCTTGGGTGGTTTTTTATGGTTTTTTTGGTTTTTGTTTTGTTAGTTTGTGTTTTGTTTTGGTGGGTGTTGTTGTTGTTTTGTTTGGTTTGGTTTTTTGTCTGTCTGTCTGTCTGTCTGTCTGTCTGTCTGTTTGTTTGTTTGTTTGTTTGTTTTTGAGCCTGCTCTGTTTCTAAGGTATAACATGCCTATGTTAGGAAGGGTTCCATCTTCCTCAGAAAACTTTCTTCCCTGACGTTAATCTCAATGTACCTCTCCTAACTTTCTGTCACACTCTAGCTGAACAGAAGTGATAATTTCCCCCTGTTATTTAAATTGAGGAGATAACCCATCCCAGAGAACAAGGAAAAAAAAATAACTTACCTCAGGAATGATTTTAGAAGCCAGGTCAAGGTTGCTTAATGAGATGTTCTTTACCGTTTAATGTCATTTTCAAAAACTTCTACCTCTGCAACATATATGAGAAGCCAGTCTTGCCAGAGTAGGGTGTCTGTAGTGACAATTTTGGAGTTTTGGTTTCTTTGAAAAACACGGAAATATTATAAGAATATGTTTTCATCTTAATGCCAGGTGTGGGATATGAGGCTGCTTCAGATTGGCCACAGCAGCTGGCGATGATTTGCCTCTTGCTCTAACAGGGCTGTCATTTTTGTCAGCTGCAGATAGTTTCTGTGATTATGTGGCATTTAGAAATCTGGGGACGTTTCAGCAAGTATATAAATGCTAGGGCCCCAAAAGGTAGGGTAGAGTTGATGGTTGGTTGGTTGGTTGGTTGGTTGGTTGGTTGGTTGGTTGGGGTGATGGTAGTGGTAATAACGGTAGTGGCCATGGTTACGTAGTTGTATGTGAAGAAGAAACAACAAGAAGAGCAAATTAGATACCCTGATGATGAAGATCAAATGTGCCCCAAGGAACTAGATATCCATAATCAGCAGAAAGTAGCCTAACAGTGATATCACCCCTTCTGATCCCTGACTTTATGCAAGGATCTCTTTCCTTTTTATCCATTTTTCTCTCTTTAAAGGGTTAAAGGGTTAAAGGGTTAAAGGGTTGAAAGGATCAAAGGTTAAAGGGTTAAAGGGTTGAAAGGCACGGGGCTACAGACAGGGAGAAAAGTCAAATTCGTCCATAGTGTCAGACACAGTGGAATTCATCTGCAGTGTGGTGGATGTGTGGGTACCCACAGTGCTGGGGCAGGGGGACAGTCTCAACACTCTCCCCAACATCCCTTCTCCTCATCCTGGCCTCCATTTTGGGTCTCTTGGGCACCTGTAATGAGTTCTCCCCAAGGAGAGTTCCCCATTCTTAATACACACGGCCCTTGAGCCCTTGTTCTGAAGTCCAAGTAGAAAATTAGAAAGCAAGTGTTTAAATCCAAGTCCAGGAGCCAATGGACCAAATTCTTAATTGTATTCATTTCTTATAGCACATACAAATATATTTAGGGGACTTTGGGCTTTAGGTGACTTTTTATGTGTGTGAGTGTTGTTCTGGGGGTGAGAGCCAGGCCCTTGTCTCCTGTCCTATTTGGTATTGCACTCTGGGATAGAATCACTCCAATGCAATCTCACCGACCTGTGCTTGTACACAGGCTCTGTTCCTGGAAGCTGTTGCCAGGACTTGGCGTTTCTAGTTGGTGTGTGTGTCTTAATTGAAGAAAGGTACACAAATAGCTAGGCAGCAGAAATTTGAGACAACAGCAAATATGCAGGGTGGATATACTAACCAGGGAGCAATGGGCCCTAGGAACTGAGGATCACTTCCTTTTGTGTGTACAGCAGGAAAAACTGATTGTCAAGGACAAGGGATAGGTACTTCTCGGTTTTTATTAAGCATATCTGCCTTGCCTGCCCCCGTCATGCACAAAGGATGGTAAGCAGAGGATTCTCTCTAAAAGTTCACTTTGAAGACAAAGTTTGTCTTACTGCACATGGGCCTTGATCAGTCCAGGCTGGATAGGCTTACTACACCTAGATCCAGAATATATTCAAAGATACATCTATTTTGGGGGGGGGGGGGGGGTGTATGCATTGCTTTGTTTGAAACAGGGTGTATGTGTGCCTCGATGCAGGTAAAGGTCCTGGTTGCTAAGCTCCCCCTGCAGACTACCTCAGTCTCCTCCCTTTGATTATCATCCCTGCTCACCATGGCAACAGGGCAGTGTGCTCCATATTGCTTAGTTTTGTTTGTTGTTGGTTTTGAAAGGTATTGTCTTAGCCAACTGCAAAGAGAGCCAGACACCTCGGTGTGAACTGTCTGCGGACTAAGTCATGTGGCAGAAGCTGTAGGCAGTACTTAGATGCTGAGGATCTCAGTCCCCAAAGTACAGAAAGTGGCAACAGTCAGCATTTGATTCCAGCAGTGAGACACTTAGCAGATGATTAGCTGGGCTGTGTTTAGGGGTCTAAAGTCTATAGTGCAGTGTCGCTCCAGAGTGCTCAGTTCATAGTAATTGCTATGGAGCAGTCAGCACTTGATCCATCTTCCACAGTCATGCTGGCTTCAAGCATGAGATCTGCTTGGTCCAGAGTGGGAGAAAATAGGGAGAGCCTGAAACACTCTGGAACTTGGAACTTGACAAAGAAGTCATGCATTCTTTCTTTAGTTCTTGTTGTCATAAAACCACATCTAGGTGCTGGATAGACAATTCTCAGGACACCCAGAGGAGAAGGGATGTGAGAAATTTGAGTCCTTCTCTCTTTCCAGCAAGAGTTCTCTGGGGTCCGGGATTGGAGCTAGCTCATCTGCCAGCCCTTATACAATATTTATACCAATGGGTATTTATTGCAAGAACCCACCAATCATAGCCCTAGGACACAGAGTTTACAGATATATGTGGCTGCTTAGGTAGAATTATGTGGTGACGAGCATATGCAATCTCATCAATGGGAAGGCTGGAGTAGGGAGTTTGAAATACAGTGCAAGATCCAGGCCAACTGGATCCAGCTAGTAAAATGGTCTTAGAATGAAATGGGGAGAGGGGAAGGGCAAGGGAGAGAAGGACATTGGGGGAAAGGAAGGTGGGGTAGGAGATTTGAAACAAAAGCAAAGAATGGAAAAGTTAAGAAGTGACCACTTACTCTTGACAAAAGAGAAGTTATTTTCCAATAATTTGAAAATACATTTTTATTTTCTTTAGCATTTTACAAAGCACATTTATACAATAGCAGAAAAAATAACATATGCTTTCATCTTTCAGGTGAGTCTTCTATAGAGCCATCTCTTTCCCTTTTTTTCAGTCTATGACTGTGTGGTTGCATTACTATGTTCATAGAGAGCTTTGGGGGACAACCAATGGACATGCTTGCTGCCTTCCAGAGCAGTGGTACAACTGGTGTCCCCCTAAAATGTAGGCCCCCTTCAGGAGAGTCACAGTCTCTTCTGTGGGTAGGAATGAGGGCACTGAGGGTTTGCAAAATGTGGATGACCTGTATGGAAGGTGCTAGGACAAAACAAGATCCTATTCCAAGAACTAAGGAGAAGGCACATTGGGAGGATTCTTGTCTGTTGCAGGCACATCTGAAAAACAACTCTGTGCTGTGGGAGAAAGAACAGAGGCTCCACTTCCTCTCATTGGACAGCACCACTCTTTTTGATCTTAACTGAATCACCACTGGAAACCATAAAAGACAGGAAGCCATTCAATTCAGACCATATCTACTAAATGCCAGCAAGCAAAATACTGAAATGATTTTTTTCTTCTATATGATTTCTGTTTCCCAGTTTGGAAGAGGCAAACAATGGGGTCTTTCCACAGCTAGTCACCATGCAGTCTACTAGCAAATCATAAAAATAGCTGCAGCATCTCTTGGCCAATCACACTGAGCAACCACGGTCACACATCCCTGCATCTACCCATTCAAGTTCTTCACAAATTGTTTTGTGAAAATTTTATTGTCATAGAAAATGAGCCTGAGTTGGAAGATGGGGAAGAGAACAAGGCCCCATGGATGCAGCCATGCTGCAGATAAAACTGCTGCTTTGGGGCTTGTTTCTTATTTAGGAACAGAGTACCTGGTTAGTATGTGCCATGCTCTGGGCTCAATCCCTAGCACCAAAAACAGCAACAGCAGCTCTAGATGGAGCTCAATGCCTCTATGCCTCAAGGACCTGGCCTGAGGATCCACTCTAATGAGATTTTAATAAAGCTCTGCTGATGTCTGAGAGGCCAGCTTGCTGTGACCATGCCCAGCTGATAGTCCCCGGAGACCCAACAGCAAGGATCACTTGGGCTTCTGATCAACTGCTCCCCAGTGAGACACCTCTAGGTGATGGCCTACCCTGAGAATGGTGTGCCCTCCATCTACTGAAAGTAAGATTGTGTTTGGGAATTGACTTAACTTCCTTGGAAAATCTGTCAGTTTTACGAGGCCAAAGTTCTGGGTCCCCACAAGCACTATGTTCTGTCATAACATGAAGCTTCACTAAACAGTACTATTCCTGCTAAAGTCCACTGAAGTGTGAGGCAAACATGACAGGGAATGTGAGGGATTTAGCTAAAACTTAATAGCATTTCCACCTCTTATACTCTCTCTTAGAACCTTGGCTCCAATGGCACTCAGAATATGGAACTAAATGATGGAATAATACATTCAGTAAGGGGTCTTCAGTGAATGGCTAAGCAGTGACAAGTCCTTAAACATTGCCTTCTTCAGATTATTGTTTCTGGTATAGACTTTCTTTGTTGGGGGGAGGGGGACAGTTCATTCTTGACATGTTTCCCAACACTAAGTGTTCACTAGTGACT
>JANHMN010000001.1:164691885-164713944 GCA_030674055.1 Rhabdomys pumilio
GTGTGTGTGTGTGTGTGTGTGTGTGTGTGTGTGTGTGTGTGTATTGCTGAGGATAGAACCCATAGTCTTGTGAGGCTGTAGCCCATTGGTGTTGTACATTAGAGTACCACACAGATACCCACATGAAAGCCAACAGCACATCTCTGGGTTTCTGAAATTCCTCTAACAACTGTGTCTGTCTGCTTGTCACTCCTTATTTCCTTAAAGACTGCACATCTATCACAAGACAAAAAAAATACAGCAAGAAATATCTTTGCTGTAGCCAGTTCCCTGAGAATGGAGCATTTTGCTGTTAAGGAATGAATTGAAGTTTCAAGTACGGATAAATAGAAAGAGCTGCTGGGTCAAAACATAATTAGCCAAAGCATTTGCGCATCAAAAGTTATCTGAAGAGATTAATTCAAATTCTACCCCATACAATATTCGGTCACTGGGAATGAGATGGATTCAACAATTCACAGGATTTCATTGTACAACAAATCATTAAAGATTATACAAGACAGAAAGAAAAAATGTAAATGCAATCAAGAAGAGATTACGGGGTGCGCTAATCTCAAGCAGCCACTTCTTTTCAGTAAAGACGGTTCCACTGATCAAGACAAAATGACTGTTCTTGTTCCTGACTGAAGGTCACAGAATGAGACTTTGAAAGGCTAACTTCACTGAGGGAGAACAGCTGCATTACAGGGCTTCCTCAGACATGTCTACATGGAGGGTAAGGCATCCTTGACTGCAGAGATGGGGGAATGGGAGTGTGGGGTGAGGACTCAAGGGAGCACACATATACTTTCCCTTAGGAAAACCACCAGCCACCGCACAGCTGGGTCTGCAGCTGTAACAGGGTATATGTTGGCTTGTTTTGCTAATTTTACCATGTTGTTAATTGTTCTATAATAAATCCCACTCCTGTGGCCTAACAGAGGTACAGAGAAACTGTATCTCTTTTACCTTTTTCCTCAGTAGACCACACTCATTAAGATAAAGTACCTCGATTGATTTTTTTCTTTACCAAAGCAATGAATGTCACCATTTTATATGTATATGCATAGTCATCTGAGAAACAGTTTGCCTCTCTGAGTACTCACCCCACAGCTTAGTACATCCTATGTGGGGTTTCTGGCATAACTCAAGCCTATGTCCCCCTAGGGCTCTGCCTCCTGCCACATATCAGATGAGAAAAAAAAAAGAAACTGTGCAGAAAGAAATAAAGCATTGCTTCAGTGAATCAGTAATAATGTTTGAATTCTGTATGTGAAATTCATCTATGGATGGAATTGTTTTGAAAGCTGAAAATGTACAATTCATCACTGTATTTAATATTTAAAAATTCAGGTATTTCAGGTATTTTAGTTGTTATCTTGGCTTAAAGACAAAAAAAAGATCATCAGTAACCCAAAGAGGCATCAGTTAGTGTGTGATCCAGGAGAACAGAGGTGTGGTTTAAATGCTAAACACACTAATTCTAAGAAAGAGTACGACTTCACATTAAGTGATTCGCATACTATTCAAGAAGGTTATACTGCATTCTAATGACAGCCAATATATTGCACTATTCAATCATGCTAAAATACAGCAATGTAATTAAAGACAACAAAAACCAATGGGAAGTTAAATGTGTAATTACAGCTTCCAACTCGCTAATTACATGCAGTGAGTTGTCCCTGAAGTGGGGACATGTACAGGTTGAGTTGGTGCTGTACTGGAATTATCAGAAGCCAATGAAGAGGAGGAATTTGAGCTCAGGGGCCTAATAAATCCACTCTGCATATAAGCAGATGCTACTCTCACCCCTAGGATTGACATTCTGGCTTCTCTTTGGACCATCTCAGAGGATAAAGAAAGAATTTATATTTTAGTTTATAACTTCGGGATCTTATACACAGGTAATTCAATAAGGTCTAGAATAAGAATTGTCATCTCCTTCAGAGTCTATGACTTTAACATGTTCTAGAGACACTGCAAGCTTGATTAGCAGCAAACACCAGCCTAAGCAAGCCTCCCTCCTTCCCTGGACATATGCCATATACATACCCCTATAGCAATAGACTCTACTAGTCTAGCTGCCATCTGAGTATCCAAGCTCAGATACTTGTGTGCAAGGTTACAAATACTGTCTACACTGTGTCATGTTTCAGAACCTCTAGCACCCAAGTAGATCAGAGAGAACCAATCAGTTCATTTATAAACTACCATATTCTGGATTTCTTTTAGGATTAAAACAATGGGAACCCAATGGAATACCTAATATTTCGCACTGGGTTCTGTAGTTGTTTTACCTAAAACTATTCTGTGTACATGGAAGGCTACGTAGTTTTAAGTATAGCTTCAGTCATCCTGAGTATAAATGTTCCTTTGAAAAATATAAGTCATTTTCATGTTTAACCTCGAGGGAAGTTGTGTGCTAGTGATGTTCCACCCCAGCCCTGGTAGCCATTTTGCAGTGTTTTCTACCAGAAGCACACTGATAGCCTGTTATTGTGCATTGTAGTGTACCCCAGGGACAGAGGCCAGCACTGTGGCTGCCTCACACCTCATAGGACTATAAGAGTGCTCTTGTAGCACTGTGGCTCTTTGTCTTTCCTATGCTGTCCTAGCAGCATCCAGTCCTGGGCATCTTGCTGTCACGTCATGGCTGATGCCCGCCCGGGACTTGAACTTGACTGGGAAACTCCATTTTTTCCAAGGCAGGGTTCTCATCTTTTGGCTGTGTAGCTCTTGGTCCCCCATGGATAAGAGTGACACCTAGAAGATCTAGAAGTGGAAACAGTATCATAGAGTCATAAACATTTCCATCCAACCCTCAAATTTCAATACCTCTGGCTTAAGCAAACAGACATAATAAATAAACCACAATTAATAAATAAAAAAAAACTAATAAAAATGGGAACTCTTAGAGAGCTCTGATCTTTTGTTGAAACTTGTTAATAACAAGATTTTTCTTAAGTTCTAAATACAGTGAAAAACAGTGATTCTTCACAGTGGAAAATCAGTGCCATTCAAAGTAACATGTGCCACATGAATGTCTATGTCCATTTACCTGTATCACACGTCCATCACTCTGAACAGACGGAGGAAGGCAAGCAGATGTGATGCACGGGGTTTTCATAGCTTTTATGTATATGCTGCTTAATGTTTCCTCTACATATGTATATCATAACCAAGCAAGCTGGCTCAGTGGGTAAAAGCACTTACCAACAAGCCCGACAAGGTCCTTTAATCCCTGGGACCCACATGGTGAAAGAAAACTGTCTAACCCTGCTTCCCCTACAGGCACACACACAAGCACACTCGAAAGTATTAAAAGTGTAACCATTTTTGAATGATCTCAAATTTAGCACCATTTGTAGAGAATTATGTAAGAACTCTTATACTAATAATCTCCCCCTCCCTCCTTCCCTCTCGCTCCCTCTCTCCACTCTTCTTCCTTCTCCTTCCTTCTCACTCTTCTCTCCTTCCCTCCTTTCCTCCTTCTCTCCCTCTTACTCACCGTGTGTGTGTGTGTGTGTGTGTGTGTGTGTGTGTGTGTGTGTGCATGTGGGTGTGGAAGCCAGTTGTTCCCCAGGACACCATATTCCTTCTTTTTTTTTTTTTTTTTTTTATAATTAGGGTCTCACTAGCCTGGAACTCACTGATTAGATTAGGTTGAGTGACCAGTGAGCGCTGGGATTACAAGCACGTATGACCATACCTGTTTTATTTTTTATCTCTAAATTTTGTAAAACAAAGTATTTTATGTCTACAGGTGTTCTGCTTGTCTGTATGTTTATATACCACTTGCATGCCTGGTGCCCAGGAAAGCCAAATGAGAGTGTTTAATCTCCTGAACAGCAGTTACGGACAGTTGTGATCCACCATGTGGGTGCTGGTAATTGAACCCGAGTTTTTTAGAAGAGCTACCAATGTTCTTAATCACTGAGCCATCTTTCCAGTCCCCATGCCTGTTTTAGCTCTTTTGAGTATGAGTTGGGGGGGGGGAAGGAGTATCCTCATACTTGCAGAGCAAGCACTTTCCCACTGAGCTGCCTCCTCAGCTCCACACTTACAACTTAAGACTCTCTCTCACTGATGCGCAGATCACCTGGCCAATCACAGAGTCAGTAAGCCGTGATCTGCTATGTTTCTAGCTTAGAATGCAGGGTTTACATTTAGTCACCGATGAGAGTAGAGAAGTACAATTAAATAAACCAATAATGTCAATCATTAAGACTCTATAAGTGCACACACCTAATTTTTCACTGATACAGTCTTCAGTGTTTCTACAAGAATGTGAAGCTATTTGCTTCCCCTGTTGCTGAGCCTCTGTGGAAATACACACACACAGTGACAACAGTTGCAGAATGACACCTTCTGCCCCACAACTTCAAACCAAGGGCACTTGAAAGTCAGGAACAGAGATGTGCACACCAGGCACAGAAAGCTTGTGTGCCCAGCACTAGATCAGAGCAAAAAGTGAGAATGCAAATATCTCCACGAGGATGCTGGGAGAAGAGCACCCGAAGGATGGGGGTTTCTATCAACCATGGACCCTTGCAAGACGAAGATTACTCACCTTAGCTCTGCAGTCCCAAATCACAAGCACCACTAAATTTACAAAGGTTATATTTTAGAAATATGCTATCAAGCCAAAGAGCAAGTGGTTGAATAATCTCGTGTGTGATTCGTAAGAAAGGCTCGCTGGAATGGCAGCAGGAAGAGAAAAGGAAGAGACTGAATTGAACCCTAAGAAGAATGTAATTTCTCTGTAATGACCTTTTCAATCTGATCTTGAGTCCTCATTTTCCAGTCTACTAGCTGTCCTTAAGGAACACTTCCAGGATAATTTAGAAAGCTAACACAAAATAGCTCTCCTGGATGCAGTAGGAAGTGTGTTCTTCCCCCAAGAGAAGCCTGCTTTGGGGGAGCACACTCCAAAGGACTGCATATCCTAAAATAGCCCTGAGCATCCAGGCTACATGCTAAATGTAGACAGTTCAGCTTAATGGCTCTTTGGAAACACGGAGGGACAAACTGTGTGCTGCTACTACCATAGCCCATGCATGCCCTTCTATGCATAGTATTTCCACATATGCTGACCAATCCCCAAATGGCAATGTCTGACTTCTTTTCCATCGGACTTCTCTGGTATTTATTCACTTCTTTGTCCATCCTCAGGAAAGACCAGAATCAGCAGGAGTGGGCATTTGGTGAGGAAGGCAACCAACAATGGCTTCTGTGAAGCTGGAAAATAACTACTCCAGCTCTCTCCCTTTCGGTGGGAGAACTCAGAGCACACTGTTAACAATACTTCTCTGAGTGGTTTCATGGCCCACGACTGAGATACGTACTATGGAAACTTGCTTGACAGTGAAATCTTACTAATGTCATCATTCTTGTCTTTATTTCCCAGAACCACCTCTCAAATAAACAAGTGCATTCAAATTATTGTGCCATTACTTTGTCTAATAGTAAAACTACAGGAATTTCAAACTGGGTTTAAATTTATCAGATGGTCTGTTTCTCTGAAAGTCAACAGAGTAGGCTTTGATTGGCTATGAGAGCAATGGGTATCTGAGCTTCCAGCTCTTCTAGAATGGCCTGATAAAAACCCAATGACTACTACACATTGGGTGTCTACAATTGGGCATTGACTATCTACACTGTTACTTTATTGTAGAACACAGTGGTGACATCTCCAAGGAAGCTGGGCAACACATATCCCCCCTCAAAGCAAATACAAGGGTGTCTAAAATTAAGTTGTAGAAATTCAGCTTTTGGGAATCAAGGATGGAGAAAGCAGATCTAATGACCAACTGTACCTCAATTCATCTTTCACTTTTGAGAGTTAACTCTGGATCTCACCTGTTAGTGGTAAAGTTGTAATAGCCACTTTCCTCTAGGACTTCTTCAATCACAGTCTGTAATGGACAGACAGTCAGTTAATACCGGATTACAAGAAATACAAGTAAAAACACACAGGGGCTGTGGGAACTCTACCTGCATCTGCTCATATGTGATTCCCTCTTCCACCTCAAGGCTACTTGGTGGACCTGAAACAGAGCAGTTACAGAACATTAATCTTTGCTTCATAACTTCTTACTTATACCCTACTGGCAATTAATATTTCAACAGCAGTGAATATGGTCAAGTTCTTAAGTATAAAGACTCAAAAGCAAATTCCAGAACCAGAGAGATGAGATGGCTTAGGAGGCCATAAGCCTGATGACCTGAGTTAGATCCCTCACTGGAATCCTAAATGTCTTCAACTTACACACACACATACACACACACACAAAATAAATAAATAAATAAATTTTATTAATAATAAGTAAATTCCAATGTCTTGGCTCTGCTTCTCTTCCATGCTTGGCTGCTCCAGGTAAGGCCATTACAAAGCAATAAACAAAGACATAGAAGCAACAGGACAAGAAGGAAGGTAAAGGGATGTGTGTTATGCTGATTCCAGACACACAGCACCTGCACGCACTGGGAAGCTGCCAAAACCAATTGTCAGTTTCCCCTGAGCCAGCTTTGCATTGACCCCTTGCAGGAAGCCCACTGGAGACAGGCAAGAGAAGAGTTATGAGGTTGGCTGAGGAGAAGCATGAGGACAGAGTACTGACTCATTTTAAAGCCTTGTTTAAAGGTGCTGCCCATGGTGTAGCAGGTCCTGGCATCCATTTTTACTAAGCATCCTGTGACAGGGGCTAAGCTTCCACTCTACTGTAGAGTGGCTAGCTGCCCTAGGAGGAGTTAGTTAACCCAGTCTCAGGCTTCTGAGAGACTTCCATCAGAGTTTACTGCACCTCAGTTACTTTGATGAGTTTGACCAGCAGGTGAACTGACCCAATCTGGGAGCAGCTGTTAAAAACAAATGACTTCAGACATTATGTTACCTTGCTTGGGAATTTCTCAGGGTTCTGTTTAAATGACACTATGCCCACCAGGATTTAATTTGTGACAAGAAAACATATCCAGACAAAGTTTGACAACATGCAAAAAAATGATTTCTTAGGCAACAACAATACACCCCTGTAAGCTATCAAATATTTATCTAACTGTGAGGCTTCTCTTCTGGAGCCTGTGTCCAGTACCACTGCAGTTGCTAGGGAACTCTGAAATCTCAGAAGAATGGGATTCTGCTTCTCATCTTCAAGCATCTCAAGAAGAATGTGGCCATGCTGAGTCCCTCCAAAGGCCTGGCTCTTGTTAGGTCTGCTGGAACTCCTCACATAGTCTATGCAAGCATTAAAAGGTGTTTATCTTGTTCATCATTCTATTGTGGTGTTCTTATATTTACTCCCATGTTACAGGAGACACTGAGCTTTCGAGGTACAAGATCAGCTACTAAATGGTTGAGCTGAGATCTGAATTAGAAGTCCAAGTTTCCAGAGTCTGTGTCTGGGATCTCATGTTTCCCTATGTAGAATTATTCAAAAAAAAAAAAAGTCAGATGTCTGATGTGGATTCTTTGTGTGTATCTCAAGTTGTCTCCATTTTGAATATTTAAGCCTTCCATTTCTTCCTTTTATCTTCCTAGATTTGACCTCATCACACAACCAAGAAAAAAATAAAAGGAAATACAATTCACACAGAGAGACCCTGCTGTTTGTTTATAGTGTTAATAAGCAATGTAGGGGCTGCCTGTGTGGAGACATGGTCTCTAGGAACCTCTAGATCCTACTTTGTGTATCTCCAACTGCTGCCTCAGTGAATGGATAGAAACAAGACTCCATTTTTTGTGTATATGTGGTAGAGGTGATATTTTAGGACAGATATCTATATGAGCAAAATGGTTCTTTCTGTTTGTTTTTCGTGGAAGCCAAATCCCTCTTACCTGTGGGGTCACTTGGGGACCAGTTGTTTGCAGCCTGTGAATGGCGAAATAAGTGGTAATCTGAGGTAAGAAAGTTCGGCTCTATGGGTTCTGGAGACCCCTGAGATAACTGAAAAAGGAAAATGCAAAAGTGCATCAGAGGTAGACAGATGGCAGACAGACGGCAGGCCACTTCTGAGCAAGGAGTCCCATTCAGTTTGGAAACTTTCTTTTTCCGTGTGGGAATGTTGGGATTCTGTGGTCCCTTGTAAACAGAGAAACAACATCCTACTTCCAAAGATTAGAAGCAGAAAATTACAGTGAAGGCAAGTTAGGCAGTTCCGTAGTCACATGATAAAAGCATGCTTTGTAAAGGCAGAAGAAAAGCAATGTAAATATAAGAGCCTGGGCCAGGGACAGCATGATGTTATTTTTAATCAGGCGTAGGAGTAATAAAGCCCAGTTATTCCACAGAACAATATGCTTAGTCCAAATCCAGCCCCCTTCTCATCATCTGCTTTAACAACACCTTCTTGCTGGACCGCGGCAAGCAAGTTTCTTAATACATTTTTCTAAATTACTATTAATTAACTCGGTTCTCCAAACATTAGTTCTTAATACTCTATTCACCCAGTGACAGAATTTATTAAGTCCCAACTGCTTAATGTTCTTCTGTACAGCTGAATTTTTAAATAGAATTTCTTAATGGAATTTTAGGCTATAAATATTTTCCAACTCTTTATACCTTTAATTCTACCCAACACTTGGATTGGCCAAGTTTTAGTGCCTGAGTTAATATGCTATTAAAACATCAAGTATTAATAAACCAGAAGCAGACAGCACAATTTGAACTGGGCAGTAGTAGTTAATTTGGATTTACAAACTCTGTTTATGAGTTAAGCACCTCTGTTGCCAATCGCTTGAGAAGACTGGCAGCAAAACCACAACTAAACAACATGTGCCACCTGCCACATAGAAGACACATGGTATGTGTGTGTTCAAGCACGTGTGTGTGCACATGTGTGTATATGTGAGAACATGTGTGTGCACGCATGTGTGTGTGCATGTGTGCATGTGTGCATGCATGTGTGCATGTGTGTCTGCACATGTACACATGCCCTCTTCCTTCCACATTCATCCATATTCTCTATCTTCTCTTTCCCTGTTCCTTCTATCAAAATATTTGTATAATAATGTTCATAGCATACTATTTATAGTAACTAAAAACTGGAAAAATCTCAAATGTCTACATAGACAAATATACCATGATGTGCTCACACTGTGGCATTCTACAAAGCAATGAAACAAATGATTGACACCCAGAATGTGAATGAATAGTACACAGATGAAGCCTGACACAGGAGACATAGCAGAAAGCTTCATCTATGCATACTTTTATCTTTTATAATCCATCCAAACCAATGAATGATGATGGATGTCAGGGATGTGGTGTGACTAAGATGGAGCCTGATGGACAGTTAGGGAGACTCTGTGTACTGCTGTGGTGGAGGTCACAGGAGTAAACACGTACCTCACTATATATTCTGCATCATCTTGATACACTTAAACTAGCTAGTCAGAACTATTCCATGATTGCACATCAGATACTACGAACACACATTGCATGTGTTGTCCAGTCTCCACATATATACTATATTAGAAGAAAAGGTGGGCCTGTCCTTTTCATTCTTGAACATTTACTGTTCTTCGGTGGTAGCTGACCACTCATGCATAGTGTGACAAGACTGTCAGACCCTGAATGCAGAAGAATATGATGGCTCTGGGCACTCTGCCTTTTTTCCAGCCTGGCTAACAGTAGTCACTCTCACTAAGCCTTGGAACATTTCCTGTGATTCTGAGAACAACTTCCTGGTGTTAGAATGTCTTCAGGTAGAGTTGTTTCAGCTAGGGGTGGTCTGAATATCTGAAATATTCATCTTTATTACAGAAATCCTATTCATTTTAACTATTAAGTGTGCATCATAGTCCTAAAAATTTCACAACCACTAAAAGACCTAAAGCCTCAAGTAAAAGAATCTAACTTATGAGCCAGGGACCTCAAGACTGCCATTTTAAGATGACAGGGGAAGGGCAACTCTTTTATTGGTATTCAGCCCTTAGGAGCAAGTTGTTTAAGACTGTGTCTTGTGTCATATTGGCACATTCCTTTAGCTTGAGGTCTTCACATCCCCCAGGAACTGAGAAATGGACTGGGGGGGGAGGGGAAGGCTGCTACCAAAATTTACTGGTCTTGTGTTTGAACCTAGATGTGATTATTTTTATTCTAGGACTTTTCAGAGGTCCTTTTTGTAGTTTAGAGTCTAGGTATAAATATTCTTTTAACAAACTAATCGCCGTGCCCCACCCCATTTACTGTGTGCTACAGTGCATCCCCTTTTGACATTGTGGCTCATATGAGCCCGCCATATACAGAGTTTACACTTGAGAACAGTGCAATCAAGTTACTAAAAAGAAACAAACAGTCACACACAAAAATCTCAAGTTGCCCCTGGGTTGCAGAAAATGACCTCCCATGTCATGTGGAATCTGACCGGGTATATAATAGAGCAGTATAGAAATAACGTGTGTACAACAACAGACAGGTGCCAGGAAAGCACTCCTTTCCTCATCTCACCCAGCTGGTGTGCAGATACAAGTAAACACGTGCATTTTGGAGGTCTCTTAGATAGGCCCCCTGAGGGGTGGGACCTGAGGGCCCCACTCAGCTTGAAGCAGTGTATCAGTCATCTCAAATCCCCAACAACAGTTACAGCTCTTCAGAAAGGAGAATAATGGGAACAGGAAATACTAGCTAGTCAGACTACTTGGTGTCCCAGTACACCTTCCTGTTATCTTTCTTCTTTTGTATAGCTCCCTGAAAGCTAAACATGAGTATGTAACCAAACGAACTATGCAACTTAGCACAGCTAGACTGACCAGCTCTCCTCGATGCCTCTACCCAGTTTCTTCCACAAACCATGAAAAGTCTCTAAACTAACAGCTCAAAGTCAAGTCTTTTGATGGTGACATGCTCCTGCTACAGGTGTTCTTTGTCTTCAGCTCTCACCTATCTTACAACAAACTCCTTTCTAAAATCTGTCTTAGTTACAGTTTCTATTTCTGTCATAAATACCATAACCAAAAGCCATGTGGGAAGGAAAGGGTTTATTTCAGCTCATGTCTTTTACATCATGGTTTACCAGCCAAGAAAGTCTAAATTCCTTAGAGCAAATCTGTATTTGCTTCAGGAACTGAAGAAGAGACGATAGAAGAGTACTGCTTACTGGCTTGCTCCTCTTAGCTTATTTAACCTGCTTTCTTCTGTACCCAGGATCACCTGCCCAGGGGTGGCATTATCCAGAATGACTAAGCTTACCATATCAGTCACTAATTAAGAAAATGCCCCATGGGCTTGCCTGTAGGTCAGTCTTATGGAGGCATTTTCTCAGTTGTGGCTCCCTCTTCTCATAGAACTTTATTCAGCTCAGTCAAATTGAAAACAAAAAACAAACAAACAAAAAACCTCACCCTGCCTTTGTTCATTAAATTCATTCTTTGGGCTCAGAAGCCACTGATCCAAGGTAGCTTTGATGGCCATTGATTGTTAGGGACCCTCACACCCAGCATTTGTTCACCTGAGGCAAGAAAGCCTCTGTAACTGTCAAGTAACCCCTCAACTTCTATCATCCCGATGTACATGGGCACCCACAGGAAAATGCACATTACATACATGTACACAAACAAACCTCAAATGTTCATAAAAGTAGAGACAATACACTGAACTCCGCGTGCCTACGTCTCTGCTTGCACATGGCCAATATTGCCTCATTTATCTCTTCTGTTTCCTTTCCTATCTATCTCCTTCCTTCAGGAATCAGATGTCAAATTCTGTACAATATATTTTATATTCATAATATTTTAGCATGGTTCTTGAAAAATATGTATTTGCTTCATTAAATTATCATTAAAATCACATGGAACTAAAAATCAATCCAAAAAATTGAGTATATTTTAGACCCAGAAAAACAAACATCACATGTTCTCTCCATGTGAGGCTCTCAATTCTGAATCTTCAAGTGTGAGGATAAAAACCTCTAGTGACTTCAGAATCCTGGCAAACAAAAAGACATCATTGTCAGGAAGAGGATCAATAGATAGAGGAATAATAGCAGGATACAAGTGACCAGAAGGAGGAAATCAGAAAAGTAGTGGAGCTCTAATTTGGGAAGAAGAGAGATATAAATACAGCAGGAGAGGGGTGTAAAATAACAGCACGGATATATGGAGAAGTCACAAGGAATCATAAATGAAAATGTTCTATCTAGGCTGACAATGCTCACGCAAGAACCATAAGCCAGTACAAAAAGGAAAGTCTTCTTTTGAGTTTTTGGTCAGGACTGTCTAAGAGACTCCCAAAACAGTGTAGGCTATTGCTATGGTCTTCAGTTGTCCTCTACTCCCGGAGGTTGCTAAAGATACAATGTATCTTTATCCTGTTGCTAAAGATACAATGTACTTCAGAAAGAGGGCAGAAAGGATATAAGCTAGATCTTACCTGAATGCCTCCTCCCTGAGGACTGGTTTTCATGGTGCCAAAAGACACCAATGCAAGCTTTCCAACAAGAGAAGCAACAGTCCTACCCAGCTATGATGCCTTGAAACCACATCAACAATCAGTATGGTAAAATAACCCTAGTACTGGTATGTATACCTTGGGAGCAATCAACAGCTCTCTAATTGGATTTAGGATCTGCTCAAAAAGATGGAAACTGTACCTGATACTGAAAACATAGTCTACTACCTATGGCTAGCAAACTCATGGATCTTAGTGGAGAACCTACAACTGCCACTTCAATAAACCAGCATCGTCCCAAACTGTAAGTTTTTGTCCACAGGTTCTCATTCCACATCACAGAAACTTCTGTTTGCGATTCATCACAGAAACCCACAACCAATCAAAATTTGTAGTTATAGAGCCCGTTCCCAACTGGTACATCTAAGTCTCCTTCATGTCAGGCTCAGGGAACACATAGAAGAGAGTGGAGAGATTGTAAGAGGCAGGGGATCAGGGAGTTTGCTGTGATATTGTGTCTCACAGAAGTGTCATCAAACTTAACCATCATGGCTGACTAAACAATGAGCTGAACAAGGACAGTACCAATAGATATGCTACCATAAAAAGGGGCGAGCTCATGAGGTTTCAACCCTAGATGAAGAACTACCAGCAACTAAGGGATGCCGAAAGCAGAAGAAATAGTCTTCCCCCAGGGAAAGTGCATGAGTTAGTTATCCAATACTAAATGGTCAGCCTTTTCTAAGGAAAGTTAGAACAAGTCTTGGCCCTTTGGAAAACATGCATGGAAGAACAAAGAGCTGTAAGCACTTATTTTCCCATAACACTCCTGAGCCACATTCCTTTGAAAAGATGGGAACCATCTTCCTGTGAGACATGGAGTCTCTGTCCCATTTTTATAAATCCGTCTCCTCCATCAATCTTTCTCCTGGTTTGTTTTGGTAGCAGTGGGAGGTTATAGGACCTCAGGCCCTGGCAACCGTGCTGCCTATTATGTGTCCTTATCCCTCTATTTACTGCAAGATCCAGAGCTGGGACTGGAAAACTGTTCTGTGGAGTCAGCCGGTAACGACCTCCAGCTTGGAGGACATAGGGTTTGGACTCTGCTACTCAGCTTTGCCTGTAACAGCAATGCTTTCGGCATTCCTTAGCTGGCTACCACAGGCCGGACAGAAATGAAAACATGTGGCTCTATAAATAAAGCTTTCTTTACAAAAGTAGACAGCGGGCCAGATTGACGTGAGGACTATGGTTTGCTGACTTCACATTTAGAAGCTTGATCAGATGCAGCTGCAGTGCAGGCTTTTGGCAGTGGCACACACTATCAGGTGGCGCCTCTCCATGGGACCACCATCCTTTCTTGCCCTGAGACTGCAAAGCTACAGTGCTAGCTGAAGTTTGTCTACAATACAAAATGCCCCTTCCTCAGCAACTTGTTTTCCCTGAGACAGAATTTAAATAGAAAGGAAGAAAATGATTGAATCCCTTTAGAAACAAGTCTTACAACAATGAATGAGTTATTTTGCATGCTTTGGGGGTAACCAAAGAGAGATCTCTTTCCTTTAGTATTGATATTAACTCCTGGATTGAATGTTGTTGCCTTGCTGTGGTGGCATTCTTAGCGATGCTTCAAGGACAGCCTCAGCGAGGCTCCCAGTCTTTTGGACACTGTCAGGAGTCCCTGGCAGTGCTGTGCTGCCTATACCTCAAAACAGAGCAGTCCCAGATTGTGCAATCTCTGCCCTGGGCCAATCAACTGTCTCCTCAAAAACATGGGGAGAGGACTTGAATGCAGCTTAATCAGTTTCTACAGTGATTTAGTGAGTGTATTTTTAAAAGAAAAAAATCATGAATTTACACTCACTGACAGTGTTATTTAAAATACTGACTTGAACTAATCTCTTCTTATCTTCCTCCTCCCTTTTCCAATGCTGGAAATCCCAGCTCCAAGGCCACAGTGTGATTACTCGGTTAGCTTTGGTGCCCCTGAATTACTCCAGCCAAGACGAAGGAGCCTGGATCAAAGACCAGCTTAGGTGAGCTAGAGAGAATAAGCTTAGTTCTTAGAAGTGGGTTATTCCATTTTTAGACTTCTTCACATATCACACTGGGCATTGGTACGTGATAAGTACCATTGATAGGTCGACACAGTCATTCCATAATGGCTCCTTCAGACCATACATACAGGCTCCCCGCGACTCAAAAGGAAGGAGAAAGTTCAAGTTAAGTACCTGGGGCTGGGGAGTGAGTGGTGAGACAGGGATCAGGAGGTGGTGTTGAGAGTGTCTGTGTCTGACGGTTGGAGGCTAATTAGCTTCTGTGACTGTACAAAGGGATGAAATGCCCATCGCTGAACAAAAGTCATTGCAAGGAAAAGACTGCAAGCAAGAGGGGAAGACAGGGGTTTTCTAAACCTTCGTGGGTTTAGATCTTTCTATATATGTAAAACTGTATGACTATAGCACACCAACATACATTTTAATAGGGTTGAAGAAATGAAGACAGTCATGCAGAATATATAAATATATAATATTGATGTTCCGTTCACTAATGCGAATTATACATATGAAACACTGATCATAAGCCAAGATGTACAAGATGCTGAGAAATCGAAGGTAAGAGACTGGCTGTACCCGGGATACACACAGGCCGATAAAAGCTGTTTAAATCATGGGAGTGGGAAAATGAGCTAGCCATGGAAGAGGAGGCTGTGCTCAGGGAAGCCTCTGCCAGGCCTCTCTGGAGGAGCTGAAACCTAGTTCAGGGTAGCATGGTTTACTTCACTATGTAGCTTACTTTCCCTTAGAAAACTGAGACTGTGTTCCTGTCTGTTTACTACAACTGAACCCCAGCTATGAGTGTCCTCTTCCCCAAGCAGAGGGGCCCTGATTGCCTGTGTTGTGAGCTGCCACTACCTCATCAGAAAAGAGCCCTTGGCAACCTTCACTAGAATGTGCCCTGCCTCCTAACCCTGCTTAAAATAAAACTCTCCCCAGCCCCACCAGAAACCATCTTGACAAAGATGAGGACATTCTAAAGATGAATTTATGTCTCTACCATTACCTATCAGACTGTGAAACAAGGAGACATCAAGGAATTGAAAGTTTCCTCAAGAATCTCATGCTGGGAAAAGGAAAAGGCTGAAACTTGTGCCAGAGGGGGATTTGTCTTCTGTGAGAAATACCAGACTTCAGACAGCTTCTCAGACCACCTTGAAAGATTAGAGCCAGGGATGAATTCCTATCTCCTCCTTCTATTTAAAAGCTGCCTTCCTCTTAGGATCCTAAAGACCACTGCATCCTGGAAGAGCCACTAGACCTCTGTGTCCCTCTTCCCCATGTGGGCACATTGACTAAATCTCTTTACTTGCTTTTCACACTTAATTTGTCTCTTTGGTGGGCTTGAGGCAGGTGTGTGGGCCAGGCTGGCTCAGTGAGACTTTCACATGAGCTCCCCATACCCCCTATCCCCCAGCAATCCTGCCTTTTTGCTCAGGCCAGGATACTGGCTAGAGATGCTCTCAGGATACAGGAAGTGAACCAAGGATGGCAGCAGGAAGAGTGATTTAACAAAAGAAATTGGCTTCACTGTACAAAAGAAAGAAATTTGGGGGAGCCTACATCAGAACACAAGGACTTGCCTTCAGGGAAAGCACAACAGAAATCCATGGAGTGAGGAAATGGGCCTCTGAACACCTTCTGAGGTTGAAGCTTTCATCTCGTAAAACCAGAATTTCTGCTAAAATGAATTTGTATGTAAATTGGCTTATTCTTAATATCATTTTAGTAAGAACATAAAAGGCAAGCATATTATAGGCTTTTTGTGGGAGACTTGAGCTTCTGATACTTAAAAATGTATTTCTTGGTATTTAGGATGCTGTAGTTAAGTGTGAAGCCTCCTATACCTCTGCCTCATCTTCACCATCTCCTGCCCTGCTTGCCAACGCAGAGTGTGAAGGGCAGCTCACTCTCTTGTCTTTGAGGGATGGGTTCCTGCTTTGTTTACCTACCAGCAGCTGCCTCTGGTGTATATATCAATGATGCAGGCATCATTATGGCTATGTGCCAACAAAGCAGAAACAGGCAGCTTACATTTTTTTTAATCAAAGAGCCCAACATATTTCCTGAGTGATATAAGCTTGTGCTTAAAAGTAAACTCACTAATTAAAAAACATAAACTCTCAGAGGAAGAATTCAATACAATACCAACATTTAAGCATATGAGGAAATTTGAGAAGAGGTGGAAGAGATGACATTGAGAAATCAAATTATCTCCAGCAAGGCAGCTAGACTTTCCTCATTCTGGGACCTTCAGGGACAGGACAAGGGGTTTATACGACTTCTAGGACTTTGTGGATTTCCTGTCTCCAACTCATGTTGCCAGCCATAAAGAACTTTCTTCCCATTTTGTATAACCATTTACCTTCTTCATGTGTGAAGAGAAACTTTGTTATACCCAAATATGAAAAGTCTCCAGAATGTTGAAGATTGGAAGGATAAGGTCATTCTGCTCCTGTAGATGATTAAAATCATAGCTTCGCATGGTCTGTTTCAGACAGAAAGTGCAATTTAGGGGCTCACTGAATAGCCTCAAAAATACTGGGACAGACCCTTCAAAGGCAGGCTGCAATAGATATTTTTTAAATTAAAAACAATGTTTATTCTTAGGCAAACATAGTGACAAGGAACGAGCTCTATCAGTCAGTCATCTGGAAATAATAGCCATGGAAAGAAGGATGGGAAATCAGAGGAAAGGTGGACCCATTTGGTTAAGCATTACCCTTTAACAGTGTGCAGAGATCAAGGAGCAGGGTTGGTAGGAAGACATCTCCAGTGGACAGGTGCCGACATGGAGAGCACATACCTTCTTAATTTCAGATTTCAGGTTACACGGGTTGCTCTGCTGGCTGAACAGGGACTTCTTGAATCTCTCTATAACTCTTCTCTTCAGATCATGGTGCAGAGCTGGAGGGAGCTGCAGAAAGCAAGAAGACAGCTTTTACAACCGGTTCCTCCAAGTGCATCAGCCCCTACAGGAAGCACTTAAACAGGGCCAACCCAATAACACACCCTCAACAAGACTGATAAAGAATCCAAATTAGCAAATTATATGCTATACTTTCATCCTCTATATAGAGGGATGGCTCTGCTTTTCTATCTTGTCGTGCTTACACTTACTGATAGCACTCTTCACGTAACAGCTATGCACATGGACATCTCATTTACTAAAGAACAGCCTTGACAAGGGAGGTACATTCTAATCATATATAGGTGTCTGTCACATGCCAGAACCATGGCAAGCACCCAGCCACAGCCTTCACAAGATCTGATACTTCGGACCAGAAAACACAAAATCTCAACTACTCTGTATCTGCTTGTGTGTCTACCCATGACAGTTCTTCAGCTAGACAGAAACAAAATCCTAGGGGCCAGCACTCCCTGGAAAGTATGGATTGACACACATTATGACCTGGATAGAATGATATGGATTTCATAAATACATAGGCAGTCCCTGCAGAACCTTAGAAAAGAGGGGGATTTAAAACAACCACCCAATTTCAGAGCTTTGCAGGCAGGATTTATATGGAGAATCAGAGTTCTGGTGGCACAGAGGGTGAAGTGAAGAAGTAGGATCAGAATTATCAGGGGAATTGGTCTCAATAAGCTTTTTTTTTTTTTTTTTTTTTTTGTAATAGCTTGACATTAAAAGGAAGAGCTGCTAAAGCAAGGGGTGCGAGCAATGAAACGAGTGCTCCCAATAAAAAAGAAACAGAAAATGATAAGCTCAAATCAAACGGTGGCCAAGAGAGGAACGCTGCAGAAATGACAACGCCCTAGCCCTGCTTCACCGCCTGCAACGCTTCAGTTTGGGTTGCTACCTTGTAACTATTTGGAGGTAATAAAAATATGTGTACCACCATGAAGGAAGGCTGATTCAAAGCCCTCAAAATTCACAACTATTCTTGCCTTTCACACGGATTAACAGAGGAATGTGTAAGTGAAGGAGACAGTTTTCAGCATTAGTCTCTGTGAGGGGAGGGGTGGAGCACAGAGAGGATGGACATCCAGCCTAGATAGACAGGACTTGGTGATTCCCTATTGCTTCATAGAAGGCACCACCTCCTAAAGCAAACAGCAGAGGGCAGTGGTGACCTAGGTCCAACTAGCAACCTCCCAGCTTTATTGCCACAAGTCTGTGAAAGGGAAAGACTTCACACCCTGCTTGCTACAACAGCATTTTGAAGATGTGGATCACCAGTGGGCTCAGCCTAAGGCTGGAAGGTATCAGAATAATTGTCGCAGAGATCTTGACAATTCTTGCTACTTATTTAACTCAATAAGCCTCTGGTTACCTTGGAGGTTCATCTATTGCCCCTGAATTCAATGGATAACACAGCTCACCTGAGTAAGCGCACATCTCTAAGATCCTCACGTAGATGGTGCAAGCAAGCTAGTGTGTCTCAGTGGGATAAATATGGTTAGCACAGTGTCCCATCCATAAAGCTTTCAGTGAGAACTTAAAACTTTACCTAGAATGGTGACGGCTCATCTGTAGATGAAGTAAATATACTAACATAGTCGATATAAAAACAGAATCAAAACCCATGGCTCATGCTTGCCGGGCACTGTGAGCACTCCTTTGTCCTTCTACTCTTGCATCTCTCCCACAGCAAACTTGCAGAGCAGGTTCTAGTTCTAGATAAGTAAAGGATGGGTCACAACTTCCTTCCGAGCTGTAGGTGTTTGTATCAGCTTTATCCCTAAGCCAACACCACTAGCACACAGCTGTCATGCTGTACCTCGCGGATTATAAACAGACTATTACATCAGAGGCACACACAGCCCACGAGAATGCCCATTTTCCTGATGAAGAAAATGATTCTAGAAAAGATACTATTTTCTTCCATTCAAACCTAGAAATGGTTTTTACTATATCACGAAAAGTAATAAAAGGAGAAAAAAAATCCCAGTCTGCATATCTTCTCAAACTTTCATCAAAATGAATTCTTTCCAAAACCCTGCTTTCTCTACCTAGTTATACATTAGCAAGGCACCAGCAATTTGCAGTGCTCCATTGTAAATAGTAGACCAAAATAGCACTTTATTCTATTTTGACATTTTACTGCTTAACAATTTTTTCCCTAAATGTTAAAAGCAAATGTTCTAAGATTACCATTTAAAGAAATAAAATCTCACACTTCTCTTAGGATTTAGAGTTCCTAAAAACAGATTTGGTATGAGAAGTGGAGTCATGCTCTAAATTGCTGCTACACCACAGTGTGGCTCCCTGAGAGCCTGGGGACATCTGCTGCTGCTAACACCCAGTGAACGGGCAGTGCTGCGGGTCCTCCCCAAACTTCCTGTCTCTTCTCTTGGAAACAGATGCGTTGTAATTTTTTAAGTTGTTAGATGATGATTTCAAAGCATCTATTTAACAAACTGACTAAAGTACAGTAAAGAATTAAAGCCAGTCTGATTCCTTTGGCTCTGTGGGTCTCACCTATGCAAGAACTACGAGGTAATATTTGAGCATTAATCTCCAGCAGCTCAAAGACACACTGACTTCCAGCATCTGAGATGAACTACTCATTGCCTTCTTAGCATGCCTTAAGGCTGCCTTTCCAGATTAATGGAAATCTTCCAAGTTAAAATGTGCAATGGAAGTAAGAAGGGTCTAACATCCTGACTTGTAGAACCATTACCATTAGGTGAGTTTTGCAGGTATGTCTCCATGGAAACTGGACAGGAACAGAAGCAAGGTTTTCTGTCAGTTTCTCCCCAGGTCCTCAAGAGGACCGTGGGAAGGGGGTGCCTCAAGTCAATCATACTTTGAACAGGCTTCCTTTATACAGCTTGGTCTTCTGCACCCACATATCATCTCAGCTGTGTTCCTCTCCTTCCTAAGATGACACTGGCTGTTAAAATTTGATTGAGCACTGTGTGTTAAAATTCGCAGAGGGAAAACTTTCCTTGCTATGCTAATAACATGAAGCTGAAGGTGTTGTAAAAGCACATTTGGAAAATCTACAGTCGTTATGCCTGAGTTGACAGCATGGAATGAATCCATGCCACTGGCCAAAAAATACAAAAAAGAATCATCCAGCCCACCGACAGTTTAAGGGCATAATGACACGTTTACAAGAGTCTTTGCTTTAAAATGCATGGAAGCTCATAAAGAAAGAGTATGCATCCATTAAAGAGTTTATTTACTACATAGGAATTTGTATGTTAAATTTCAAAGGATATTTCTCTCAGCTTAATGATTAACAGTTAGGTTAACTACGGAGTTATTTACAGATCTTCCTATAGCACTAAGGGGTATTTCTCCAAATTCCTGGGCTAGTGCATAAGTGGACATTAATTTCAATATATGTTTACTGTCTGATCTGGTAGGTGATACTCATATTCGTTAATCACGTTCTCTCCCAGATGTTTGCTTATATTGCTTCACATGCTTTCATTTAATCAATCAAAACGTTCTGTGTGGTTACCTTAAAAACAGACTGACAGCAAAAAAATAGTGACAAAAATAATCAATTTTAGATTCTTGGGTCCAGAAGGGCAGCTGACAAGGTAATTGAGAAGAATACAAGGTTTGGGGCAACTCTGTCTGATAGGACTGATCTCCAAGCAAAGATGTCCCAATGTAGGGGGCAAATGACACAAGGGAAACCAGGAGAACCGGAAGGCTGGCGAGTGTCAAGAAAGGGAGTGGCTTTGTCAGCCTGGTCGCTGGTGTAAGTGGTGCTCAGTGCCTGTCAGGCCATCCTGATAGCCTGCTAGGACACCAAGGCACTTCTACCTGGCTCAATGGCCACATCCTAAGTTGTGTAGATAAAAACTTCTGAGAGACCCAGAACCTCCAGAAGGTATTCCTTCCAGGACAGCACTGGATAGTGCAATGGGAGCCCTGCTCCATTAGACATCAGAAGCAGAGTGATAAAGCAGATCTCCAGTGGCCAGCTGGAGCACTCACAACAGAGAAGCAAGCCCCGCTGACAGAGCAGCTTGGATGCTGCAAGCTTTGGAAGCAACTAGTCAGGTGTTCCCAGAAAGGCAGCTGATAGTTGTGTTGCTCCCTGCTTTTGTTTGTTTGTTGTAGTAGCAGAAAAGGAACCCCAGTTTTTGTAGGCAACGCAATGGCCTGAGTTGCTGCTGTTTCAGTGAACTGTCTCTGCCTCTCAGTTTTTGGACTTGACTCAGAGCCCAGCCAACTGCCCTGGCAAATAGGGAAGCTGGAATCCCTGGATAAGGAACCCTGAAACATTACAACAGGAACTCTCCATACATTTTTTTCTGCATTCTCCCTAGGAAAATGTGCCACCATTTATCAAAGTACCATCTATCAGAAAAAAGAATATGCAAGCTTCCCAGAAATATTAGGTGCTTATTTATAAATCAGCAGTGATTCCTACAGTCTTAAACTGTCCCTAGCTTATAGAAATCAACACCTTTAGTCTTGCCTTTCAAGATGGGGCTGTGATGATAGATGAAGTCTGAGTGCACATCGTTTTTACCAGGAGGCAGCCAGTGCACATGCCTGCAGCACCTTTCTGCAGACTCTGGATATATAACTAGACTTGTCATAACTGCTCCCATGGTGGGCTCTTACATCCTCAAGGTGATCAAGGTTAGTTATTTAGCTTGTTGCTTAGACAAAAGACAAAAAACAAACAAAAACAAACAAACAAAAA